>JAVJIF010005825.1:0-130000 GCA_038442645.1 Agave tequilana | reverse complement strand
TTTATGATATGATCTGTAAGAATTTTACTGATTGCGAACATAATCGTAGTTTACTTATTCGCATGCCATATATTGATGATCAAAATTATTTTTACATATTGCATGCGAATAAGAACTGCGACTATGGTCGCAGTGCTTAATGACAGCATGTTGTGGATGTTTTTTTTTATTAGGTTAAATGTAATATCGGTGAATAAGGACTGCGATTATAGTCGCAATTTACTTATGATTTTATATATTTGTTCTTCACTGTGGCTGTTTGTCTCTTTTATGTAATCACTATTGCTAGGTTAAATGTAATCACGCATGAGAAGAACTTTGTATTTGTGTTACACACTGTGACCGTAGTCGCATTTTTTTAATTTGTGATATACAATAAAATATACTGATTTGAGAGCATTGCGATCATGATCGCAGTATCATCGTTTATATAGTTAACTTTGGACTGCGACCATGGTCGCTGTTTTTAACTTAATTGAATGCACAAATATCAAACTATTTTTGTCAGAACGGCGACCGTGGTCGCAGTTTTATATATAAATATAGTTAATTATATACTGCGACCATTATCGCAGTTTTATTAGTTGAGAGTAATTATTATCTGAGTAATGCAACCATGGTCACAGTTGAGATGCAAAAATAATAACTATATATTTAGATTCACAGTTCTATTAGTTGAGAGTAATTATTATCTGAGTAATAATTACTCTTAACTAGTAGTTTTTTTCCAAAGGTTTATTATATGAACTACAAATTAGCTTTTTATAGAATATTTTTTTCTATATATTTAGATTTCGTATGTTGCACATTTTTCCTTTATCGAGATTAATTTTATTGCACCTCTTTTTCGAGACTGTTACTGCATCACAGTAGATATATTAATTACTTCAATTAGATCAGAGCAATTAATATAGTATTTTATAAGA
Organism: Agave tequilana; assembly: GCA_038442645.1. Classification (NCBI taxonomy): domain Eukaryota; kingdom Viridiplantae; phylum Streptophyta; class Magnoliopsida; order Asparagales; family Asparagaceae; genus Agave; species Agave tequilana. Next base: position 129,074 of record JAVJIF010005825.1, on the reverse strand, counting down.
TGTGATATACACGGTCTGATCTCACGATCGCAGGGCTAATGTAATTTGTTAAGTCTGATTGTTGCTAGGTCCGCGACTTTAATTGCATTTTATAAACGATCAAAATTCTGTTACACATGGCATGCGAATAAGGACGGCGACCGTGATCACAATGCTAAACGATAGTATGTTTTCGTCTATTATTTCTATGCGAATAAGGAATGCGGTTAGGGTCGCAGTCGTGATATAAGATTGAAAGTTAAATTATATTAAGTCTGCGATCATGGTCGCAGTGCTAAAAGTTCTGTGGTTAAGGGTCGCACTCGTGATATAAGATTGCTAGTTTTGTTATACAATGACTCACCATGGTCATTGTGCTAATATATTTTTTTGATTATTTTTCTGAATGTATGTGTACTGCGACATTGATCCCAGTTATAATATACATTGAGAATAAAGCATTTTTTTAGTACAAAAACTGACCATAGTCGCAGTTCATTAAATATTGCATGAAATATTATCCGACCAATCTGCAAATATTGTGGCAGTTACGAGAATACCTGATTTATAAAATATCTACAAAATAAATCATTAACCATTGTATTGATTATTTTTACACTGTACATTTGTAATAAAAAATTTATACGGCTGCCCCACATCAAACTTCATTTTTCTATTCATTTCAGTTTCTTTTATTAAACCTATATGAATTGAAAATAACGCGAAATTAAACAATAAAAAAACTATATATTACAACCAATTTTTTAAGTTTCACGCATGTTTTTTTACTTTTTACTGTTGCTGTTTTTTTTTTCACATTATCTTTATCCAATCTTTTTTTCTCTATATATTTTCGATGTAGGAGAATTAAGAAATTTATAACTACAGATAAATTCAACATAAATTTCTCTGTAAATTAGAAATATTTTCGGTAAATTTTTGTCGTGGATGAATTTTTACTGTGGATGAATTTTTGCTAGTGTAGAAGTAAAAATAGGGATATTTTGCTCAACTTGATTGACGATTCTTTAGGCGGAAATTTTTTGGTTATTTTAGCGTCTACACTCCGCCACCGATATGTGGCATAGATTCGGCCACGTCACTGCCAGCTGAGGAACTCTCTCAGCTGGCGGCTGGGGTACAGATACACACACACACACACACACACACATATATATATATATTCAATTTCAAATAATCAAAACTAAGCGGAGCGAGGTTTTCTCTCGTGCCTCCTTTACAAACCCTGTTTTTCTTTCTGTCCGTCTTCTTCAGCGAGAGAGAGAGAGAGAGAGCGAGAGAGATCAGCAACCGTCGCCATTCACCAATCGTTACCGTCGCAGCCCCTTCGACGACAATGCCCTTCTCTCTACCCTCCCCTCCTTCTTCTCCTCCCCCTCCTCCTCCTTCTTCCAGCAAACCAAAACCCTTACTCCCTCCTCCTCCTTCCAGCAAAGCAAAATTCCTGCCTCCTCCATCCTCCTCCTTTCGGCCATCGCCGTCGACCTCTCCGCTCGATTTCCACCACCTTCGTAGTATACTAGTATTCTTTCCTATACTTTGATATATTAATCATAAGATCTTTTTAATATTATTAATATTCTAGATATATAAGGTTTAGGTATATTTGAACCATACAAAATTCATTTATTAGAAACTCAAAATAAAATAAAGTAAAATACAAGAACCTTCTCATTTTTTAAAATAAAAGAATTCAGTGTTTCTCATGTTTAATTTACAACAGAGGTAAGTCTTCTTCCTTTATCTCTTTTCTATTTTTCTTTCTTAGATTAATATAACAGTTCCCAAAACCAACACTCTCTTTTTTTCTTTTTCTTTAAACTTGTTTTCCTTTTCTTTTTAACAATAAACTCATCTTCTTCTTTAGATTCCTTTAATTTAAATCAGCTTTAACTATTTTTATTTTCTTTTAAAACTGAGAAGAGAACTTTTAAACTCATTTTTGTAAATTAAAAGAAAGAACTTATTTAATTGCTTACATCGTTGTCCCTCCCTGTGAATCACGATCCGTTAGCCCTCGACTGCACGGTAGCATTGAGGACCTAGCACTGTTCCTATTCTGTATTTTTCTGTGTGCAGATTTAGCTCAATCAATCCACAATCAATATACATAATATTATACAATATTTATTATTAATTATGTTAGCAAACACCAATTGCTATATGTAATAAACATATTCCATATTACGCTTACTACACATGTCAATCGGGGTCCAAGTTGGCCCTTAATCAAATTCGCAATGGGGAGAGAGTATTTAAACTCTTCTATCTTTTTGAAATTATGATAAGTTGAGCATTTAAATAATTCTTAAGATGGGGAGAGATGTGCATCAGAGATGAAAGAGGAATGAGAGAAGTGAAATGGGAGGAGAAAGCAGAACAATTGGGAGACAGATAAATAATCTTTCATGGGTTCACAAAGCTATCAAATATTTTTTCTAATGCAATGTTCAAACTCCATGCACTTGAGTAAATGGTGTTGCACTCGTTTTGAGGTTTTTATTAAGTATGCTCTATTTTTAGAACTTTAACTCTTGAATGTTCATATTATATTTGTATCTTATATCTATATTTGAGTTGTTATCTTGTTGTCTTTTATCCTTTTTATTTTATATGTTCTGGTGCTTCAGAGTTCAGCCTTGAAGTATGCCAGCTGTTTGTGAGTATATATTAATGGTATTGTTACACTTCAAAATGAGTTGTCTAGCTTAGGATATGTGTGAAGAAGGTATATGGTATGTATAAATTTCCCAATGAACTTGAGAACTAATGTAATGAGAATTTTTGATGGAGGAACTATGATAAATTTTTATGGTCATGTGTGTGCCCAGACTAGAGTAGTATCAGGATGTGGTTACTTTCGCGAAATTTTTGCTCGCAATATGACAAATATTGACATATACAATATCTCAAGAACATACATCATACGAGATGTATCTTTCTGATATGTGGAGCTATTTCTAAAATCCAACATCTCTTGACGAAGCGTCAACCGTTATAAAAGTTCATAGTTAAGTGTGCTCGTGCTATGGTGAAACTTTATATTTAAGTGTATGTAAGCGTGTCACAGATGGCATTGATAAATTCTATGGATCACATATGAATGTATTTTGTTGTCTATTTAGTACCAAATTGCATGATTTTTAGTTGTTCAAGAATCTAAAACAACATAGTTGTTCAGTTTGCTTTGATTTGCATGTAGTCTGATTCAATGGTTCAGTGAAAAAAAATGAGTTGGTTCCAGCCTCACCTTGGATCAACTTTATTTCCAGAGATTATAACCATCATCTCCAAAGGGTTCAAAGACAACCGCAACTTAGGACAGGGCATCAAATTGAACATGGTGGATTCCGCAGAGGATATGTTGCATCTTAAGGATGAGGATGTCGATAATGTTGCAGAGATATGGGGATATTGTTTAGTGGGCCTCTTTTCTGGTCGTTTTCCGGGCATGGATGCAGTCAGGACTATTCGAGAGGGATGGAAGGTTGAATGTCACCATTGGGTCCATCGTTCGGGATGGATAATATTCAAATTCAAGACGGAAGAGGATAGACTTACTGTCTTGAACGGGGGACCATACTTTATCTATGGGAGAAGCTTAATGCTGAAGAACATGCCAAGATGCTTTAGATTTGGAGGTGCAGAGTTTGCTACAGTTCCGGTATGGGTTCAATTACCGGACCTGCCACTTGATTGTTGGAATGCACGTGCTTTGAGCAAAATTGTGTCCCGCATTGGGAAACCAATCACCACCGATAAGATGACCTTAACTAAAGAGAGACTTTCCTTTGCTAGGGTGATGGTGGAGGTGGATGCTTCGAAGGAACTTGTTTCATCGTTGGAAATCAAGCTTCCAACCGGTGATATTTATAACCAATTAGTGGTATACGAGGTTACACCAAAATACTGTAAAAATTGCAAGGTGTTTGGCCATATTGATGGGGACTGTAGCAAAGTATTGGACGGGACGAAGCAAGCTGCTTATGTGCCTCGGAGGATGAACCGGCCAGGAGGGGTGGCTATGCCCAAGAAGGGGGAGACTAGTAGGAATATGAGCTCAGGCAAGGATACGTCTATGGGTGCTCAGGCGGTGAATAGAGATGTTGTGACGCATGAGGATGGATTGATTGGGGGCAGCCAGCCTGGGAAGAGTAGTACGGAACCTCGTATGCTGCCAGGAAAATCGGTTCTGACAGCAGACAGTTCTGAAATGCCAGAACAGTCCGATAAGCGGCCGGTTGATGCTGGTTTGCACAGGATACCTGTAGCAAGTTTGGGACATGCGGGGACCAGAGATAAGCAGAAGCTGGATTCTGCAATTAGATCGGATGTAGCTGCCAGTCTACTATCCGAGGAAGTGGGACATGGTTCGTCGCCGAATTTGGAGGAATCTTCGATCCAGCCTCGGAAATCGGTACCTGAAGGTGGCAAGGAGAAGGAGACTGCGGTGGTGCCACACGGTCGTCAGGTGGCTGTGAGGGAGAATAGGAAATTGACTGCGAAGGGTCTCAGCTTCGCCTCAATTTCTAAAGGAAAGGCGAAGGGGAAACCCCTTCAACTTTCCAAATGAGGTTGGCTTTTTGGAATATTAGGGGGTTTCACCTACCCCTAAAACAAAAAGGTGTTGAGGCAATGGTAAGGAAGCGGGAGATTGGTTTACTGGCAGTACTAGAGACTAAACTCTCGGAGTCTGCACTGGACGTATTCTTGCGTCGGAGATTTATAGGGTGGAAGCAGGTCAACAACTTTGCGTCTCATGGTGGAGGTCGAATCTTAATCCTGTATGACCCATTGAAGATTCAGTTAGATACTCTGGAGGTTCTCCCTCAGATTATTCATTACAGGGTGGTATGTAAGTTATCATCTGTATCTTTCATTGGTAGTTTTGTTTATGGGTTCCATTCCATTGTGACTAGGAGGAGTCTCTGGGAGAACTTAATTAGATGGGGTGTTACTTTATCGGAGCCTTGGATTCTACTGGGAGACTTCAACAATATTTTGAGACAGGAGGAGAGGGTGTGTGGTGCGGATGTGTCACATTACCAATATAAAGACTTTACTGACTGTTGTGATGATTTGGGACTGTCGGACTTACAATTCACGGGATGTCACATGACTTGGACCAATGGTACTGTCTGGTCTAAGTTGGATAGAGTGATGGCAAACCCACTTTGGCACCAGAGAGCCTTCTTCTGCCATGTGGAATTCTTACCTTCTGGTTGTCTATCTGACCATTCCCCTGGAGTAGTTACTTTATTTGAGCGACCACGAACGGTGAATAGACCTTTTCGATTCTGGAACTTCTTGGCAGGTCATGAGGATTTTCGGGAGACTGTTAGATCTGGTTGGGAGGTTGAGATTGTCGGTTCTCTTCAATTTCAGGTTTGTCGCAAGCTTAAACTATTGAAGGAACCGTTGAAACTTCTCAATGAGAGGAACTTTGGGCATATTGCTTCTCGCGCTGATCGGGCTAGGAGGCTCCTTAAACTGGCTCAGATTCAGATCCAATCTCAATTTGATAATCATGAACTTCGGGAGAAGGTTGTGGAGTTACGGAAGAATGCCTTGGCCTTATCAAAGGCGGAGTTGGATTACTTTTACCAACTGGCTAAATGCAACTATGTTTCTAAATCTGACAAATGCACAAAGTTTTTTCATAGTATTGTGAAAAGAAATAAGGGACGGGGTTATGTGGCGGCTATTTCCAAGGAGGATGGTTCAATGACGGAGTCGACGGAGGAGGTAGCATTGGAATTTCTTCGTTACTTTGAGGGACTTCTGGGTACTAGCTCTCAGGTTGAGCATATCGACCCTCAGGTGCTTCAGTGCGGAGAGGTTATCTCCTCTCACCAAGGTTGTGATCTACTGAAGGCGGTTAGCTCGGAGGAGATTAAGGATGCGCTATTCGGTATTGGGAATGACAAGGCCCCGGGTCCGGATGGGTTTAGTGCTCTCTTCTTCAAATCGGCGTGGGATATTATTGGTGTGCAGTTCTGTGACGCCGTCAAAGAATTTTTCTTATCAGAATCTCTTCTGAAGCAAATGAATCACACTTTGATTGCTTTAGTGCCTAAATCTGCTCATGCTAATTCTGTGAGTGATTTTCGGCCTATTGCCTGTTGCAATGTGATCTATAAGGTGATCTCCAAAATTCTAGCTGCGAGACTACGACCTGTACTCGGTGGGATTATTGATATTTCGCAATCTGCTTTTGTGGAGGGCCGGAGTATGATTGAAAATATTCATTTGGTCCAAGAATTATTGCGAAAGTATAACAGGAAGAGGGTATCCCCGAGATGCTTGATTAAAGTGGACCTCCGGAAAGCTTATGATTCGGTCTCTTGGGAATTCCTTGCTGAGGTGATGACTGGTCTTAAGTTTCCGGACAGATTTATTGGTTGGATTATGCAATGTGTAACATCTCCATCTTATTCTATTGGTCTGAATGGGGGGATTTGGGGATGTTCAAGGGGAAGAAGGGATTGCGACAGGGTGATCCTTTGTCTCCTTTTCTTTTTCTTCTATGCATTGAATATCTGTCGAGAAGTCTAAAGGTGAATACAACCAGGTCAGGTTTCAAATTTCACCCTAGGTGTGGAAAGCTTAGGTTGTCACACCTAGCATTTGCTGATGATCTCATGCTCATGGCTAGAGGTGACATTCCTTCTGTCAGTATTATTATGGATAGCCTCAGGGATTTTGGATTGAAATCGGGCTTATGCGCTAATTTGCTCAAGTCTAGCCTCTTTACGGCGGGAGTATATGGCGAGGAACTTATTCAACTGAGGCAGTTGACTGGTATCCCTGTGGGTGCAATGCCTTTCCGTTATCTTGGTGTTCCGTTGGTGGCGCAGAGACTACAAGCGGATCATTTTACACCTTTTGTTGATAAAATAACTATGTATATCAATTCTTGGATGGCTTCTAACCTTTCTTTTGCGGGTAGAGCAAAGCTTATCAGATCAGTGTTACAAGGCGTAGATTGCTTCTGGCTATCTATTTTTCCGGTCCCGGGTGCTATCATTGAGAGGGTAACTCGGCTGTGCAGGAATTTCTTATGGCATAAGCGACATCATCCGGTTTCTTGAAAATCCATGTGCTTGCCAAAATCGGAAGGTGGATTGGGCTTCCGAGATCTTAAAACTTGGAATGATTCCCTGCTAGCAAAATCATTTTGGAACATTCATAAGAAAAAAGACACTTTATGGGTACGTTGGGTGCACCATATCTACCTTAAAGGGGATGTCTCTGCTTGGGACTGGAAGTGTATCAGGGATGACTCGCCATTGCTCAAGAGGCTGGTTGCGATTCGAGATAAAATATGCCTTGTAGAAGGGTCTGTTGAGGCGGCAAAGAGGAGGTTATCCTCTTGGGCGGTAGGTGAGCGGATGTGTATATCGCTCGGTTATGAGTTTTTTCGATATAAGGGTTCCAGACTATCTTGGCCAAGTTCAGTTTGGAATTCGTAGTCACACCAAAGCATGCTTTTACTCTTTGGCTTGCAGCGCGGAAGAGGCTTCCTACAAAAGATAGATTGACCTTCCTTCAGGTTGAGGAATCGTGTGTACTCTGTTTTGGTCATAAGGAATCGGTAGATCATCTATTCTTTCAATGTTCATTCTCTGCTATGGTTTGGAGATGCATTAGAGATTGGCTAGGATATCTCGAGAGATGTCGACTATCTTTAGTGCTCTAAAGTGGATAAAGAAAGAGGCGAAGGGTTCCGGGGGCAAAACAAAAGCTAAAAAGGTAGCCCTTGCTTGTACTGTTTATCATATTTGGAATGCCCGAAATAGGAAAATTTTTGAAGGTCAGACTCAGGAGGTGGTTTCTACCGTCTTCAAGATCAAGCTGCAAATCTATAGGACTGTATTTGCTTTGGATTCAAATGCCACTGTGGAGTTCTGAGATATCTGGGATATATGACATATATATTGGGCTGCCAGCAGAATTAGTCGACTACTAGATGCTTATAGTCGACTACATTCAATTATAGTCGACTAATCTTAATGGCCTAGTCGACTCCTGTGGCAACAGAGAGTTGGATACTTCCAGATCATATTTTAGTCGACTTCACTTGGTGATTAGTCGACTTGGTTCAGATATAGTCGACTAGACTTTCTGACCTAGTCGACTTGGTGCATGTTAAGTCGACTTGAAATAGGGGCTAGTCGACTACATTGTCATTCGATCGAGATACTTGAAAGTTGACTAATAGACCTTGATTTTGGGTTGTGGAATACAATGTAATGGGTTACTGAGCCAGTAATTGGTAGTTAGAGAAGTTTATTCTGTATAGCCAGTTTGGCTTTCCTACAGTTACGATTAATAAAATTTACATTCTCCAAAAAAAAAAATATCCTATAGAGTAGCAAAGAATTACATGCCAAAGTGTGTGCATGGCAGTTTATTGAGAAAACAACAATGTAATTTCGATAACGCTATCATTTTTCTTACTTTCTTTCTTTTTTCTTTTGAGCCATCGAACGACTGGTGGAGAGATTCCTCCTAGTGCCCTCTTTCTTTTTCTACCTTCTCATCTCTCCCCCGATGTTAGTTTTGGTCACTCTTTTTCCAACCCTCAAACAGAGTCCTTGTCGTTGTCATCAACAAGGGCGAAATTAGGAAAAAATTTTAGGATGGGCTGCAATTTCTTATCACATATACTTATGAATTATATGAATTTATCAAAAGAATAAAACGGTATTCTCTACTAAATCAGTGGAACTAGGAATAAATTTGCTAAAAAAAATCAAAATAGAAAATGATCTAACACAATATATGAAAAAGAACAAAAATAAAAATAAGTTTAAGCCTAGATATAAAAAATGGCCGGGCTGTAGCCCGGCCCAGCCCACTACTGCCCATGGTCATCAAGCGGCAACTTCCACGTTAAGACTGAAGTTACACCTCTGCCTTTATACTCTTTATACATTAAAACTCTCTCATTGCTTATGATTATTATGTTGGTCCATGCATTAATATCTCATGAATTTGCTCATAAGTTTTGATTAAATTTTTCTCAAAGTAAATCTGATAAAAAATTATACTAGAATAAGTGGATTATATATATCCTTATATATCCACTTTTTTTTAGAAAATATATTGCCATTAAAGACTGACTCACTAAGGGCGTGTTTGTTTCGCCGCAAAACGCCGCAAAACGCAAGTCGTAAAACTTCTTTTCCATTTTCAGTTGTTTGTTTCGCTGAAAAACAAGTTACAAAATGCAACTCTTTTTTTCCCACTTGCAGTTGCTACAGTTAAATTTGTGGTCATATAAATCTCACTTTTACACTCATATTTTTTCACTTGCAGTTGCTACAGTTAATTTTGTGGTCATGTAACTCTTACTTGTAGTACACTTACAGTTCAAAACAGTTACTTGATAATCAATATAAAATTTAATATTATTAAATATTTAATATTTTAAATAGTGTTCTATTTCTTATTTAATTATTTAATTATTTTATATTTTTAATCTTTAATTTTTTATTATTTTTAATATTGTTTTAATATTTAATATTTACTATTTTAATTTAATATTTTATTTAATACTTTATTATTTTATTAATACTTATTCCATTTTTTATTATTTTATTTAGAGTTAATATTTTATTAATATAACAATATTATATTTTACTATATATTTAATTATTTATTTTTTAATATAAAAAATTACTTTATTAATATCATAATATATTTTATTATTATATTAATATTTTATTATGTTAATATTGCATTAATAATTCAGCATTATAATACTATAATGATAATTTATTATTAAATTATAATTATATTTTACTTTGTTAATTTTATATTTCTATAATGTTACAATAATATTATAATAATTTTCAAGTATTTTTAATATTATAATATTATAGATATATTTTATTATTTTTGTAAGATTTTTTAATATTTATATTTTATTAGTATTCTTAAAATTTTATTAAAGTTCTTTAGATTTTCTTAAAATTTTATATTATTTATTTAGTTAATATTTTATTAATATTATTATTATAAATAAAATATTAAGATTATTAATCTTTTATCTCAAATTTATTAATACAATTTAATTTGCAATAGTAGATTTAATTTAATAATACTTATAATATTTAAATTACTGCTACAGTTAATTTTGTGGTCAACGTTTTCACTTACACTTTTACATTACCAACCAAACACCGTATAACACAATATACTTTACCATTTACACTTTCAATTTATCAACCAAACACCGTAAAACACAATATACTTTTCCATTTACACTTCACTTTATCAACCAAACACCGTAAAACACAATATATTTTCTCTGCTACAGTTCACTTTTTCCATTCTCATTTTACGACTTACGACTTGCGACGTTTTGCAACGAAACAAACAGGCCCTAAGTAAAGATCGTTAACAAAATGGGAAATGACAAAAAAAAAAAAAAAAAACGGAAGTTTATGTGAAGAAAATATATCTAAACAAATGATAAAAAAAGGGATAAAAAACGCATCATGCATATGTCAAATTTATACTTTTCCTCTGTCAGTTTAAACATATTCAATAAAGGTATTTTGTAGTAATAAAAAATAATTAAACACTTTGTTTTGAATATTTTGCTAGTTTTAGATATCTTAATGGATAAATAAGTGTTTATTACAAAAGTCTTTGAGTATGTACATCTAATATTAAGAAACATCAATAGGAAATGATGTTAATAATAATCTAAAATAGTATGTAACATTAATTTATTTTCAAAAAAGGCAAATGTTTCAAAAAACAATAATAATTAACACATCATTGTTCCTAAATAATTTTTTCCTACTTGAATATCGACAACTAACAAAATAGTTTTCTTTCTACCCTTTGGAAAAAAGAAAATTTTAATTTTGGAGAAGACTAATTTGAAAAGTACCAAACTGTTCAGCCCTTTAAGTCCCTCGCCACGCACCCCCACACGCGTGGAAAGCGTGAGTAGAGTAAAGACCGGATTTTGTAACGGACTCTCTGCTGCTCTCTCAGGTTCGTGAACATCGATGCAGGAGCCTCAATATAAAATGAATCATTTTCTAATTTTCCCCAAACAAACCCTAATAGCCGCCGTCCCATTCTCTTCTCCTTCTTTACGACTAATATTTCAGATTTCAGATCTTTTTTAATTTGAATTCCCATGGCGATTTATTTAAAGGACACCCAACATCAACAGTAGCTCTCGAGTACAACTAGGTAACAAATTTTTTAAATTATTATTACTGAATTCACTTCTTCTTTTTGTTCTTGAATTCATTTTCCGATCTTTTAATTTATAATTTATATTTGAGCATAGAAGCACAAGCCGTTCTTAGATTTTTTTTAATTCATCCACTCTGATCTGTTTATATATATACTGTGAGAAATTATTGTTTCAGGCCTTAATCTCAGATGGTCTCACGAATTGATGCTAGAGAGAATTTAATTATTGATTATTACTAGTGTTTATTGCCTGAATTAATGTTATGCTAAAAATGTCAATGTATTATTAATTCCTAAATTAATTGTTATTTTAAATTTCTGCATGTATCATTTTAACAAGTTTCTTTATAGGCGGCTTTTCCCCTATGTTTATTCTAGTATCCCTACTGAATTAGTTGGTTGTTTCTTTTGTTTTTCTTTCTTTTTTCTTTTTTTCATTTTTGCAACTTTTAACTTATTTGCCAACATTTTAATTTATATTTGAGCATGTTTAACCTCTATGATATGTTTTATAAATAAAATACGAGAAAATCTTGTTTCAGCTAATAATCTCAGCTTGTTTAATTACTTGATCTTTTAGTTACTGATCGGTTCTGCTAGTCAAAATGGATTTTTTGAATAATCTAGAATACTTACTTCTTGTGTTTATCGCCTGAATGTAATCCTGAAATGGCAGTGTATGTTTGAAACCTAAATAAAGTATGTATGCATGTATCTGCTGGTGCTATGGCAGTATGACCATTGACCATATGGAAAAAGGTTCTTATTTCTTAATGCACAACATGGGGAATTGTTTTTTAAAATTTCTGCATGCATCAATTGAACATGTTCCTTTATGGTGGTATTTTCAGCCCTATGTTTATTCTAGCATCTCTAATGAATTAGTTTAATGGAGTGCTTTTCCAACTTTCGTTTTATTCTATTTTTGATTTTTTTTTTTTTTACTGTCATACCACTGTTCCTATGAACTAATATTCTCTCTCAGTAAGTATTAGAAGTATTTGATCTGACATGCTTTGCTAGATTTGTCTTCCAAAGGGAGTGGACTTAGTCTCAGCTTTTGCAATTGTTATTTCTCTTTGTTTTAACTTTTCTCCTTGTATGCTTGATTTGATTGATACATCAAATTCTGGTGATACTTAAAGGTTGAAGAAAATATACTCCTATACAGAATGTCTATCTAGTTCTATTTTGCTTATTCTATTGCTTTTTGTAATGGTTTCCCTTTTCGTGCAGATATTTGAATAGTTAAAAGGGATGATAACAGATTTGTTTGTATTTAGCATGACTAACTGTCAAATACATGATATTCTTGTTGGCTTCCCGTCTTCTATACATTTAAGGAAGCTTAGAGGTATGCAAGATGGTTTCCTAGCATCTTGCATGTACATAACCCAAATAGATGGAATAAGGCTTGTTGGACCGAGGCAACTCAGGTATACTTTTACATGCCTTCAGTGTTTCATTTTCCCTTGTGGATATTGTCATCATGTAGATGTTATTGTATATAGACATTCTTTATGGAATATTGTGAAAATATCTTAATTTTTTTTTTGCTTTTACATTGTTTTCTTGTTTACTAGAAACCATGTATGCACTAATGGTTGGCTTCTTGCTTTGTGAATGCAAAAGTAATTTTATCTTATCTAATAATGGCACTTGTTGCAAGATCAGGAAAAACAATTTTGTCAGGTTGGTCCCTTCTCTTTAAGGGGAAAAAATGGATTATTACCAGGTATATTTACTTCAAGGTAATAATCTAGAGTGCTAGACTTTCTTAATAATAAACACTCGCAGTACAAAATTTAAGATTTATAAAACATGTGTCTTAATCTATGGAAGGAGAAATATTCTATTATGTTTGAAAATAATTGACACATAAATGTGAATGCACATATAAATCTGAATACGGCTTGATATTAGGTTTTTTTTTTCCCAATTTAGATGTTGGCTAGTTGAGCCCTATGCTTTCCTAAGCTGAATAGGACCAGTGTTATCGAGGCGCGAGGCGCAGTGTGAGGCGCAAAGAATCCAGCGCACATGAAGCGCAAGGCGTAAGGCGAGGCAATCGCCTTACTTCAATGAGGCACATTTTTTTGTATGGATGTATTATGAATGTATTTCTATGTATGGATGTATTATGGATTTCTTCTTTATATGGATGTATTCTTTTCTTTATATTGATGTATTATAGATGCATTCAGTGAGGCACATGCTTCAGTGAGGCGCATGATTATGGATGTATTCTTTTTTTTTTTGTATTCTAAGATATTGAAAAATGTACACTAAAAATGCATTAAAAAATTTACACTAAAAATGCATCAGAGACAGATCTATCTATCTTTATTTCTCTCTCATTCTTCCTCTCTCTCCTGATCTCTTTCTCCTCTCCAGCTTTCTCTCCCCTCTTCCTCTCTCTCTTAATCTCCTCTCTCAGAGATGAGAAATCTCTGTCTCTGGGAGAAGAGAGATCAAGAAAGGGTCGAAAGAGTGGGTGTAAGAGAGAGAGAGAGATGGAGTGGAGAGAGAGTGCTTACCTGGCGACAACGACGAAGACAATAGTGACGAAGGAGACAACGATGAATGCGGGGGCCCCTCTGCCCTAGATCTGGTTCACCTGCAGTAAAAAGGTTGGTTTTTTCGTTTTTACTTTTTATCTAACTTAAGCGGGCCGGGTTTACCCGCTAAATTAGCGTGTTGTAAACCCGACCCGCCCCACAAACAATAAGTGCATAGAGGTTATCACCTCGCGCCTCGCGCAAGGCGCACGCGAGGCGCATTCGGGCGCGCGCCTCGCGTTGCCCACGCGACTTGCCTGCGATGCGGGGCGCATTGTTGCGCTTCGCTTCGCGCCTGAGGCGCATCGCCTCGATCGCCTCTAACAACACTGAGTAGGACCTACCCAAATGCACGCCATATTAAACTTAAAACCATGTGTGTTGGATAAGGTTTACAAAAAAAATTATCTACCCATTTGAGCCGTAATGCTCTCTCTCTCTCTCTCTCTCTCTCTCTCTCTCTCTCTCTCTCTCGCGTCTGGCAAAGCATTGTGGTTCAACAATGGTTGATTGGCATAGGCATTGATGGTAAGGGGTAGAGGACGAGCAAAATCCAAACATGTGTTACATTTTCAGATTATCTTCTTATCTCTCTTAGATGTCTTCTGTTTTTCCCTAGTCGACTAGGCATTGTGTACAAAAGAATGCCCGCCTCTAATTTTGTTTTCGTCAACTTGAAAATGATGATGTAACAAGTGAAGGGACAAGAATGCACTCATATTTACGTGTCAAGAGGCATGGATGGTCTTCCATTATGGATGTAAGTGTAGTTGCACTTGTTCTTCTGGAACAGGAGAAAAATGGAAGTTTAGGATTTAATGAACATAAAATAGCTTACCGGTTCCTTACTCCTCATTACAACTTCAATGCGAATTGCAGTGTTGTTAGAGGCGATCGAGGCGCTGCGCCTCAGGCGCGAGGCAAAGCGAGGCGCAACAATGCGCCCCGCATCGCAGGCAAGGCGCGCGGGCAGCGCGAGGTGTGTGCCTGAACTCGCTTCGTGTGCGCCTTGCGCAAGGCGCAAGGCGATCGCCTCTATGCGTTTATTGTTTGTGGGGCGGGTCGGGTTACAACCCGCTAATTTAGGGGGTAAATCCGGCCCGCTTAAGTTAGATAAAAAGTAAAAATGAAAAAATCAACTTTTTCACTGCAGACGAACCCGATCTAGGGCAGAGGGGCCCTCGCATTTGTCGTTGTCGCCTTCGTCGTCGTTGCCAGGTAAGCACACTCTCTCCATTCTAGCTCACTCTCTCTCGCCCTCTCTTAATCTACCCATGTGTGTTGGATAAGGTTCACAAAAAAAATTATCTACCCATTTGAGCCGTAATGCTCTCTCTCTCTCTCTTTCTCTCTCTCTCGTCTGGCAAAGCATTGTGGTTCAACAATGGTTGATTGGCATAGGCATTGATGGTAAGGGGCAGAGGACGAGCAAAATCCAAACATGTGTTACATTTTCAGATTATCTTCTTATCTCTCTTAGATGTCTTCTGTTTTTCCCTAGTCGACTAGGCATTGTGTACAAAAGAATGCCCGCCTCTAATTTCGTTTTCATCAACTTGAAAATGATGATGTAACAAGTGAAGGGACAAGAATGCACTCATATTTACGTGTCAAGAGGCATGGATGGTCTTCCATTATGGATGTAAGTGTAGTTGCACTTGTTCTTCTGGAACAGGAGAAAAATGGAAGTTTAGGATTTAATGAACATAAAATAGCTTACCGGTTCCTTACTCCTCATTACAACTTCAATGCGAACTGCAGTGTTGTTAGAGGCGATCGAGGCGCTGCGCCTCAGGCGCGAGGCAAAGCGAGGCGCAACAATGCGCCCCGCATCGCAGGCAAGGCGCGCGGGCAGCGCGAGGTGTGCGCCTGAACTCGCTTCGTGTGCGCCTTGCGCGAGGCGCAAGGCGATCGCCTCTATGCGTTTATTGTTTGTGGGGCGGGTCGGGTTACAACCCGCTAATTTAGGGGGTAAATCCGGCCCGCTTAAGTTAGATAAAAAGTAAAAATGAAAAAAATCAACTTTTTCACTGCAGACGAACCCGATCTAGGGCAGAGGGGCCCTCGCATTTGTCGTTGTCGCCTTCGTCGTCGTTGCCAGGTAAGCACACTCTCTCCACTCTAGCTCACTCTCTCTCGCCCTCTCTTGATCTCTTTTTGTCTCTTTTCTCACTCAGAGACAGAGATCTCTCATCTCCGAGAGAGATTAAGAGAAGGGGGAGAGCTGGAGAGGAGAAAGAGATTAGGAGAGAGAGGAAGAATGAGAGAGAAACAAAGAGAGATAGATATGTCTCTGATACATTTTTAGTGTAAATTTTTAGTGAATTTTTAGTGTAAATTTTTGAGGCATTTTTAGTGTGCATTTTTCAATATCTTAGAATACAAAAAAAGAATACATACATAATCATGCGCCTCACTGAAGTATGCGCCTCACTGAATACATCCATAATATATCAATACAAAAAAAAGAATACATCCATACAAAGAGGAAATCCATAATACATCTATACATAAAAAAAATACATTCATAATACATCCATCAAAAAAAATATGCGCCTCATTGAAGTGAGGCGATCGCCTCGCCTTGCGCTTCATGTGCGTTGGATCCTTTGCGCCTCACGCCTCGATAACACTGGCGAACTGTTCAATGCTATTTGATTTGATTTACTCTGTGAATCAACTTCAGTTTATAAACCCACAAGAAAAATAAAATTTAAATGATGTAGGAAGGCTAGGCTGAAATCAGATTTTCTAAGAAGGCCCACATGAGATTGGAAAAGGGAGACATAGGAATGCTTTGGCCACAAGTGCCATTAACCCAATGCCAGTGGATCCGATGCATCTACCATTATTGGAGGATATGAGCTAAAAAAATGCTTCATGCTCTCAAGAAAATGGAACCTGCGACCTCCCATTAATGGCGTAGCCATAACTTTGAATTCTGTTGGGGTCACTCCAATTCAAATGCTATGTTGGTTCTTGAGGAAATGATGACATGCAATCCGCAATCAAAACCTTGAGTATTTTATCATCAGCCTTGGAAATTTGAAATATATCCTAGCTCCCTAGAATCTAATAATAATAATAATAATTACAGCTAAAGTATAATTTGAGGGTTGGCCTATAAGAACAAATGAGAATTGGAAGATCCGAGCTCATTGGTGCCGCTAGTGTTCTCGGCTCATCAATGGCTTGTGTAGGCTCATCTTGCCTTAAATTTGAGATCAACTCATAAATAGCTTTATAAATTGATATTAACTTGTTTTTTAGGTGCAATCAATTTAATTGAATTTCTTTTTATCACAATTATAATGCAACATCTCTTCTTCTAAAAAAAGAAAAAGAAAATTACCTAGTCTAGTCCTTAGATAAAAAAATATGTATTGCTGATGTTTATGTTATGTTCACATATAATTGTAAAATTTATTTTCTATTATCTCTCTCGGACAGTAAATAGGCTTCGAAAGCTTGGCTCTCGTCTCGAGCTTGTTTGAGAATGTAAACAAACCAAGCTTGAGCAAACTGTTAAAGCTCAATTAAATTACTGAATAAATACGAACAACCTCAAGCTTGTCTCATTTGACTCGATTAGCAATCATAGTAAGGTTCATATGGTCTGAGTCATGTGGGATGAGAACAATTGGAGTATGAATCAGTGGGTATTGACGAGCTGGGTTATTGCCTGTGAAATTAATTGGAGTCAGGGGGCATGTTTCATTTTTTGGGCGGGGCTAGGGGCATGTGTCCTCCTTGGCTCCGCTAGTGCCTCCCATAACCAAACCCAATCCCTTTCCTAGTAAGTCAGAACTCATCGATAGTATTTCTTCTTTTGGAAATTAGCTTATGTAAATCGGCCTTAGTGATCCCATGTTGCGGAATGGAAGGCAATTGCTCATTATATAAAATATTACTCAGGGATAATTGACTTATCTTCCCCAAAAGATTACAATTTACATCAATTCGCAGGTTTCACACCTCAATATATCCTTGAGGAGAAAGTTTAGAGTCATATGAAGTGCTTGATATCCAGACCTTTTGAAATTTTGGCATAGGAACATGACTTTATTTTATAGATTCGCATATGAATATTTTTCTATATATGCAATAAGTAATCCACCTAAACAATAGAACAACATTTTAGTTCCCTTAAACCCATTAACATGGTGTAGAACAAATCATGTCGAATATAGTATGTTGTACGCGTATTTAAATAACTACATATTCTCGTCAAGTATACCAGGGAATAAAATTTAAAAGTATGTAGTTGATTGTACGCAATAAAATCACTTTATAGAGTTATTTCTACATACAAATTAATGCAAAATAGTTACCTCAATAAGTATAACTACCAACCGCATATAAGCAGAATAAAAAAATATTATCTATATTACTTTAAAAAGAATGAGTTTTGTGTTTTGGGTCTCTTTTTGAGTCTGTCCAGAGCATATAGTGACGGACGATTAACTCTGAAGTAAATCCCAACCGTTAAAGTTTATATGTTGTTTTAGAGACCCGAATCGTTTGAAAGTTAAACCTAATTCACCCTGATTCCCTTCTCTCTCCCCCCTCTCTCTCTCTCGCAATCCCTTCCAAACTCTCGATCCCTCCTAATATTGCGACCCAAAGCTCAACCCTCCTCTTCCTCAACAAATCCCCTACCCTCCTTCAACACTTCCAGGTCTTGATATCAACTCCATCTACCTAGCTCGGTGACTTCCACCTCTCTTCACCAACCTCTGTGAAACTCCACGTGCCACGCAAGAATGCACAAAAAGGTTAGTTTTTTCAAACCCTAATTTTTTTTTCTTTCTATTTTCTCTATTCAATGAAAAATTCTGATTTTCATTATTTTTTTGGTTTTTGTAATATTTTCAGCTTTTATTGATTACTTAAGACTCCTTATCTTTTATCTTCATTTTGAATTTATTTTTTTAATTTTTTAGAATTTGGGGAGTAAAGACTTCACTAATTTTATTAATTTAATTCCATCCAATTTGAAGCTTGTAGAACTGAGGTTTGTGTTTACTCGGTGATTGGATCATGTTTTATTAAAAATATTCCCTTGCCTTTGAAACATCTTAGAAGGAAGGGAAAACATGAAAACATAATATATTTACTATAAAGAATTGCATTCAAGTCAAGAGGTCCATTAGAAGGTCTAAGATCTAAACATAACATTTTTCCAAAATATTAAATTAGTTTTCTTTGTGATAATTTTGATGTGACCACTACGTTTGAACTTAATATATTTATTGTCATGAAAACAAGTTCATCTTCTCTTGTAATTCAGGAGGACCTACTTCTTTTCAAGAATTATCTGTTGCCATTAAACGTTCTAAAAATAGTTTTCTAATTGCTATATTTATCCATTTATGTTTGTATAATATACCGTACCATCTCTTTATAACTGGTTTCCAAACCTTCTAAAAAAAAATAGGAGAAGGTATGCAATATATTAGTGACTGCTATGCATCCTTTAGTGACATTGTCGATGTACTATCCTGAATTTTCTTTATTAGCATTTGTGGTTAATTTCAAGTTTATTGGCACATGTTGGACTTTCTTCATTTACCTAAAAGGGAAAGAAATGATTAATATATATTTTGGGGTTATTGCTGATGTAAAACATAAATGATTGTTCCTTGCTTTCAAGATTTTTGGAATTCCCTTGTTTGTTGAAAGCAACTATTGGTTTAGTTTGCTTACTCATACCTTGTGGAATTTTAGCGATGTCATTGAACAAACTTCCCATCCTACATCTATTGAATCTCCAACTCTGATAGCATACTGAAAGTGGCACCATAGAAATTAATTCTCCTAATATATTAACAATGTTAATAGACTCAATGTCCATGTAATTTTAAATTTCCAATTGGCTTGTGTTTATCAATATAACATATTATACAGTCTTGACTTTTTTACACGTGCATTGCATGTGCCTTTAGACTAGTTAAAAAATACGTGGGAGCTTGTTGGACAACTACTAGTTAAGTACTAACTCGATTTTCAATAGTCCATTTAGTTTGACCAGATTTTTTGAAACATAGGCCATAGCTAGGAGTTGAGCCTGGGACTCACCACAAACAACTCCCACTCCTTTTTACCAGTTTGGCGCTTTTTTGACAAGATTGAAGAGAAAGTTCCTATATAAAACCTCTAAATGATTTCTTAGTGCACATTATAAAGGGAAATGTTTCATGCAGATGGAAGGAAACTAATTAAGAAAAGTTTGTACTCTTCTTTCATCATCATATTTATTATCCGCCTTTTATTGCGAAATGGATTCAGTTATGAAACACACCTCAAGTTGAGAAAATTCCAATGTGGAATCAACGAAGGTAGACAGGCTTTCAACCTCATATCAACTTTATATGATTAGTTTCTAATTATCTTATAAATCCAAGTGTAAGCACGAGGTAACCTTCAATTATAACCTTGATGATAAGTGGAGGATGGGTATCCCCACCTTGTTGACCATGCATTTTTAGCTCATGCAACCAAGTTACCCAATGATACAAGGGGACAAAGTCATAAAGCGGATTCACATGCCTAGTCAGTGTTTAATATGTGTGCCCTTCTTTCTATGTAAACTTTTTTGTCATGAAAATTATGAATCGAGTTTGGACTCTTACAGAATGATAATTGAGAAAGAGAGGGAGAGAGATCCAGATAGGGGTGTAAACGGAGCAGATTTGAAGCGGATACCACGGTACTTGTATCCACTCTGTTTAGAAAGTGGTGTTAAATGGAGTCTGATACTGATTATTATTATCCATAATGGCAAATTCGGCTATTTTTAATATTCGTTAACTATCAAAAGATTTTCCTTTATAGATTATTGTTTATGAGCTAGACTTTTAGCTCATTAACAACTTTTTCTTTATTATAAACTCATCAAAATTGATATTTATATTATCAAATTTAAAAGATTTATTACTAATTATGAAATAAGAAACATTTATATAATTATTAATATATCATTATCACATATACTTAGTAATAATAAAATACATAGATAGTATACATTAATTTATAAGTGGAGCAGATATTAAACGAAGCAGATAACACAATATCTTCATCCGCTTGTTTATAAGAGAATACTAAACATACAGATATTAAGCAAAGTCAGATATTAATTAGTGATATCTGCTTAAATAAATGCTAATTAGTGATATCTGCTTAAATAAATGCGGACAAAGCAAATTTGTATATTTCGGATATTCGTTTACACTCCCTAGATCTAGATATGTTTCTCTTTTTTCTTTTTTGAAGTTATGATGAGTTTTTTGGTTCTACACAAAATAGTATTAAATTAGGAGATTAGAGGGATTGATACTTATTACTAGCATGGATGTGTATGATGAGGATTGTCAAAAGAAGTGTGCAAGAGTAAAAACATATTCTGATGAAAAGGGGCATAGGTCGAACCCCCACGCGCTGGCTCTTCCATTAAATAATCTAATGAAACCTAGGAAAGAAAAAGGAGGTTTCCCTCATTTTGAAAAAAGAAGTACAATGTCAATATGTAGAAGTATCATCCCCATGGATTTGTAGACTTTATCGTATGCCTTGGACGAGTTTGACTAAATCATTCTAAGTGCTACATTAGCCATGTCCACTACTGAAGTCCTCATGTCTCCCTTTGTCTTTAGGTTCACCACGGGACATTGAATGTTATTTTTTCAAATAAATCCTAATATCTACAATGTCATCTAATGATATCCTCTATAAAGAATCCAACTTTAGTGTGGTGTACAATGATGTTCTTGCACGAATTTCTTGAATTCTATGGTTTTTCTCTTGATAAACGGCCCAATAAAGTGTCCAAATGTCCCACAAAGTATGTTTTCTGTGGTTCCTCTCCATGATGAGAATGAGGATTTGAACTGCAAGACTTTATTTATTATTTTCTATTTTTGATAGTGAATTAGTGGTCTGACCCATGAGTTTGTATTCTTGGTTTAGTGGGCGGGCATCCTTTGGTCTTTCTGGGCCTCGTTGTGCCCTTGCATCCATCATGCAGTTTATTTATAATAAATGCTAGCAAATTTTTTCCTAATAAAATCCCTAAATGGGAAATTTAGTAGAATAATGCTCTTTTTCCCCTGACTCCTTGCAGCTTCATGACAGAGTTAGTGGGGCTTCACCATTTTATCTTAAGTAGGTTCTTTCTCGTATGATGGCATTCATTGATGTAAGCCAAAGAAAAGCCTTAACTCAGAGAGATGCTTTTGCAGCCTAACTTGATTTTGCCCCATAAAATGCGGGAGTTATGATTTAACAGATAACGACCCCCTAAAAGCACCCAACTCTATCATATTTTTTGTTTGCTTAGCTAATTCAGGCTTCCAGTCTTTTAAAACAGCTGTGAGCGGCCTTCTCTCAATTGTATTTGGTTCAGAGTTTTGGCCTCGATTATCATCTATTCCTAATCAGTTAACCTCTGTCACCATCTATGGTGGAATCATTTCTTTTTTCATTACAACTTTTAGAAGGCAGAAGTAATTTAAGAAGGTTGAGATCTCATGTTAATTATCTTAGTGATACCATATGTACGTTAGTAAACTTTATCATGCTATGATATTCATCATATTTATCATCTTGTTTCCAGCGTGTTTGCCAGAAGGTTGGACTCATGTCTGCAGCTTCGGCGCCAGTCTTGTTCTTGAGAAGGACTTTGCAAACTGATGTAACCCAGTTTATGGGGGTTTGCTCAGGGTACAAGGATCAGAACAATGCCACCATTGCGTTCAGCCTTGCGACTGATGGCAGCCGTGATCCTGGTGGGAATTTCATGGACAGATAAGTCGGTGTCAAAGGTTGTGATCTCTCAATACAGTCTGCAGGATATTCGACCGTCTTATTATTGAGTTGTTCATGCTGCGGTGGTTCTTGTGGGATGTCGGCCTGTTTCTTGATCTTTTTTGCGGGCATTTCTTCGTCATTTCGGATCGGAGACTTCCTGTTGAGAGTATTAGTTGTTGCAACTGGTTCTTCAAATTTTGTGGTATTGTGGCAGTGCCCGATAGTAAGCATCTTAATCTAAAGATGAATGCCTACGAACTGGATAAGCCTCAAAGCAATAGACAACAGTCAGTATCACAAGTGATCGAAATATCACAACTGTCAGTAAAAGGATGTAAGCGTAAAAAAATGTGATTTATTCATTGAAAAAGCCATCATTGTCTAAAGATGCCAGCTGACAGTGAATAAGAAAAGCCCTTGGAGCACAAGTGTTGTTTCAATTGTTATTCTTTTGCTCTGTCATTTACTATCTACATATAATGATCTTTTGCTCTCTGAATAAAAATCATATTTCTTGCATTTATAACCTCAGGAGTATTCTCTGAACTCCATGAACTTGAAAAGAGAATTTGTGAAACCATGCAAGGTTTTATATTAATTTTGTTGCATCTAACAACTAGAGGCTTGACTACTTGATTACTTAATTTTGTTTCTATGCTGAGAATTTTCCTTTTCCTCTTCATGTCCTGTTTTTTGTGTTTCTGGTGTTTCTAGGTTCAGGCAGCAGTATGCTCTTCCTTGCAAGTACTGCACATATTTTGTTGTGATGCTTGCAGATCTATGATACCTTAGGGAAACCACTTTGTTTCCGGTAGAGAGAGAAATCAAGGTTTATTTCAGTGGTCAAGTTGGCTGTTTAAGAATCCTTCTCTATAATTATGTTTGTTAAGTTTGATTGCAATCAGTTTGAACAAAGGTTACACAGAATAAACTCTTATTATCTCATCTGGATCAATTTTCTGCTCAGTACTGTGAAATGTATGATAATTTGGTATTGGTCCTCGGATTCACTTGATAGTATGCTCTCTGATGTCTTTGCTGAATGCATTTATTTGATAAAGTAGCGTCACTAATTTGCATTATCAAAATTGTTGGCAGTTCGCAGACCTTTAATACGAGAAGCATTATAGATGTGATTGAAGTTAAAACGTATATGGATTCTTGAAGCAGTGTGTTTACGTGGAAACTCACCATCCAATGCAAAGAACCCATTCGTGGAGATGAACACCCATCCATTTGTATTTTTTGCCAAATATGGTGTTGTAACAATTGGCGTTATGATATGAATTGTTACTCCTGGTATCGACGTTTGTGAAACTTGGCATTATAATGATACTTGCAAAATGTTGTAAAGCAAACTAGCAATACCTAAATAAAAGAGTAATAAGAAATAACACGAGGATTTAACGTTGTTCGGCTTAAACTTGTCTTATCCATAGGGAGATAGAGAGAGCTTTATTAATAAACTTGATATAAAGAGATCTAACCTTCCAGTTGATCCCACAAGAGTATTAATCTTCCCCTTGAATTTAGACCTAAATTATAAGAGTATATTTCCTCTTTATGCACATTTACCTTACTCCTCTCTTTCTTAGCTTCTTCTGGTGTTTTTTACCTGAGATTCTTTCACAATGTTGGGTTACAACATTTATTTATTGGATTTTACAATATAACTCCTATTTGAACTGTGAGATTCATTGGATACTTGAAGAATCTTAATCAATCCTATGTGGAGTTGATCTCTTTGATCTAGAAGAATTCTAAATCTTTCAATCTTTAGAAACAAACCTTCATTGAACATAATCATACTCCTCCAGAAAAAGAAACTCGTAAGCGCTTGAAAAGAAAACTGTTCTACCTTGATTTGTTTCTTCTGTTTCAAACTGTCGTCTTCTCCAACTCAATTGGAATTTACCTCACCCCTTGCACCATGTAGCACATGTTAATAGTAGCACTTCCATCATCCGAGTTACTCTCATGTAGTATTACTTTTATTCACCAAGGGAGATAAGCGTGTTCCATAATACAAAAGTCGAATCAAAATTAGCAACCCTAAATAAATATTCATCATTTAGAGTAGACTTTAAAGCATGGATGACTTTTACATTAGCCTCAAGTTTTTGCCATTTATAAAATATGAATTTTTAATAGTGGCAAAATAAACATGAATCCCTAAGGCTTTTAGGTACATGAACATCTTAACTTTTCAAGTTTGGATGTTAAGAATGTCAAACATGGGAGGTGTCATGAAATCCATATGTGTGTGTAAACAAATATTATGATTAGCTAAAATGAGAATCTTTAACTCAAAGTTGTTAAACCCAAATCAAGAGCACCAAGCTCTGATACCAATTGTAGGTCACTTAGAGGGGGTGAATAGGTGACAAGCTAATCTAATACAAACTAATACAGAATTAAAACTAATAAGCTAACACACAAAGTATAACACAAGAGTGTAACCGAATTCTCGGTGAAGTGCTCTAGACTATCTCCTTAAGATTCCTCTAGATTAAGAGTTGAAGTGCTCTTGGTTGAATACCAGTGTGACACACAAACAAACCCAAGCATGTATATCAATTAAGTATAAGGAATATCAAGCAAGTAATAGATATAAATAATAAACGCATGCAAGATATAAACACAAGTCAGAGAAAGATGAGCAATCGCGAACACAGGAGATTTATTTTGAGGTTCGAGCGCACTTGCTCTACGTCCCCACCTCCAACACTATGAAGAATTTTCATTATAACGATCCTGCAAGATCACCCGGTGCTTCAACACCTACAACAAGTTCACACTATAACTCTTCGACTCACAAATCCCTCTCTTGTTCCCGTAAGAATAACACACACAAGCACACTAGCTTACCGAGGCCGCACCTCTACAATGAGCTCCCTCAAGAACTCTACACAATACGAACTCTCAAGTTCTCCTCCTCAAATACAATGATGATACCTTGGTAATCTCTACACTTTGATCACCAAAAACACTCTCACAACAAAACTCCTATAGGATGATATGACAATGGAAAACTCAAGGTTTTGTGAGAAAAACTAAGATAGATTTGTGGAGGAAAAACTCAAGAAAATCTTTTTGAAAAACACAAGAGAATCACTCTTGTAAACACTCTTTTTGATATAGAATTTAAGCCCTAAAACTTGTTGGAAAACCTCTGAAAAAGGTGAGAAAAACTGGTTCAAAAACCCTCTTGAAATCTTGCCTAAAACTGGCCAAGAGAACCCTTATTTATAGGGGATCAAAAATTATCCGTTATGGCTAAGAATCTGGCCAGATAGGCATGTCGGTCGACCGGCCAACGGTCATATTTTATGACCGTTGGGGTTGCTAGTCGATCGCCCAGTCGACCGCACCCAGGTCTTGACCTGTCCGTCGACCGAGACAAGAACCAGAGAGCAAAGCTCTCTGGCTGGTCGATCACTCGGTCGATCGGGGCCAAATCCAGAGAGTGAACTCTTTGGATCGGCCGACTGGCCCTTAACCCAAGGTTCTGTGTGTATATGAGCTTGAACAATCCACAACTAATTTATCCTTTACATTTTATCTAAAATACAAAATCTTAACACTTACAAAACTAAACTCAAGTCTTGAAAATCTTCTCTTTAAAATCTTCTTGTCCATCTTGACTTGGTTCAAACCTTGATCTAAAGAGGTAGACTCCTCTTGAGTACTTGATGCGATCTTTGAAGCGCGAGCTCTTGAATCCACATATGCTAACTTCAAAACTTATTCAAATCTTTCGTTCAAGCTAAACAACGACTAAGATCTTGATCAAATATCTGAAACTAAATAAGCACAAGATCATTGTAATATAACTACATGAGTTAATCATCATCAAAACTAGTGTGATTGACCTTTGGGCCGACAATCGAAAAAGAGAGTGCAGAGATCGGAGTCCAAAAGGAGCGAGAACGCAGTCCATATGCAGCCAGAACAGAGAACGGTCGACCGCCCGATCAATCGGCATGCACAGCTTGGTGCACAACAACAGTTCAGTCGACCGAGCGGTCGATCAACTGGCACGAGCCCAGTTTCTGTTGGGGTTCGGTCAACCGACTGGCACGAGCCCAGTTTCTGTTAGTGTTTGGTCCACCAACCGGTCGACCGAAGGAAGGGTTGGTTGACCGAAGCAGTCGACCGACAGACGGATCTGATAATCCTGTTGGGATTCAAACTCCGTTTCTGATCCAGAGTCGAATCCAATTGTGGCTTCATAAAACTATAGGACTCTCTGACTATAAATTAAGGGTTATAGCTAATTGTACCCTGTAATTGATCATTGAATCAATAAGATCTCTCTCTTGCCCCGAGGACGTAGGCAAATTGTCGAACCTCGTTACATATTGTATTTAGCTTCTCTCTTTTTTAATTGTTCTTGTCTTTTGGGTACATCTCTGGTGTATCTCTCTCTGTTGGTTGGGGTTTCTTATTTGTTGTTGCCCGGCGCGCGCAACATAAATGACATCCAATTTCTTATCATCACAAAAAAAAGACCTTTTTATTAACATTTAAATATTTAGTCCATAGGACAAAGAACTTTCAAATTGAGCTTTCTTGATTTTATGAACAAATAAAATCTTATACATCAGACTTACTTGGGTATATTTTGTGTACCACATTGTGTAACGAATTTATATTCCAATGTAAAAATGAGATAATCATCACAAATTTGTGTTGATTTGCTCAATAAAATATCCTGTGTTGAAAGATGCAATTTATTATAATCAGCAAGTTTCGTTTCACTTTTTTTCATAACCATTGATAGCAGACTTGGTATTCTGAGCACGTGCGTGCGCACGTGTGTGTGTTTGCGCACGCTCGTACAGGCGCAAAGCATACTTAATTGTAGGGATTTTCATATTTCGTTTATTTTGTTTCCCTTGTGATTTTTTTTTTTTTAAAGTTTCTTTGTTATGTTTTTTTGTTTCGGCCAATAAATCCAATTTTAAGCCTGAAGTGTCTGATCAAAATTAGGCAAGGTGTTGCAGGGAAACTCTTTATTTCATGAATATGCTCAGAATGCCCATAATGATTCATTTAACCGTGCTTAACATTAAACAAGATAAATAATTAAATAAAGAGGGCATCTAAAGATTCAGTCATTTGTTTGCCAGATGCATAGGAAAAATTGACTGCAGAACAAAAGGCCACCTTAATGTTGCAACCAGGATGAAACTCCAAATATAAGTCAAGCTGCATCTCTGTAATTCTGATATACAACGGCAGAAGTATCAAAATAAATTGAAATAAAGTTTGTGACTATTCTTTGTGAAATCTTAACTAGAATTATCACGTGCAATTTTCAGAATGAATGTGAAGCCATGACAATCAGATGAGCAAAGACCGAATGGATGCATAATTACATCATAGTATGTAATACAATTTTGAGCTTTATCAAACATGGAATGAGAGAGCCATCTTGTCTCAGTAATATAAAGAAGTTGCACTACATGAAGGCTTATGTTACACGTATTGAACAAATGGTGTATAGCAGTATTTTGTATAAATATATATCCAAACAAAAAGAGGAAAAAGAAAAGAAATTTGCGCGTCCAAGTAGAATTCTACCTCTTAAACCTTACAGAAATGAAATGGTTTGGGTGTGTGGTGGGGGGGCAGAAGTTTGAGTTCATCTTTCATCTCAACAGCTTGAATTTCCATCTTGTTATCTCTCTCGATGGTGAGTAATCACAGTGGGCGGAGCAATTATAGCTCTCCCATTTACGGTAATTTATATTCCTCCAGCAAGCGAACATAGGATGGGGAAGAAACGATTTCTTCCCTTTCTTCGCTTGTTTCACTAGAATCAAAATCTAGCAGGCATCTCAAGACTGCACTCTGACTTCTGCTTCAACAGCATCACTGTTGTTCTGTTGGGCCCAAAGCTGTGCATATCTCCCTGCCCTTGACAAGAGGACTTCATGTGGGCCCTGTTCTACTACTTTTCCACTCTCCAGAACAATGATCTGAAAAAAGGGGAACCAAAATTGTATCTTCAGTGGCATTAATAAAAATGAGTGAACGAGGGAGACAGCACAATTGACTCCCACCTTTAGTAAATTGTAGATATATTCTTAACCTGCTACCAAGATGAAAGTATTATCTACGTACATAATATATATGGCAAACATAAGGAAACGAAGCAGAACAATTACATAGAAAAGAAAAAAGGAATATTGAGAAAGAAACATGCATGTGTATAGGCAAACATGTGGAATGTGAAACAGCAAGTCCCACAGGTTTGTAGATAATGATTGCAAGGGAAAGAAGTAAATCCGTAATAATTCTTTTTGAAATAGTAAGGTTATAGCCATATGAAGAACCGAGATCAATGCATAAAAAGTATTGCAGAATAAAATGAGGACAAGCAAAGAGCATCATGCAGATGACTGCCCAAGAAAACATGGAGAATCAAGTAATATAGTATAAGAATAGAATATTGTAAATGTATTGACTGATGAGTCACAGTATGGACATGTCATAAGAGCCCAACAATACAAAAAGGGTTCTTCATTTGCTGAGAAGCGAAGAAAGATGACAAGCAAAATTAGAATAAAAAGTTCAAGAAAGGACTAGAGATTTTTGCATCAAAATGACATCCTCTTAAAAGAAATAATAGTTCCAAAGCTAAAGAGCAATGGAACCTGCAGATTTCAGACACAATAATCTCGTATTAAAGGTCCTTTGCTTTTAGCCATCAGACATACACTACTTCACAAGAGTCTTACAACCCTGCAGGGGCTTTTACAATCAGATCACAGAATTAACTTTAGCATTACACTAGTATACCGCGTCAGCGGTGGAAAACAGACCGATTTACATTCCACCAGCGAGCGGCAAAGAAGAGGAAGGAGGAAGGGAAGAAAAAAGGCTGGAGGGGATAGAGGAGGGCGGCGTCGTTGTTGCTCCGGCCGCAGCGCTGCTCTCTCTCTCTCTCTCTCTCTCTCTCTCTCTCTCTCGAATGAAGAGAGAGAGAGAGAGAGAGAGAGAGAGACAAGACGGACAAAATTAGTATATGAGTCGCGAGAGAAAACCTCCCTTCGACCGGTTTTGATAATTGGAGACAGCTAAAGAAATAGGAAAACACCATCTGGATATCATGGGGCTCCTTAGGGAGGAGAGAGCTGGTTAGAGAAGCGTTGACAAGCAGTGCCATTTAACTCACCGCCAGAGGTAAAGTGAGGGTAGTGAAGGTAGAGAATGGGGAGAGGGCAAGAGGTCAATGGCTCCATCCTTGTTCAACCCTGTAAGTTGAAGGGAAGAGTTAGTGAGGTGGGGAAGCATCAAAACCCTCTTTGCGCAGTAATGGTGATGCCATCAAGGCCCCACCAAACCCATCAACAACCACACTTTAAAGCCTAACTTCATCAATTACACAACCTCCACTTCAACCAACTATCCTCCTATCTTTGTTTTCAACAAGAAACACTTAATACCCACGCCCCCAACTGCATGTTCCCTCCTTCGATGATGGGAGGGGAGTTGGATGAGGTATAAATTAAAATCAGCAAGAAAGGACAGAGCATTGGGCTCTGTGCTGCTTCAGTGAGTGGGAAAGTGAATTGGGGCAAGTGAAACTGGACTCTCGCGAGAAGTCCTGGGGCATGAGCCCCTACCATCTTCACAAAGTGTCCCAAGGCGACTGCATTGCCAGATTAAAAGGGCTTTCTGATCATTTTAATGCTTGGCAACAAGAACTAGTGATTCAACAAAGAGATCTTTTGTGAGTTCCCACCTGAAGAAAAATTTGACTTTCTAACCGATAAAGTACAACAAAGGGATACTTTGTCCCAATCACACAAAAAGAGAGCTCACATTCACATTGAGTGCGAGAGCTACAACACCATCTTAAAGAAGTTTGCGTTGATGGTAAGAGTGTGGGCATATCTCTTTCTTTTTTTTTTCCCGAAAGCGGTGGGCCTGACAAGTGGGTGAGCATCATCAGAGAAGATGGTTGATGTGCGGCCACATTTTGAATAGTAGGATCATGTCCTTGCAATGCAAATTTAATCATCCACGAGGAATTAACCTCTTACTAAATACCACTATGTCCAACACGTAATAATTTAACACCCTAATATGAAATAAACATGGCACTTCGCATTACCCGGTTAGACCACACAAATTAAATAGTTGCATATGACCACACATTTACTTGGCTATCTTGGTTTCAAGTCAATACTTCACAAGTACATATGGAATTATATATGCTGAAAACAAGTCAATTGAGGACTGATGCAAACAAAATTTTCGTTGAACACAAATTACTAAAATGTAACAAGTATATTTGCCTACCTTGGTGACCAAAACTAAAATTAAAATACTACAAACCCTAATGACTATATTACTACTAGGGAGATAAAGACTGGTGTCTTAAGTGGCATAGAATCATTAACCAATGTCTCCACCTCCTTTTCCTCCTCTCTTCTTTTCAGCAATTTGCTGGGTAAAGTAAGCTTGGAGACGATGCAGCCTCCATGAGGAGATTTGCTGGAATCAAAAGCGAGCTCGAAGAGGAAGAGGCACACATAAAAGATGGACCTTCATACCTGCCTTTTTTTGTCCCAGCCAACCGATGGGATTGTTACATTTCCCGGCTTCAGGTAATTCCTACTTTGAGGAACATTGTAGCAGTGACGCTCTTTAACGTGCACCATTGTTCACTGAGGGACAACGTATTTCATACTCACGACCATTGAAAATGGTGGAAGAGCCTTCATTGAAGAACGATGCACTTAGAAAGGACACGAGTATCTAGGGGAGAGGAACCTAGGCTAGATGTTCATGTGGTCGAATTTCAATCTCTTATCTAGGGTTTGTACACATCAATTAATCTATCACTTTTAGAAAATTAATTTCTAAAATTTTCAGATATTTGACAGGTATGTATCTCAAGTTAATGATTGTTGCTTAGAGTTTTACTTTCTTTCTATTTAATTTAATTAATTAATTTTGTTATCTTTGATGGATCATGTAACAAAGATAATATTCTGTGCTTAGACCGAATGTTCCATAACTAATTTTTTGTTAGAAATAGAGATTTAATGAGTCAACAGATTAGTAGAGAGACAGAGATAGACCATGATGCTAGGTTAGAGGATTCAATCTTAGGTTGCTTGACTTTTCTCACCTGATAATTAGTTTAAACCAACAACTCAACCTTCTCCAAACTCACTCAACTCGCCAAAATAGTGTAAGAAACTAAAGAACCATATGTCCCTGAGGATCGACCCTCAAGTGTTACAATCGAACGATCATGCACTTACGGTTAATTAAAAACAGGAGAGTGAAATCTCCCATCAAGTTTTTGGCACCATTGTCGGGGACACGATGTTCTTTAGTTTTGACACTTTTACTGGATTGAAATCAAAAAATAAATAAAAACAAATAAAAATAGTGATTCCCATCCGTTTCCTCTTCACATCACTTTCACCTACTTATCCGTGATCGTGATTTATGTCAGTTTCGTCACGTGACTCAACAGGACGTCCAAGTTAGTGAGGGTTCAAATGAGTCTAAAATGACTACTCATGTTTCACAACCGGTCATCATGGATCGATGATATCCTCCTCGATCATCACATCCTTCCTGCATCTAACTACTGGCGGCTTGCAGAAACAACTTAAGTTGAAGCCGCAGTATATCACGATGCTCCCTAAATTCTTTAGGATGGAATCTGAAGATGCGTACACGTTCATAAGCGAGTTTGAGGAGGTCCACGCTATGATGAAGATTCAGCAGCTGAGCGACGATGCAGTCAAGTTGAGATTCATTTCATTTGCACTCCAGGACAACGCTAAGAAGTGGTTGCATAGCTTGGCCACCTCAATTACAACGTGGGCGGAATTCGTTGCAGTATTTCTGAAAAAATTCTTCCCAATGTATAAGACGGCAAGAATCTGGAGTGAGATTAACCAATTTCGTCAACGTGACGAGGAACCGCTCTGGAAATACCTAGAAAGATTTAAGGACCTTCTAGCGCAATGTCCCCATCACGTCATCAAAAAGTAGCGCCTCTGTCAAATTATTTACAAAGAGGTAGTTTATCAGTCTAAAACCCTACTTGAATCCAAGAGCCACAGGAACTTCATGATGATGACAAAGGACGATGCATGGAAATTCTTGGAAGAGCTAGCGGAAAAGACCATGGATTGGAAGGGATTCAATGAAACATTCTCTGCAAAAACTTCCACATCAAAAGGCGGCGTCCACTCAATCGAGAACTTCATAGTTGCTGAAGCCAAGATAGCTGCTCTAATGAAAGAATAGAAGCTCTAAAACTCAAGGGGACTCCTCCACAGCTCGACCACGTAAATCAGATTTCTATACCGAGTTGTTTCAACTGTCACTCTCCAACTGCGTTGGAAGATTGCTTACTGCTTCCTAATCCACTAGTAGGCAGCCAAGATCAACTAAATATCGTGTATCAATGTCAAAGGAATGATCAATTTGTCCCGACCTACAATCCAAGGTAGAGGAATCATCCTAACTTCACCAGAGGACACATCAGGAAGGCCCCTTAGACAACTCCAGGTGGCTTACAACTCTAGAGGCCCAACGTAAATCCACATCATAATCAAAACATGCCCATGTGAACCCAAATTTTGCTCCATCATACGTACGCTAATCCATTAATTTCACCACCAGAATTGACAATGAGCAAGAGAAGAAACTGAGAACCATGAAAAAGACGTTCACTTCCTTCATGCCAACGGCAACACAAATATTAAACGACAATCAACAAATGATGAATCGTCTTGAGCTACAAGTGAGTCAAATGGCAAAGAAAATTGGTGAAAGGGATATAAGAACATTTCCAAGTCAACTTGTTGCTAATCCACGGTCAGCTCCTTCCAGCTCTGCTCAAGTTAAAGCAACTCATACCTTGCGATCTGGAAAGAAAGTTGACAATCAGGTGATGCCAGACCAAATTGTTTCCTCTCCTCCCAGGGTTGTTCTATCTTCTTGCTCAAATAAGTCGGTGTAAAAGAAACTGAGCAAGTCATTGAGCCTCCATATGAGTCACCGGCTCCATTCCAAAACAGGCTCAAACCGAAGCATATTGCACAGATGGAGAAGATTCTAGAAATCTTCAAACAGGTAAAGGTGAATGTTCCTCTTCTCGATACTATTGAGCATGTCACATTTTAATCCCAATTTTTGAAGGACCTCTACACGAAGAAGAGAACACATAAAACGCCAAAGAAGATTTTTCTAGCTGCCAATATTAGTGGTCATTCAAAACAGCATGCCAGTTAAATAAAAGAACCCTGGATGTCTGACTATTTCCTGTACAATAGGAACCACTATTATTGACAAGGCATTTTTAGACTTAAGGGCAAAGTGTAAACTTGCTTTCTTACTAGGTCTACAAGCAGCTAGGGGTGGGTGAGTTAAAGCCCCACAAAGACCACACTCTAACTGACTGACAGGTCAGTAAAAGTTCCATTAGGAGAGATTTCAGATATGCTCATTAAAGTTGGTTCTTTCTGGTTGATTTCATCATCCTCGAGACAATAGTAGCGAACCCTCGTGGCCAGGTTCATATGAACTTGGGTAGGCCATTCCTTGCAGCCTCCAATGATCTGATAAACTGTCATAGCGGTCTAATGAAATTCACATTTGAAAATATGATCGTTGATCTGAATATCTTCAACTTGAAAGGTCAACAAAGTGATCCATCAAATCAATCATTTGATGTACACATGATCCAAGACTTCCCAAGTGAACAGTTAAAGGAGGATCAGATGGATTTAGATTTGGAGTGCTCATACCAAAGCTTTGAAGAGCTATGTGAGGAAGAGATCAGGCAAATCATATGAAGTCAGATAATTGTCACGTCGAGTAGAGCTTTGAAGAGATCTTTAAAAACGAGCTTTTACTCCTGGATGAATTGGATAGACACATATTTCTCACAGGATTCTTTGACCAAAGCTTTGAGGAGATATTTGACGATGAGCTCAGATTCATAGCTAACAGTCATGCTGGTTCAAGTGAAAGTGGAGATGGTGTTACTGGGTCGATTGCTAATGATGGGAGAGTGAGTCCTAGTTCTGACTG
Organism: Agave tequilana; assembly: GCA_038442645.1. Taxonomy (NCBI): domain Eukaryota; kingdom Viridiplantae; phylum Streptophyta; class Magnoliopsida; order Asparagales; family Asparagaceae; genus Agave; species Agave tequilana. Next base: position 94,410 of record JAVJIF010005825.1, on the reverse strand, counting down.
GGTGATAAAAAGAAATAGGAAAAAGAAGAGGATGAGAAAGAGGAGCGTGACAAGTGAGTTTCAAAGAACGGATGCAAAAATGATAAAGGGTGTGAATTCACAAGTCATGTCAATAAAGATGACCCACTTTGAGAGTGGAAAGAGATAAGAGGAAGAACTGACCTAATTTGATTTAGGTGTAAGGGAAGACGTGATATTGGATATTTGTATACTTATTTTTCTTCGAGTCTGTGAGTCTTTATATTTTTCTTCTAGTTAGCTGAGTTGTGTAATTTTATTTATCTAGTGAATCATTTATGTATCTTTTTTATGACCTATGTGTCAAGTTATTGTAAGTAATACAGGATATACAGGGACGCATTCACACACAGAGAGAGTGGTCTTTTGTTTGCTTTTGCAACTTGATTTTTTGATGCATTGTGAGTTCTTTTCAATCCTAGTATACTATATTTCATATGTTTCATCTTATATGCCGGAATTGCTTGGTTATCATGATTGCGTGCATGTGTTGTGTTGTTTGTTATTACACTCATATATCACTGTATTTATGCGCTTGCATGAGGATCTTTTAGAATCTTTTTCTTGAGGAATTCAAAAAAAAATTAGGAGTCTTGAGCCTTGTTTTGATTTCTTTTGTTAGGAAATCTTGTTAAAAAAATATCTAAATTTTCCCTACAAATAGTTAGCTAGTATATAAGTGAGCGAGGATCCATGAGTGGATTTTAATAGTGAAATCGATATGAAAGAGTTTTAGAGTTTTGAAGTAAAGAGTAGAATCCAAAAACTGACACAATCTAAACTTAGTTAAAGTGACTATGACCCAACATCACTTACACTATTAGTTCATAAGCTTGGGATGTTGATTAACACTAAAATACTTCAAAAATAAATTTTTTTAAAAATTAAGAAGTCTTGTTTTCTGGCCTCAGTTGCTCGAGCATTTAAGTCCATAGGAGTGTTTTTACACTTAATGCCTAAGGCTATCTGGCTTGAGAGCATTGACCTAAAACTCGTTACATGGGCAACTGAGAAAGCCTAATAGGACAAGACACCGTAGAAACTAAATAATTTTAATTATCAATTAGTTAGGTGCCTTGGCCTGAGGAAGCCTTGGTATTTACGCGAAAGGTAATTAAAAGAGTTAATTAAAAAATAAAAAATAATTTATTATTACAAAAGAAGTATAAAAGTTGGAGTCAAATATTCTCAAGCTTAAGAACATATCACGAACACATGATGCATAGGATCTGAGACTTAGGATAGGTGATGTAAAGTTTAGGGTTCGAACCTTTATTTTAAATATTATTTCACTTCTTAAATTGAGATTGATCTAGAAAATGAAACTAATAGAAATTTAAAATCTTACTAGCTAGTTGACTTACATAGAGAAAAAAATATTTTTTCTTTATTTTTATTTTTCTTTTCTTTATTTCTTCATCTATGTCCTTGAATTTTATGGGTATATTCACTGCAAACCCTCACGAGACAACACTCGTCCTTTAGGGGTAATCTAGAGGTTTAACGACTTGTTGCACGTGCTAAGTGCAAGTGATTCCTACGAAAGTGAGCTAGGTAGTTTAGCGGAATTTTTCTTTTTATTTGTTTTGCTCGAGGACTAGCAAAAGACAGGTGTATGGGTATTTGATTGACATTTTTATGCTCCTATTTATCTATTTTATGTATATAAATAATTGCTACCTGGGTATATTTTAGTATCTTTGTAGTAATGTCCTTAATCGACAAAGGAGAAGTGATTAGATTGACTGGTTTTTTGCACGAAAAGCTCAAAGATTGAAAGTTACTCTTCGAATGTGTGGTGATGTTTTAGCCAAAACTTCTTCTACAGAATTGTAAATGAGGTTATACAAGTGTCTATAGAAAGAGGATTCAGATATCTAAAACTTTCATGTTGAAGACTTCAGCTAATTCGGCCATTTGACTACCCAAAACTGTCAAAGAAACTCTACTTCTGTTTCTGAACTGGGGCTGAATTGTAAATATCAAAAGTTCAGGGGATTTTGTGTAAAATATTACTATTATATAAGAAAAAGAAGCAACGTGATGGGGGTTGTTGTCGCTTTCTTTGGAGCTAGATTTTCAATTTTTCCTTTTTGTTTGTTCATCAGGAGATTGCCCTCTTTTGGCTGCACTTTCATTTTGATAAAAAAATATTTTTTTATAAAGCTTTTTTAATTTCGACAGTTGTGTTCTTTGCTATTGGTTTTGATTCCTTCGTTTAACTGCATATTGATTCCCTCGTTTAATCTGCAATCATTAAGTTCCCTTCATCATTTTCTACAGCCTCTCGCCTCGGCAAGCGTGGACGAAAAGCAGCGCCAGAGACAGCGACTGCTCGTGAGGCCCACACAGACGAAGAGGCAGCTCTGCTTCGCATTGGAGTTCATGCCCGAGACGAACAGGCACCTTTATCGTGCTCCTCGTGTTGCAACAGTGACGAGCCGACAGTGTGGGGCCCACTGGTCCACGCGGGGACTGAGCAGCCTTGCACGTAGCAGTACGACAGTCGACGGATGTGGGGTCCATGGTGGCACACGCACTGTTTTCAAGTATTTTGTTTTAATTACATAGTTTACTTAATTAGTATCATTAGTTATTATTTACCGCAATTAGTAGATTAGATTTAATAATGCTTTATTATCGTAATTATCTTGTAATTGTTTAATTATGCATAGGTAAATTTATTTCAAGTACTATAGGAGAGGAACGTAGGCTAAATGTTCAAGTGGTCGAATTTTAATCTCTTATCTAGGGTTTGTACACATCAATTGATCTACTACTTTTAGAAAATTAATTTCTAGAATTTTAAGATATTTGACAGGTTATATATATCTCAAGTTAACGATCCATACTTAGAGTTTTACTACTTTTTGTATTTAATTTAATTAGTTAATCTTTGATGGATCATGTAATAGAGATAATATCCTGTTCTAAGATCGAATGTTTCATAATTAATTGCCTGTTCGAAATAGAGATTTGATGAATCAACATATTAGTAGAGAGACAGAGATAGACCACATGATGCTACTTTAGGAGATTCAATCCTAGGTTGCTTGACTTTTCTCACCTAATAATTAGTTTAAACCAACTCAACCTTCTTCAAATTTTCACTTAGCTCGCCTAATTAGTATTAGAAACTAAAAAATCACATGTTCTTGAGGATCGACCCTCAAGTGCTACAATCGAATGACTGTACACTTGCAGTTAATTAAAAATAGGAGATTGAAATCTCCCATCATTAAGATCTCCAAAAGACAACTTCAGTCCAAGTCCTATTGAACCAAATGCCTCATTTCATTGATCCAAAAAAGAAAATAATTCTAGTCCTAGTGCAATTAGGTTTTATCAAAATACATAAGAGGATGCCAAATAATTTGTTACGAATTATTTTGTTGAATCAACAAAAATTATTCAACAAAATCATAAACCCTAAAAAATAGTTGCAAGAATAATTGAGGACCAGATGGAGCCATGATGGATCGAGGTTACAAGGCGAGACACAAAAAACGAGGCCGGCAGCAAGCTAACCGTTGCTTGCGCTTACACGCGTCTGTGGTGCAGCTAGCACACCTGCAGAATTCGATGGGAGGCTTGTGACCAGCACTAAATGCGCGCAACGCTAGGCGTGCCAACGGAATTTGCTATGCAGCCAAAGTGCATCATTCTGCGGCCCGTGCGTAGCTTTGGGTGCACCCACAATAATCACTGGACGCATCTGTGGGGTCTAGTTGTGGGCCACACATTACGTGGGCGCACTTAAAAGTTTGGGTCGCACACCTAAGCGTGTGCCCACAACCAGTTTAAATTACTCCGCAATTACCTGCGATCATGCCTAGTGATTCTCATGGGCGCGTCCACAGCTCGATGTGGGTTATACGCTATGCGCCTAACGAATTCTATTGGCGCGCTCAATAACCCCATAGACGCGCCCAACGTTGCGAGCCTGCGAGCACCTAAAGCTAGTTGCAAGCTGCCAAGTGAATTCTGCGAGCATGCCAATGATTCAGGTGGGTCGCGCCTAGAGGCGCACAGTGCGTAAGCATGCTGTCGGCTTCATTTTTTGCGGGAAAATCTCATCTTCCAATCTCGACCCATCATGCCTCCATTTTGTCCTCAATGATTCAAGCAACTTTTTTAGGGGTTTCTCATTTTTTTGTATTCAACAGAACTAATAGTATATTATTTGATATGCTCTGATGTGTTTTACTAAAACCTAATCGCACTAGGACTAGAATTATTTCCTTTTCCGGATCAATGAAGTGAGGTGTTTGTTTCCACAGGACTTGGACTTGGACTTGGGTTTCCTGTTTTGGATCTTAACCAAATAACAAACGATTTGAACTGAAGCTAAAGTTGTGTGCGCGTGTGTATCTTCACTTCCAACTCACTCAAATAATTATCCTGGACTCTCTCTCTCTCTCTCTCTATATATATATATATATATATATATATATATATATATATATATATATGTATGTATGTATGTATGTATGTATGTATGTATATGTATATATATATATATATGTATATATGTATATGTGTGTGTATATGAAGCTTCACTTCCAACTCTCACTCAAATAATTATTATAAACTCTCCTCCACCTATCTAATAATCTACCTCTCGTCTAATGTCCAAGTACGTTGTTCCTCAAAGAGCTCTCCCACCCTTTTCCAATGGCCGTGAGCATGAAATATGTTTTCCCTAGACAAAGAATGGAGCACGATAAAGAGCATCGACGCTAGAGTGTTGCTCAAGGTAAGGACTCGCTGGAGCTGGAAAACGTAACAAGTTCATCGGTTGGCGGCGACGAAAAGAAATGTTTGTAGGTCCATTAGTTATGCATCCCTCTTTCTGAGCTCGCTCCCATAAAATTGATGGGCGTCTGACCTGCAACTAACATCGAACAATTGCAATGCGACCCGCACTAGTTGTAGCCAGCAACCAACACCGAGCCCATGCGTGGCTCTGGGCGCGCCCACGAGAATCATTAGGCACGCCCGAGTGGAATTGCAAGGTGACCTCACTGGTTGTGGGCACGCCACTCAGGTGCGTGACCCGATCTTCTGAGTGCTCCCATAAAGTCAACGCAGCCCCTCCCAAGGTCACCTTGTGCTACGAAATAAATGCATTGTGCGACATGCGGCCCATAGAAAGTCATGGGCATGCCAACGTTCAACACTGAGCACATCTATGCAGAGGGTCCAATATTTGTCAGAATTGCTTCCATGAAACTATGTCGAGCGCGCGTATGGATGCACGGATCAATTTAATTGTTGAGCATGACCACGTGAATCGTTATGCGATCCACGAGACACCATCAAGCACATACACAAGTGCAATGTTCGGGTGATTTACTAGGAACTACTTGATTATTACATGGCCTACAAGCTATCACTAAAAATGCTAACTGGAACATTTACTTACTATTAGGTTCAAATTAAGGGTAGAGAATTATTTTCCCCAATCACATTAATAGGAGTCTCAGACTCTCAGAGTGTTTCCACGTTCTTAATAGCATGATTATGTCCTTGTGATGCGAGTTTCAATCACCCAATGCTAAATATTACTATGTTAGACATGTAATAATTCAACACCTCTATGTGAAATAAACATGGCACTTCACCTCACGGCCTGGTGGTCAGCGTAACAATAATGACATTTGTCGATATGCCACCACATGTTTACTAAGATCATATATAATTAATGCGTGCATTCCATTATCGCGGAAATATTCCACATTACCCAATTAGACCACTTATCAAATTAACTAGCAGTGTACCACAACATGCATGAATTTTGGTTATCAAGGTTTCTAGTAAATATTATACAAATAACGCCAAGTACATATGGTATTATGAATAAGCTGAGTACTTCATCTAGTAGGAACTATAGCTCCCACTGAATATCACTATATTGGACAAGTAAGAATACAACACCCCAATATGAATAGACATCGAACTGACAAGAGGCTGAGAGTCATCAGAAAAAGATGGTCTCTCAAATGAACCTCCTGCGAGGAAGATAATTGCTTTCAATAAACTGAATCCAAAGGGAGCCATTATTCACAAATTGATGTCAAATTCGTTGCATGTATTGCCGAGGGCCGAACCAAATCATCCAAAGCCAACCACACCCATAGCTAGAACACCTCTATATCTAGAACGGTCATCTAAGAGGCTAGTGTCAGTTATAAGCAGGTTATCATCACTTGGTTATACAATGGAAAGGGGAATACACTGATTTGTGTTACTGTTGAGCAATTAATGTTTAATTTTAAAGTGTTGAGAGGACCAGACATACCGTTGCCTCCTTCACGCCCAACAGCTATACTTGATGACCTACCTCTCTCCATGCGCTCAAAACTCCCAGCAACACCTTGTCAAAAGGCTTAGTGAGCAGGCCCACAATTCGACCCATATTGTTTACCTCAATCAACTATTAGAAGTATTAGACATACCATTGAGTCGAATGCTAATAGATACCTAATGGATAGGCTAAGATGTTCTACTTTAGGAGTGTTTGGCATACGATTGAGTCGAATATTAATACAGACCTAATGGATGTGCCAAGATTTTTTTTTTTTTTTTTATAGAAGGCCCACCACCATACCCACCAAACTAGACCGTTGGGTAGGCCCCAACTTGGTCTGGGCACCATTTCGACCCATTCTAACCCAAACCATTTATTCTCAAGTCATGCACTCACAAACCGTTGCAATTCATCATCGAGAACAAGAAGCACGCATGATTGTATCATCCACAAAAATCATTGAAAGCTTCTTGATCATCGTAAGTGTAAAAGACCATAAGAGATGCCAAGAGCTATTTCCTACCAGTGTACAACCTACTATATGCAAGAAGGTACATTAACTAAACACAATTTCTTGGCAAAAGAGGACACGATTGCAACATCGATGAAAGATGTGGCACAACTGACTCCTCCAACACTGCTTTCGATCACTGGCATAGTCTAGGAGGGAGTGACATCAATGGACAAGTCAACCGATGCCTTGGGACAACCACTCGTTAGATAATGAATCCAAAAGTGTATTGGTAACTATTTGCCTCGATGACATTATAACACAACCAAGCAGAGTCTCCAAAATGTAGGCCTTATGCCAAGTTAAGGAGACCATGTCAAATCCGCGAAGCACACAGAAGAAAGATGATAGAGAGAGGTCTATTCAATGAGGCAAAAACAAATACAGACAGGGGGAGGTGATGAACAAAGGACACTAACACAAGGAAATAGAATATGGGTTATGTTTTCTTTCTCACTCCTCCATTTTTGTATTTTACTAGATGAAGTGATTATTAATCTAGCTTGTATGTGTGGTAATACAGGTTCGAACCAAGACAAATTGATGAACAATTTAGATTTCACCAAGATTCTAGAATGTAAAAGGATCTGTCGGCTATTCCATCTGTGTATGGAACACCTCTTAGTGAGGTGTTGTTTTCTAACGGTTTTCCAATGATAATATTATTTTGGAACATAGGAGTGACTCGGTCACTCGGCTAAGCGTAGTGAAAGAACTTTGCCAAACAAATAGAAAATATATTGTTTCAGAAGAAACCAAGATTTCTAATCTAACCCTTAAAGTCCTTAATAACCTTGGTGTGGGTACAATTACATCTTAGAGGTGCAAAAGCGTTATGGGGCATCCGCATTAGAGCTGACCGATCAAGTTCTCCACTGTTGGACGGTTGGGCAAGTTTTCCATGTGTGTTAGGATTAAACATCTATCCAATAGTTGAGAACATATGGTTAACTCTTCTATGGTCCTAATCAAGATATTTCAGGCCATGATTGTGGAAGATATCGATACAATATATAAAACGTGGAATCTGCTCTGAGTCATCAAGGAATATCTTAATGCTATGCGTTTACAGGAAAAGACGTGGCCTTTAATGGCCTTATCAATAACATTGGTCTTATAGAGACACCGTGGGGAGACACTTTTCACTTGGTTAAATCTCACGGACAACCTTTGTCGCCAAAATTAGATAGAATCGTTACCTCCACTGATTTGGAAGCTAGCCTATGCAAAATTTACCTTAAAACCGGCCTCTGAACCGAACCTGCATCCGTGTTGAAATTTAGAGAGAGTATGCATAAAAAAGGGTAAAAGAATTAAGATTTAAAACTATGTGGTTGGAATCCAACGACTAAGCTTCAATGGTGAAAAGCAGCTCGTCCCAACCAACGGGTAAGCCTCGATTAGATAGAACCATTGTCTCCATTGACTGGGAAGCCAGCCTATGCAAACTTTACCTTTAAACCGACCTATGTATGCTTCGGTGTTGAACTTTAGAGAGATTATGCAAAAGAAGGTTAAAGAAATTCAATTTTGAAAATGTGGCTGGAACCAGAGGACTTAGCTCCAATGGTCAAAAATAGCTCGCCCCACCCCACAAGTCAGTCTGACGTTGCAAGACAGCTGAAGTGAAGAGACTCACCAGGTGGAAAAAGGAGTTCTTGGAGAACATACTCCCTAAATGAGCAACTCTTGCGAAACATAGAGAAATTGTAAGAAGTAAACCCCTTCCACTAGCAGAGTTATGGTTTAACAGAGCACAGATTGATGAAATACTTCAAAAAATATCTTAATGGAAAAAAGGGGACCTCAACACTTAAATCAACCAGCACAAAGAAAAGACTTAATATTATAAATCTCATCAGAGGAGACAAGGAGTTCTCCTCAGATGTCAACATTAAGTCATCATACATTGACTGTCAGTTCAAAGCTTGTTTAGCAAAGCTAATCAAATCACGAACTCCTTTGATATAAACTCTTGGACCATTTGAGCTCACACTGTTTTCCTTGAGGACAACTTCTCCCAGGAAGTTAAAATGCTGTCTAACAGCTGGGTGCTGATAAATAAATAAGACTAGATGAATTCCCCATTCTTCTTTTCAAGAGGTTATTAGGAATTGTTAATCAGGACCTCCTGATGCTTATGAAAGTGAGATGATCTAACTCTTTTCACTCAACACCTAGACCCTAATCACCCGCACTCTTACCTTGTTGATCGTGACGATCGTGCCAACCACGATGCTTCAAGTTTGGACAGCCACACATAGGATGCCCACAATGGCGGATCTGGTGTCGACCTGGACTCATCACCTTACTAGATCCACTCTCCTCATTCTCTTCACCTTGAACACTGAATCCCTTTAATGGACTATTGAGTGTTTATGTATTTTATGTGGGGGAGTGGTTATTTTTCTTCACACATTTATATACTTATGTTTCATGAAAATCTTATTAATAAAACGCAGGGAGAAGCCCCTTCTAACAGTTATCAATTTAAAAATAAAAAAGAAACTTGGCATCAATCTTGACCTACCAGCAGAGCAACAAAATACATAATGAGCTAAATAATAAGTTTGAGATTCTTACGAACCTCTAAAAACTTTTGCATAAAGATTAGGTGCCAAAATCCATTAATAATAAACAAAATGATGCATTCTGTATTTTTCCTAAACCTACTGCTTACCTCATCACACTGCATTGCAGTAGTAAGCCGATGAGCAATGAAGATCGATGTCCGGTTGTTTGCTATCGTCTTTAGTGCATTCAATATTGCAGCCTCAGTTGTGCTATCGAGTGCACTAGTAGCTTCATCACAGAGCCTAGACAAAAACACAGCTTACACGCTGCTTAAGACAATACAGTTTGTTTCAAAAATGAGAAATTTTCACTTCCCTATGTCTATAGACGAAAGAGCATGGCTTTTTTGTTGTAAATATAATTGAAGCTTCATTTATATCAAAATTTTGCTTCAGAATTTATTTTAAATACCATATAAGGTTTTTATCCTAGTTATAGATTTGTTGCTAACTCTATACAGATGTAGAGTCAAGAATACTAAAATGGAGGATGAATACTAAAATGCACGATGACTTGGTCCCACCAATTATGATCTCAATACATATTTATTGTCACAAATATTATAAATGGACAAAAAAACTATCTACTAAGAAATTTGAAAAGCATGCAGTTTGAGATGAGAACTGTTAAAGAGGGACAGGTAGGGCTCTTAAGGGGAAGCAGACTGATCATTAAGGGAAAGTCTAAAAAAATTTAATGTAAGCACTAAGCAGAAACAAGTTCAAACGATAAAACAAATTTAAGGAAACAGACAAACAGTCCCGGTTAGAAAGAATCAATGCATTAAAAGTTTAAATAGACAGGATGAAGGAAATCACATGAACAAAGAAAATAACATTGTTAAAATAGGTAGAGAATAACAAGGACTGATAATATATGGAACATTGATCTTTCAAAAGGTTCAAAGTTTGAACACCTTTAAAGAAAGAAAATTCCATGATTAAATAAAAGAAGAAATTGATCCGTACACAGTTTGATCTTATCACAAACAGATTTCATTGGTTTAAGACACAGTCGTAAAGAAGATAACCTTATTATAAGAAAATGAAAAATGAAATTGTTGTTCTGATTTTAACCAAAGAGGAGGGAAACATTTTAAACACCTTTTCCTTGCTCATTCAATAATAAAAGAAATATCTCTGAATATTTTGGATCAGATATAGGAACAAAGAGGTGTAAGATCAGCTCAGGAGGGGACCATTGTAATTGATGAGAAGACATTGTCAAGGTAGCAAAATTTAGTGATTATTGGCCATACCTGCTAAGAAAATAGAATACGAAGATATGGAAGAAATGAGAACTTCTCAAATAGTTCGTATGATGACTGCACTAAAACTAAATTCATTCTGTAGAATAAGCTGAATAACAAACTTCTGACCTATTATAATGTGATGAAATAAGGAGTTGATACTAGCATATATTGTTGTCATGAAGACGCTTCAATTGCAAGCATCACAAGAATTGGAAGTAGTACAGACACCTCACAGATAGAATCTATAATGTCCTGACGGACTAATGAGCGTACAAGAACTGAGTAACCTCATGGAAGTTCTTGTGATCTGTTGCAGACTCTGATAGGAACATATTGAACTTTGTGAGCAATTTTCTTCTATGGATTCTTTCACAAGGAAATCATAAGAAGGACAAAGTTTTAGATTCTAGCTGTCCTCAACTTTGTGATCCAAGCTCTCATTTTTTACATGTAGTCCCAAAGATCTTACAGGAGGATCCCATTTTGCTTAGAATAACCTTAGCCAATCAAACCAATTGCAAAAGACTAAACTAAATGGTGAATGGTTGGCATGACCCTAGATTGGTGGGAAAGGTTTGTCATGCACTGTGATGCTTACATCCATCCATGATTCAACATAATGAGAAACTGTTTTTTTATTCCAGAATTTATAGCATCAAAGTCTCAGACCAATTAACAGAATCATTGCATGTCAATTGTCATTTTCTTTAAACAGTACAAGACAGGTCAACATATGTAAAATTAATTGATGTGGCGAGATGAAGAAAATAGAAGTACATACAAAATAGCGGGTGACTTCAAGAATGCACGAGCAAGTGATACACGCTGTTTTTCTCCCCCGCTCAGCTGGAAAAAAGAAAGGTAACTGTTTCTATTACACTCTCAGAGGTTTTGTAAGATCAAAATTCAGCTCAAAATGATAATCTGACATCTCATATAATGCTATGTGGATACAAAGCGAATTCGGATGTTCATTTACAACCATAAATTTTTTTTGCCCTTATGGAATACTGTTTACAAACTAGCAGCTCATACAAAAATGAGCTTGTGAGAAGGAAAAGTAGTAAACTCCACATCTGAGCATGTCCCTCACTACTTTTTCGTCTCATGGAACCCACATCTATACATCTGTAAATGAACTATTATCTCATAGGCACTTTTCCGTTATTATAACTCATCAAAATTGGTACTTGTAGTACCAAATCAAAAGGTGTATTACTAAGTTAAAAACCAGAAGCACTTATATGATAATTATAGATAATTTTAATGCATTTAGTGGTAATATAGTATACAGATTGCAGATATTAAATGAAGAGAATACCATAGTATCTGCATCAGCTACATTTATAAGCAGACAGTGTTTTAAATATCGGATATCAACGATATAACGGACGGCAAAATTTTATACCGGATACCGAATACCGGGTGATGTATCGCAATATGATACTAATTTTCGGACGTCAAATTGAACATCATACCAGATGAAAAGTATACATGTGATTACCTATATAAATCATATGAAACTACTTAAAAGCAAGTTTAGGGTCATAAACTCATAGGGGACAATTACTTTTTGTAAAAGCTCCTCAAATGTGTCACGTAGCGATATATCGGATATTTTCATCTCGGATATCAGCCGATATATCAGCCACATGGTGATATATCGGCCCATATCGGTCCAAAATGATATCCAGTAAAATTTTACGCTTATCGTATCGTTTTGGATAAACTACCGGTATCTCGGCTGATATACCGGTATACGGCCGATATTTAAAACAATGTAACAGGTACTAAACGGACGGATAGTAAGTGGAGTCGGATACTGATTATTGTTGTTTCTCAAATAGATGCGGATGTAAAGCGAATTCAAATATCTCGAATAACCATTAACATCCTTGGAGCGACTGTATAATATATTTATGACTTCGATGTCCAGCGTGCACTTTCTTTTAACTACCCAGCTAGGTTATGTTCCCAACAAATAAAAACATGTTCAATATGTTCATTTAATTCAATTGATTATTCATGCTTCTCGTTTACTTTATGCCACTGATAGCGGCAGACACCAGGCTTCCAATTAGTTTACTAGATAAATTTCTCACCTTTAGTCCTCGCTCACCAACAATAGTCGAATACTTCTCTGGAAAGTTCATGATAGTGTCGTGAATTGCCGCATGTCGAGCAGCATCAAAGACCTAAAAAGATTTCAAGGCAATAATATTGTTACCGATTACTCTCAAAAGAAATATTGTTACCGATCTATCCAAAAATAAAGAATATGATTATAGTAGCAGCTAGAATCAACAACCAACCTCCTCCTCAGTTGCAGATAATCGACCATAATGTATGTTGTGGAATATTGTATCATTAAAAAGAACCTGCAAAATTTTCCAGCATTAAGGTTGGCTATGACTGCACAAATTCTTTAGTAAATAGCATGCAAACTTGGGCGCACAAGCTGCAGTTTCAATCCTAGAAAAGTGTAACTAAACAGTGGTCCAGTATAAAGCAGCATAGATTATTTATTTAAAAAGGCTCAACACTATTAACCTAATTTCCTTTGTTTTTATCATGGTGGATCATGAACAATAAGATATGAAAAGAGTTTGGACTGCTAGAAAGATGAAAACATGACTTCAAATAATAAAATAGAAAGACCAGTTCACAAGTCAGTGAGGATAAAATTTAATAGAATATACTATACTCTTGGACCCATGTTAAAAAGATCATATACAAACCAAACAGAAGAATAACTGAGCACTAGAAAAGAAAGGTATAGTACAATCCTAGCAAACCATTTCTTCCTTTATAGAGTAGCTTTCATTTTTTTCAATGCCTCTTGTTAAGGAACCAAAAGGCTAGCCAAAATCATTTTATGTGGTGTTATAGGATTCATAATAGTACAGAGAATACTTGAGTTGAACAAATGATGAGAGAATCAGTAGATAATTATCTCATACTTTGCAGAAATTAGGCAGACAATCATGATCAACATGTTTCAACATATTGCAAGGAAGTATCATCGGTTTTGCAAAAAAAAGCATCCTCTATCTTATTGTAAAGTATGGTTTTAACAATCTTTATAGCTGAGAAAGCTCGTCCAGTTGTAGCCAGCGAAACTTATTGTTAGGGTTAACAAAGTAGACAGTAAAAAAAAAGAAGGTGATGTAATACGATGGATTGCAATCACCTCAAACTATAATTTGGGAATTAGAGTTTAAAAGAAAGAAATAAGAAGGTAAATTAGGGTTTCAGAAAAGGAAATAAGAAAGGAGGATAAATTTAGGTTTCACACCCCTTGCACCACAGACTTCATACCCTTTCTCAAGAACTCATGTTCATGAAATTTTAACTGAAAACTTTTCAATTCATCATTGTCTACTAATAATAAAAGAAGTCTGAAGCTTATTTATAGGCTTTACAAAAGAACACTTCTAGGACAAAACCGATGTGGTACTAAACACCCACATAAAAGAAGACAACTAAACTAAAAAATAAACTAAGGTATAAAAAAAACTAGCAACTGGTGATATCATCATTTCTCCCGGAGTGGGATAGACTCGACCTGTCGAGTAAGCATTCCCCTCACGAAGCATCTCAATTGGGCCATGGTGGTAGTCGAAGATTCGGCACTAGTACATCACATCGAGACCAAGGTGGTGGATGTGGAGTTGGCTTTCTTGACGGATCGGCTGTAAAAGATGATAACTCGATCAAGACACTGATAATAGACAAAGGTGCATCATTCCTACTGAAGACAAAGCTGGTAATAGGATCCCATGTGACGTCCAATTTGTCAATCATGAGAGCAAGCCTCCTCAAAACTCTAGGAGAACATGTGCGCCACGTGTGTAACTTCCTCACAATCTCAGGATAACTCGTAACAATCACCTCATTGTCAACTGCAAATTCTTACAACATGCTATATGGATATATAAAAAATTTATAATTTTCATCGCAATTTGCTAACTGTCTAGTGATATCATCATGTAAAACAAGCAAATGCAATGCAGTAGGAACTTATAGGCATGACCCTTAATGATAGGAAAGACAAAATATATGGGATGCCTAAGATGACACACATTTAACCCCTCTAATGATGGTATATTGAACATAGACACGAACTCTAAGCAATTAGTAAAGAAGAAACATCAGAAACCATCTGATGAATCATGACAAGGAACTCGATGACTCACTAGAAGATAACTCAGTAGGAACGACCATAAACCCATAATTAGCACAAGAGAACTCGAATGACTTGCCATGCACTGTAAGTATATTAGACTCATCTATCTCATCCACGTCATCACTAGTACAATCAGAAGACATATAGACCTCATCAATAATTGATTTACCGGAATCAACTAGTGTATCCTTGACAATGCTAGTAATCTCGGAAAAATATTGACATCCTCAACAACTTTTGAATCATCAACATTATCATTAGGTACAATTCTAACATGTCGACTCTCTGAGACGCATTGATAATCATAATGTCTATATCCCTCACACTTAGAACATTAGGCCTTGGCGTTGACTAATCTTTTGAAAGTCAAGTCTGTCTTTAAGGCAACATCAAAAACTTCTTCAATGGTGTCCAAATTATAAGAGCCAATGATCATAGCACGCCTTATTTTGGACCTTGAACCACAAACGAACCTATTTACAATTTGAGAATGGTGCTCTCATATCACAATGAAAGGTTAAATCCTCAAATTTAGCTATGTAATCTTCAAATGACATCACTCCAACGAAGTAGTGTAACTAATCTAAGAGACGTTCTTATAATATTCAGAAAGATGCTTTTCCTTAAGCTTTTTTTCATTTCTTCCCATAACTCTATGATAACACTACATCTCACGCAATCTTTCATTATCGAATTCCAGTAAATTTTAGCTGACCCTTCGAGTTTTCTCCTAGCGAATAGAACTCTATTGTTTCGGGGAACTCGTACCAATCAAAATAGCATTCCATATTGGCTAGTCAATCACTAAACACTAGATCATAATAACTATCAAATTTAGGATTCTCTAGTTTAAATCAACACGTTATTTCCTCTTTTCTAGCACGCCAATCGTGAATACAGAATCTCATGATCACCTCTAGTGCAAACCCTATACTGATAACTCATGTTGAAATATGCACCAATCTAGACACAAATGCAAGTCAAACAATAAAGCGGGTGCAATACAACTTCCTAAACTCAAGTAACCTAAATGTATGCGCTAATGGAAAAAAATACTAAAAGTTCAAGTTCTAGATGCCAAGAAAATGCACTCCTAAAATGATGAAAAGTGACAAACAGTGATGCAACCACTAGATAGAAGTAAATAATAATTCAACCAACATATTATCGCAATCCGATAGTAGTTACAAGTAACTTAACAATTAATAATTCAGCTTAAGTTAAGATATCACCTAAGGAGTGAGTCGATTACGCCCAAACACAAAATTTCTTTGAGAATACCCACACCGAAGAGTTGAAAGACACTCACAAAAATCCTGAACAACAGTAATAGGAAGTGAAAAATGGTTGCCTCGAAAATGACGCAAAACGGCGTGAATCGATCTTGAAACGGGCCTGAAACACGCTACTGGTTTGTAGTTGGAACAACACTAGCACCAAACAGAAGCTTGTGGAGCTCAAATCTGTTGTCTAACTCTGTGAAATTCTCCCAGTTCTCCAGGGCTCAGTTACGGATCCAATGCTTAAGACGAAACTCGAATCGGACTCCAAAAGGACCTAAAACGGGCTCTGGAAGGTTGTTGTACTGCACTGTAGCTGAACTGAGTTGGCTCATTTGGTTCAACTCAAACTGGGTCGGATCGTTCTAAATGGATTGGAACGGGTCGGATCATTCTATATGAATTGGACCGGGCTTAAGTTGGAACGGTCTGTTGGCTTAAGTTGGAACGGATCGGGTCTGGGTCGGGTTGGTGGTCTGACCCGCTATCTATGATCTGACCAGCTAAGATCAGAGTGGGTTCCCTTAGCGGGTTCGATGATGTAAACCCAAAATGAATTTTAACCCTGATCCCCTCTCGAACTTATGGATGGCGGCACTCTCAAAGCAGACTGTAGCCGCGTGACCTAGAAGAGGATGGTGACGACGTGGTGGCGGTGATGACTCGACGGCGACAATGAGGAGGCAATGACAACAATGTGGCGACGATATGGAGGCGGTGGCAACGGTAATGACGAGGAGGCAGCGGTGCAGGTGTCTCATCGGAGAAGAAGGGGTGGTTGAGGCCGTGGTGGCGGTGCTGGCGACATGACCCTGCGATGCTCTGGACTCTTCTGCAGCTGAGGATGTTGGCAATGGTGGTGAACTTAAGATCAGGTCATCGACGTCAGGTGAAAGGAGGCGCAGCGGGAGGCGGGGGTGCAGCGGAAGCAGATCTAGGGTTTGACGAGGAGGAAAAAGAAGACATAGAGAAGGGAAGATAATCTGAACAGTGGTGGCGGTGGAGGGGATGGTGATGAAGGGAGATGGAGAAGACGGCGGCGAGTTCTCTTTTAGGGTTAGGTTTTTTTATGAGTGACGTAAGAGGGAGAGGAAGATGGAGAAGGAACAATGATTTGGAACAGTCCATGTTTTTTTGCTTTTTTCTTTTCTTTTTTATTTTTTTAATCTGGCTTGGGTTTCAGGTCTCGAAATTTTTTTGAATAGACCTAGGGATTGGAGAGGCCAGTAGGGTTAGGGTTTGGAAAAGAAGAAAGAGTTGGTGTTTGGGAAAAGAGGGATTTAGATTTTGAAGAAGATTGGAGCCAAAGCTCTGATATCAAAACTGATGTAATACGAGATGGATTGCAATCACCTTCCAACTACAATTTGGGAATTAGGGTTTAAAATAAAGAAATAGGAAGGGGAATAAGGGTTTCCGAAAAGGAGATAAAAAAAGAGGATAAACTTAGGCTTCGGACCCCTTGCACCACGGGCTCGGAGCTTCACACCCCGATCTCAAGAAGTCGTGGCTCATGAAATTTAACTGAAAATTTTTTAATTCATCATTGTTTACTAATATAAAAAGTCTGGAACCTATTATACGCTTAACAAAAGAACACTTCTAAGAGATAACCGATGTGGTACTAAACACCCACATAAAAGAGGACAACTAAACTCAAAAATAAACGATGGCATAAAAAAAACTAGCAACTGGTGATGTTCTCATCAAGGGGGATTATCTTCTAGATATTGAATAATCCTTCAGACAGCTGAATATTTGTCATCAAATTTTGCACATCTAAATCTTGAGAGACATCAATCTAATAGAGCTTTAGTTGACATTCCAATTGATTTTTCTTTTTGCTTGGTGGAGTTTTCAAAATACATTTTTTTTTCATCGATCAACAAATATCTTCAACATTAATAACTTTAAAGCCATCTTTAAGATCTAAAGCAATACTAAGATTAACCAATTTTATAGCATGCTCATTAAATTTATTATCTTTCATATGAAATTGTGTGTATTGTAGTAATAAAAGTACCTACGTGATAGTGATGCTCAATTTTTATATGTTGGGGATATTTCATACACAACCTTGATTACCAGTGTCATGCATTCATGTCTGGAATTTCAATGTTATGCTCTTTGCAAAATTTTTCTATATTGTTTAAAAATAAACTTCATTCCTCCTCTAAAATTTCAAATAAACATCTTTGAGAGCAAACTAAATGCCCCGTGATTGTCGTAAAGCCTAGAACATATCAAGAGTCATTCTCACTATTTCTCTAATTAGATGTAATATGGACACAAGTTCAAACGACATTATCTGCTAATAAATTCTTATCTTTAAGCATATGTTGGTCCCTATTATTATATTTCCAAAACTAACGAGTAGCATATATATTTAAAGTTGTAGTTGTCAGATTTTAACCTTCGTCAAGATCATGACACATGTCCGGACACCTGGAGGCTCCACTTCTCTGCCAGCGGACCCAGCTCACTTACAAGCCTAACATGGGCCCAAGAAGAAAGCCTCGGGCCTCGCCCCGAGCCCACATCCGATCAGACATCACTTAATCGGAGCTGCTCGACTCTCCGAGACGCCAACAATCAATACAAGGATCCTTTTCCGATCAGTACATAGATCCTTCCTGGAGCCACCCAAGGCTCTGACATGAAGACCCTCCGAAGACTGCTACTCCTGCGCCACTTACACGACAACACGATCCCCATGATTCACAGATCCGACTACGCTGTCGGATCATCCCCACTTTCTGAACATTGTTACGCCCTTATATCAAGGCAGGGAGTTATGAATAGTGGCGAATATCTCTGCATGGCTATCCTACAATCAAGCGACGCGATCTGAGTGGTTACAAAGAGATCATAACGTGTGAATCATGCAGTTATATAGATCTGAAATATCCGCACCCACGAAGACAGCTCAGGCGGGTATATAAACACATCGCAATCTCTATTGAGAAAGGGATTCAGATCTGATCACAGAAAACTCTAGCGGTTCGCTTCTGAGAATAGAAACCCTAAAACTTGTAATCGAAGCATAACTCTACTAAATTCATTGTAATCCTCAGATATTATAGTGAATGCTCTCCCGTGTTTTTTTCTTTCCGATTTTTCACGTAAATCCTTGTTGTCTGCAATTGATTACATATGTTCATTCACTTACAAACTCACAACTCATGGTGTGGAGAAATTCTCTGAAAATTTTCCATCACATTTTGGTGCTTTCATTGAGATCTTAAATCCACACTCAAAATCTCTCTCCCCCAAA
This sequence comes from Agave tequilana, assembly GCA_038442645.1. Classification (NCBI taxonomy): domain Eukaryota; kingdom Viridiplantae; phylum Streptophyta; class Magnoliopsida; order Asparagales; family Asparagaceae; genus Agave; species Agave tequilana. The sequence goes on along the minus strand of JAVJIF010005825.1, from coordinate 75,005 downwards.
CCCTTCCTCAAAAAGCTTCGCCAAACAGAAATGGCCCCACAGAAGAAGAGTGCATCTCAGGCCGCCACCGCCACCACTTCAAAAGGTAAGTCGACGGCTGCTGGGAGCGCGGATCCCATCGACGCTCATCTGCCCCATCTCGATGTTCGCATTGAAGATATCGAAGAAGAGAATTCTTCCCCAGCTACTGCACCGGAGGCAGAGACCAACAGACGCGAAACCCAGCTCCCCGCCAAAGGTTAACTCCTCCAAATGCTCGCCAGCCTTCAAAGGCAATTGGACGAGCAACGGGTGGAGGCGGCTCGTGAACGTGAGAAGGCTGCTCTGGAGAAAGACACGGGCGCCCGCGTCCAAAATCAACTTGCCACTCAGATTGAGATCCTTCGGAGGTCACAGTCCACTAGAAATCAAGAGGTAGAGGGGTCTCGGGTAGACCTGTCAACGGGTTGGGTTCGGGTCGGGTCCGGGTGGTACCAGACCCGGACCCGATTACTATAGGATGTACCATACCCGACCCATTTACCCGCGGGTATAGAACCTAGGTTCCCATACCCAGACCCGTGGGTTCGCGGGTCTGGACCCGTTTACCCGGACCCGTGGGTTATGGTGTTTCCTATCTGTAAATTATGAGAAGTCATGGCTATCACACAAAAATATTTGACAAGTGGCATTTGGAGATGACAATGCATACCCTAGTTATTCTTCCCCATTACTAATCCAGTTGGCAAACATTAATTAGCTGACATGAGCTATATATAGTGTTTCCTATCTATATAGTGTTCCCATTTACTAATCGGGTAAACGGGCAAACAGGTATGGTCCATGTAAAATCATACCCGACCCATTTACTAATCGGGTAAACGGGCAAACGGGTATTCGGGTTCGGGTCCATAACTGAGTTTCTCATACCCGTCTAAACGGGTCGGGTCCGGGTCGGGTCCGGGTCCAGACCCGACCCGTTGACAGGCCTAGTCTCGGGCTCTCCTATCACTTCTTACCGTGGGAACCACCCATACTGAGAGCAATCGGAGGCGTGTCGGATCTGACCTCCCAAGTGATGGCGCGCCCTCCGAGAATTTCGGCCCCCACAAGGCTCTGAAGGTCCCTCACATCGAGGAGATTGAGGAGATTATGCAGAAGCTAATCGAGAAAGCAAGTCAACAACTCCGAAAGGAAGCGGAGTCTTGCGTCTAAGAACCACCGACTCACCACTCTCAGAGGAAATCACTTCTTATTGCTTCCCCAAGAAGTTCGTGATGCTGAGCTTCGAGTACTACACTGGGGCGACTGATCCCATCTAGCATCTCCGGCAGTACCAGAACAAGATGGCGATCCACTCTCACAATGAATTCCTCCTGAGTCGCGTGTTCCCCATCAGTCTCAAAGGCTTCGCCTACGACTGGTTCTACTCTCTCCCAAGGCATTCACTCCAGAGTTTTGAAAAGGTGAAGCGCGCCTTCTACCACCAATATGTTTCCCGACGAGAGCTGAAGAAAAACCGCAATCACCTCCTCATGATCAAGATGAAGCTCGGGGTCTCAAACAATATGCCAGTTATTTTTAGAGCCAGATAGCCTTGGTGTATAACTGCAACGACGACGCGACCGCCACAGCGTTCGTCAGTGGGTTGCAAGTCACCGACTCCTTCTAAAATCAATTGGTGAAGCATGAAGTCACCAAGATGAGGGATATCCTCTCTCGGGCCCAGTACATCCAGATCGAGAATGCGATACAAGGCACAGTCGATCGCTCTTCCAAAGGGGAGGATAATGGGAAGAAGCTGAAACTCCCGGCACCTGCTGCCTTCCCCAAGAAGAATCAGAATCAACCTTCTGGCGTAATCAACAAACAGCCCCCACGGAACCCTACCAAGGCCTACGGAGAGGAAGTCAACTTCACTCCGTTCAAATCTCTATGGATCATGTCTTCAATGCCATCAAGGATCAAAACAAGGTGAGGCACCCAAGGCCACTCCCACCCTAACCCGAGGGGGACAGGAGCCAGAGAAAACTGTGCTTTCCATGACGAAATGGGACATCGTACTGTTGATTGCCGCTCTCCGGAGACAGCTCCAAAAGTTGATAAACAGATGGTATCTCAAGGAGTTTATTCTCAACCCCGAACAGCCCTTAGAGACTAGAGTACAAAAAAGTGAACCACACTCCGTGTCAAGAGAGTCAGATCAAATAAGCTCTCATCCAGTATCGGGAAGTAAACACCATATTCAGCACATCCCTGATAGAAGACAATACCCCTTAGTCGATCAAGATGGAAAGACGCTCGAAAAGCAATGAAACTCTTTATTTGAAATGATATTATATGATCCTATTACATTCAATGAAAAAGTTCGCAGTTGTGCACCATCTCTTTTCCTACGATCTCAGAAACGCTCCGACAGCCTATATCGGGTCTCAACCTAATGGCTAGACCTACGCGAAGTTTCTCCTGAAAGGTAGAAGCACTCCTGACGGTCACTCTGACAACCTATATCGGGTCCTCACCCTGACAGCTAAACCTACACAGAGATTCTCCTGAAAGATGAAAGCGCTCCTAACGGTCACTCTGACAACCTATATCGAGTCCTCACCCTGATGGCTAGACCTATAGGAGCCACACCTGAATAATAGAAGCGCTCCTGATAGTCGCTCCGACAGCCTATATCGGGTCCTCACGCTGACAGCTCAAGTCCTATACGAAAGTCAATCCTCAATGACAGAAGCGCTCCTGACGGTCGCTCAACGACCTATATCGGTTCCTCACCCTGACAGCTAGACCTACACGGAGTCACTCTTGAATGATGGAAGCACTCCTGATGGTCATTCAACAGCTTATATCGGGTCCTCACCCTGACGGTTACGCCTACACAGAGGCTCTCCTGAAAGACAAAGCACTCTTGACGATTACCCCAACAGCATATATCGGGCCCTCCCCCTAACTAGTAGACCTCTCCTGAAAAATCAAAGTGCTCCGGACGGTCACTACGATAGCCTATATCGGGTCTTCACCCTGACAGCTAGACCTACACGGAAGTTCTCCTGAAAGATGAAAGCGCTCCTAACGGTCACTCTGACAGCCTATATCGGGTCCTCACTCTGACGGCTTAGACTTATATGGAGTCACTCTTGACTGACAAAAGCGCTCCTGACGGTCGCTCAACAGCCTATATTGGGTCCTCATCCTGACGCTAAAACTACACGGAGTCACTCCTAAATGACAGAAGCGCTCCTGATGATCGCTCAAAAACCTATATCGGGTGAGAACCCTGACGGCTCAAACCTACACGGAGCCACTTCTGAATGACAGAAGCGTCCTGATGGTCGCTCTGACCACAGCCTATATCGGGTCCTCACCTGACGGCTCAAACCTACACGGAGCCACTCTTGAATGACGAAAATGCACCTAATGGTCGCTCAAAAGCCTATATCGGGTTCTCACCCTGACGGCTCAAGCCTTCACGGAACCACTCCTGAATGACGAAAGCGCTCCTGATAGTCGCTCCGATAGCCTATATCGGGTCCTCCCCCTGACGGATCAGACCTACACGGAGCCTCTCCTAAATGAGGGAAACGCTCATGATGATCACTCTTACAGCCTATAGCGGGTCTTCACTCTAACGGCTTAGACATATACGTGGTCACTCCTGAATGACAGAAGCGCTCCTGATGGCTCTTACAACCTACATCGGGCCCTCACCTTAACGGGTCAGACCTGTACGGAGTTACTCTTGAATGACGGAAACGCTCCTGACAGTCACTCTGAAAGCCTATATAGGATTCTCATCCTAACGGCTAACTCGTACAACCTACAACTCTCGGCCTGACAACTAAAAGGCGTTGCGAAGACATTGAAATGAATCACCCAGGGGGCAAACTCCAATGACTGTCGACTTCGCTTCCTAACTCGCACTCCCTCAGGTCGAGCATAATCAAACAAATGCAACAAGCCACACAGGCTCAAGAATTTCCCTCCGACTACTCAGCATAAACCATGCCAGAAGATGAGATTAATCTGCTCCCCTCCTTCTAGCTCGAAGACTCAGAGGAGGCAGAGGGTGCATTTGTAGTGGTCAGGTTTTGACTTTCGTCAAGATAATGACACGTGTCCTGACATTTATAGGCTCAACTTCTCTGCCAGCAGCCCAGCTCACTTACAAGCCTGACATAGCCCAGGAAGAAAGCCTCGGACCTCGCCCCGAGCCCACATCCGATCAAACATCACTCAACCGGAGCCTCACGACTCTCCGGGACACCAACAATCAGTATAAGGATCCTTTTCTATTAGTACAGAGATCCTTCCCGGAGTCACCCAAGGCTCAGACACGAAGACCCTTTGTATCCTGTTACTCCTACGCCACTTACAATTGGGTAGCACGATCCCCGTGGTTCACGGATCCGACTAAATGTTGTAAGGCCCATATATCAATGCGGGCAGTTATGAATGGTGACGATATCTCTGCATGGCGATCCTAAATCAAGCGATTACAAGGAGATCATAATGTGTGAATCATGCAGTTTTTAGATCTGAAATATCCGCACCCACTAACTAAGACGTCTCAGGTGGGTATAAATACATCTCCTTCTCTATCGAGAAAGGGGTTCAGACCTGATCACAGAAAACTCTAGTGATTCGCTTCTCAAAATAGAAAACCTTAGAACTTGTAATCGTGCATCACTCTGCTAAATTTAGTGTAATCCCCAAACTGAATTCTCTTTCCTGTAGTTTTTCCTTTTCGGGTTTTCCACGTAAATCCATGTTGTATGCGATTGATTACATATGTCAATTCACTTACAAACTCACAACTCGTGGTGTGGAGAACCACAAAAGTTATCGAGCGTCTCTAGCCCATTGCAAAGTAACAGTTTGATTTAGCTCTCTTCCAATCATGATCTTATTTATTTTTTATGTGTTATTTCAATGGTCTAAGAAGCTTGTAACTCATTGTAACGTCTGCAAGATGTCCCATGAATGTTGACTCTGAATGTCAAATCTGAAAAAAAAATTGATGTATTGGAATAACCATCCGGATGGATGTTGCCATTGGTGCAAGTTGTAATTGACGAGCCATACAACGAATATAGTATGAAAATGGGCAATTGAAAAATAACGCATTTAGACCCATTCCAATCTCCATGCATATTACTAGCATCAACATATCCTTTCCGCATATATTTTCAATACAAAGACTGTGATGAGAAAAAACATCAATGTTTCAGTTTTTAAAGTCAATGCAGAGGTATCAGAAACTTGCATCAATACGAAAAATCTTTCCAATTCCTTCTTTATCAACAAATGTTAAAACAAAACCCATTTGTTCCATTTTAGATTCAGCTCGAGCATCATTCATACAAAAGAAATTTATCACCAATATCTTTATGAATTTATTATATTTTACAAAAAAAATTTACTTGTAGAGATGTATGATCTGAATTCTTCGTGACATATACTAGTTCCTAGTGACAATCATGTAAGCAGTTAACATTATTCTTGCACTAGATTCCCAGCCATGGGTGATTCACATACAGAACAAACCTTTTTTTTCTTGAATTTGATTTTTAATAATATAATTCTACTAAGTGTGAAAGATGAAAATTTCACATTATATGAGAACTCAAATAATATAATACCAGTTGTCGTAGAACAACAAGAACTGAACTTATTTCTTCTCATTTTAGATCTGTTGATCTGCAACTTTGAGGGGTTTTGGAGAGGTTTTTGGGTATGAAATAAAGTTGGGAAAGGTTGCAAGATGTGGTGGATGTTCGGTATTGGTTTAGGATTGTCTTATGACGAAAAAGTTGATCAAATGACAATAAAAAAACATATGGATTGCTTTAGGTTCTGATCTGGACAGCAATAAAAAGGGGGTTTAAAAGGTGAATTAGGGTTTCAACAATTAGGGGCTTCACACCCTAAATTCAGCATCACAGCAAAACTTGGATTTCATACCAAACAACGCATCACATTCAAAAAACAAAAAAAAAAAAAGAAGTGGACGAAGCTTCCATACTATTCATCAATCAAACAAAATCAATACTTTCTAATAATTTCAGCCAGCAACCCTAATTTAAACATATATAGGTTCGGAATTAAAAATTTACAAAATTACACTCACTAGAAAGAAGACTCTAAACAACCTAAAAGAATTACAGAAGAATCCCAAAAATATATAAAAGTACCTAATGACCTTAGATAATAATTTAACTTGAAAAATAACAGTTAGAACCCTAAATAACAAGAAGAGACTCTCTTTATCTCTTTTAATGGCTTCTTGATCCCCATCACTAGTTCTTAGTGATTTTTCCTGAGACAATATATAAATTTAGTCACATTCCCAGTCTCCAAGTCAAACAACAAATTCTCCTTATTTAAGACAAATCAGAGCCTCTATGGTGACAATTTCTTAATATAGTAGAGACTTTTACTCTTTTCTAAAATGTAGAGTTAGACTGTGAGACAAAAGTGATGTACAATTTGCAATCCCTTTCACAACTAATATTATATATACTTATATAGTTTCTCATATTTTCATGTCCATATTATGGTGAAGTATCAGTGAATTACAAGAATTTTCTGTCAAGAGCATCACAACTGTGTGTGTGTGGGGGGGGGGGGGGGGGGGGGGGGGGGAGTTGAAGAGAGAAGAAAACTAAAGACAAATAATATAAGGAGTGAAAAGACTCCAAATGTGACTTCAACGAGTAATTTTGGTCTTACAGTGTCCTGTGGCACAACACCAATACATTTTCGAAGACTTTCCAGGGTAACATCTCTTATATCCTGACCATCTATCCGGATCTGCAAAAAAGGCAATACCTTAAGTGATGTCAACTTGGCTAAGCCAGAGAAATGAAAGAATATAGTCAACCAAAACAAGTCCAAAAACTGGAGACTTCAAATTTAAAGATAGCCAATACTGATAGACCTTCATTGAACTAATCCATGCTCACCTAATGTCCTCTCACATGTAACTGAACCGATCCATGCTCATCTAATGTACTCTCACGAATAAAAGCAAAGAACTACAAAGAAATTTAATCCAACTTTGTTCTACAACAATGAAATAGACAATATGGACAATTAAGCTTTTGATCCATGGGCCATTTGCATGCTTAAACAACCCTGATCAACCAGTCGTTCCATATGCTGCAACATTCATGCACTGAGCCATGTCTACACGGGAGACCTAATCCTTCATTCAATCTTGAACAAGTGAGATTTACAAAATCTTCATGCATGAAAGTGGATTGTTAGCATAATCTAGATGCAATACAGTGGAATGTGTGCGAACATTTTATTCAAGGCCAATTCTTGCTAAGTTCATGACAAGAGAAAGAATGTTGTTGCTTCCTTTTGCAGGAGCGCGGGTTGGATGCAAATTAAAACCCAGAGAGGTGAGCATGATATCATGTGGCTCAGGTTCAAACAGTCCCACGTTTCAACTTAGGGATGATCCTCCCTCCAAGCAATCTGACATGGTTATGATTAGCAAAAAATGCTCAAGTGAGTGGAGACCATCAATGTGTAAAAGAGGAATATGGAGAATTCATATATAAAAGAGGAAAGGAGTCCGCCATTCTCAATGGACATGGTATGGGTAGAAGACTTTCTTTACATCAAGCAACTACTGAGAGTTCACACATATTGCAACTATGGTCAAAAGGATGACCTGTGCTAATCATAAGGGCCATACATGGAGACTGGATATCCATAATCCAAATAGATTCAGCATGGATGTTAAAGAATGGGTATCAACTTAGTCACCTGGATGCAGATTGCCTGCCTAGGATTAATCCAATACCGAAATTCTAGCAAATAAATAACATATAACTGTAACTGATTATAGTAAAGACTCTATCAAATCAAACTTATCAGGCAGATCGAAATATTATGAATCTAACTCTTAATGCCCAAAGACTTCTCAGTTCAGATTTAAGTTCAAAGCCAGGACTGCAACCAAGCTAAAATGTTCTACTAGAAAACATTAAGCATAGCTGTTCCCACATATCAATCATGAGAAAGCATAACAAGGTGATTAGAAGGAAAAAAATTATATTTGGCACACCAGGTGATGGAAACCAATATTTAAGTACAAGCCAAAAGAAAGTATAATTCCTGGCAGTGGTTCCATCTTAAATAATACCACAGAATGGTAAAGGTTTCCAATGCCATGGAGAGATGAGTGGAAGTTTTGTGTTAAACATATATGGTCAAATGATTACTCAACAGAAAAGAAAAACAAAAGGATTTGAGATTCTCACACATCCTGAATCGGAGTCAAAAAATCTGTAGAGCAGTCTAAGTATTGTGGATTTACCTGCATAAAAATGTTAAATAACTATTAAACACCATTTTATGGATAATCATAAGATTCAGATAGTTAAAAGATATCCAATTGGGTTATGTAAGATAATTACATAATAATAATTTCAAGAACAGGGATAGAAAATTGACATTCATAGTCTGTTCTGTCATGTTATGTTTAAAATTAAGAATAATTGAAAAAGGGAGTTTGACATACCCTAAAACAAATGAGGAGGCACAAATAAGAAGTAAAGGTTAAGCTACAAAATCATGCAAAATTGAATAATTTCAAAGTAAATGGTTTCATGGCAAAATTAAATCAAAACACAGGATTAACATGTACTCTGATGCCTTGTTTGGCAAAAAGTGTTAGCTCAAGAGTCAAGATAATTCTTATTAACTCTTGCCAAACGGCTTAAAATTGGTAAGAGTTAGCAAGTAATCTATGACTTGTTGAACTACCTAGAACTCCAACTTACCACTTCTTAAAACCACTCAAAAGCACCTAATTCTAGAGTTAACTAATTTCACTAAAATCTTGGAATCATCCTCTCTTCTCCTTTCCATTTCAAATCCTAACTTTTGCCAATTCTATCTCTATCCAAAAAACCAACCAAAACCTTATCCCTAACTCTGGTTCCCAAATGTGCACCCAGAACGTCAAGAGAATATCTAAAGCAAGTTTTAATTTGAGCTAATGGTTACAAAAGGTAGCTAGTACTATTAAGAGAACTGTTGTTATCTTGTATCAAGGGAAAATGATCGCCAAATGAGATGGACTGTACACTCAACCATGTCAAGTACAACTAAACTTTGAATCTTGGATGCTTGCGGATCTTTCCTTTTTTTCTTGCTTTCTTTCTTTTTTTCTTTTACTTATTTTTCTGTGTAAATTTTCTTTTTGTGTGTGTTCTATAATAACGCACTTGTGTTGTTTCTTTAATTTTTCACTTGTACTTTCCAGTATAATTAAGCATGCCTGCACAACATAATTTAAGGACAGTGAGGGTTGGTTTCTATGTAAAAAGGAAGATGATACAAAAAAATGCAGTCTCCTACATTTACTTTCTTTTATCTCTGTTTCCCTTTTTTTTCACTCTTCCTCTTTCTACTCCATGACTTCTTGAACTGATGCCATTATCATAAACCACCAGCGACCATCTCCAGCCGGGACACCTTTAGATTATTGAAACCCCCTATTTTAGGTTTTTTTAATTTCTTTCTCATTTTTACATCTTCACTTGTAAAATGCTATGCTGCATCATGTATCTTCCTCCAACCCCGCTTGTCACTTTTAAATGTCTTATTCTCTCTTCCTCTAAGCTTTTGTATTCATTTCTCTTTTGATATTGTTTCTTTATCTTGGAGTTCAAAATTTCTAATCCATAATTACTTTTGTAAATTTATTTATTTGTTATGAAACAACTCGTCAGTTACCTTGGTGCTACTGCTTTGTTTAAACATGAGAAAGAAATACAACATAAATTCATGGATCCATTTATCTGAATTTGTTAAATAACGGCCATTCATGTTATCATAACTGAAATAAGTTGTTTTGAGTGCTCGCATAATTCTCCATCAGATTGCTAAAATAAGTTTTTAAAATGTCTATTTTATATTAGTGTGAATCGGATGATCACCATTTTTATGGCCATTTCCCATACCAAATAAGTAAACTGGGCCACCTTGATGTCGTCAAAGGTGAGATGGCCCTCATCAAAAGAGTAACCCCCACCGCCCCCCCAACAAAAAACAAAAAAAAAAAAAAAAAAAAAAAACCCAAACCTTAAAGTGATGAGCGAAATTTTTCTCTTGACCTTGTCTATGGATAGAGGCAAAAAGGGAAACAAATAAATTATGGTGCAGACTTTCCTTCATGTTTTTATGTTAATTTCAAGAGATTTGGTGATACAAACACATATGAATGTATGTGCATATGTATAGATGCAAGTGATGTGAGACTTCGGCAACAAGTAGATGATGAATTGGAGTTTGAGCCCACACTTTTTCCTCTACTTTTGAGAGTTCCATTGCTCAAAGTCTGTTTATTCCATCCCTGCCGATGAGACACAAGAAAAAAGAGTGGAAACCTTGGACCAAATGCAAGTTAATCTCCTATCTAAATATCTAGTAAATAGAACGACAACCAAAAGTCACTATTGATCTTTACTTCTCTAATTCGTAACTAACACTATGGCCTAGCCTTTTTTTTTTTTTATCTGGCTACCAAAGTATTGAAGGCTAGAATATGCACAGAAGAGAAGAAGGGCACTTGCCCTATTGTTTTTCACAAAGGATTCTGGAACCACAATTCACAAATCCCCAATTGCGTAGCCTTATCACCTCAGAAGACAAAGACCATCTCCAGGAGTCAAGTATTCAAAAGCAGGATAGGTTTTGGAAATACATTTAAAAAAGTGAGAGCTTCATGATGTCAAAGGAGAAAGGGTGCTTGTAAAGAGAGAGTTCCCATTGTAGCTCTAATCAGAAAGAGTACAGTCTTTCTTTTTGATCTTGAATCAATGAATCTCTCAATGTTTTTAGTTGCTTCCAAGATTTGGCAGCAGACGTACACACATAAGAGAACAGTTTTACACGTGTGTGTGAACGCACGCACAGATAGGTATCTAAATAGTTGGTCTAAAGTCACAATATGGACCACCCCAATGAATGAACGATCCATGCTGTTCACCATATCTCGATGGCCAAACATGCTTCTGTATAAAAGATCATGTGATTTAAACATTTTTCAACATCAATCAAACAATCTTGTTATATTTATTGAAAGAGTGAACAATCACTTGATGCCTGTTCAAGACAATCTACCCAGCAGTCTTATTTGTTTCTGTTATCAAAAAACTTATCATTTTACAAACACTTGATGCAAGTATCAAAGTTCGATGATCTTTTTATACATGAGCAGTTTAGGATATTGAGATCATGATCGTGATGAATCGTGTGAATCATCCATTGGGATTGTCTTCCATCAGATTTTAGGTCAACTACCTAAGGAGTCACCTTAGGAACAGCTGCATAACACATGCACACAGATGTACGAGCGCGTTAAGTATTAAAAATAACAGAAATCCTGAGTCTAAAAACATAGTTTAAAATTCCTAGAAAATCATAAGCAACATCAGGACTCAAGCAACATGAGGAATCATTTTAGACCAATTAGAGACTACATTGGTCTAGTTTGACCTTGACTTGCTACGGAGTAGGCTAGTAGGATATCTCAAATTACTGAAGGAAGGTCATTATCTAGTACAAGGGAATTGTGCAGGAGATTGAAGGGATTGTTAGGAGAGTATTCTCAAGTAACTTGAACCAATATTGTGCGTCTTACAGGTCATAAATGTTGTCACACTCACCTTTGCAATGTGAAAAAGATGATAAGCATGAATTTGCATATTGTGGATTCCATGTATTTGTTGATTTCTGAAATGATGGTACATGAAATGTATTGCTATGAATGATAAAATGCATTATGTGTTGCCTCCTGTGTTATGGATATATGGATGGCAAACATTTGGATGTCTTGCAACGGTTGGATATTCCCGTCAACGTAGTTTTTCTTATAGTTTCAAGTGAGGATATACCTAGCTTATCTGCATATACTCCACTGTATCTCAATTCTATCTCCATTAGCAGTTAATATTTCTTATACCAGACAATCCGTTAGCACAGAGATATTATGGAAATAGTACTGAGACATTAGTGTTTTTTCAGCACCCATATAGAACAAAAATAAAATAACAAAAACAAATTGCATTTTAAATATGAAAATTCAAGTTACCATGAGATTGATAAGTGCAATATATAAAACATCCATGATAAATTTAAAAGAAAGTAGAGTTTACCACTGCCACTGGTTCCAACAATAGCCACGCTTTTCCCTGCTGATACAACAAAAGATATTCCATCAAGAATCTTCCGTTCTGTTATATATCTGAAATAAAAAGGAAACAAACAAAAATATATATGATGAAGTAAATAATATTAGTCGTTACTGGATTTGAGGATGAAGAAAACTTTGCCTTCCCAGGCAAAACACATCAAATTGACAATGTATATGTAGGGCCAACTATGTTAGCTATGCTATTTGGCAACTTGAGAAAATATAAATAATATGATTTAGTTTTTGAATAACAGTAGAAGGCATTTTCCACATACTAACATATTAACAATTTAAAAGGTTAGAAACATGAGGGTTAACCACTAGCATGAGTCAACAGCCTGCAAGGAAGCTAAGCCCCTGGTAGTGACTGGGTGAATTAAGCCATCCAAGATCTTAATTGACAACCTAATAATCACCATAAAAACCCTGGATAATGTTCTCAATATTTTTTTTGTCGTATTGACAGGAGATACTGATTTACTTCCTCAAATTTCATTTCCTACTTCATGATTTTTGTTTGCATAGTGAAGAAATGGTCAGGAATTAGGCAGATGACCTTCAAAACCTGGATGGAAGTGGTAATGGATTTAACATGCTCGCAAGACAAGTATTGTGTCCTCTTACATGAACAGAAAAAGATACGTGGAAAAGTCAAAAATATGGATGAGGTAAATCTTTCTATGTTGGTTTATATTTCATGTCTTCAAAGCAACAACTTTCTTGAATATATGAAACTTGATGACGTCAAAAAATGTTGATAGCAGATAACTGGAGAGATCTCATGAAGTAACAAAATGTTAATAATTGAATCAACTGATTGGCAGTTAGAGGGAGGCGGACAGGGGAGGAGCAACAAGAATAAAAGAATAAAATAATACTCATTCTTAAACAGATTATGTATATAACTTATGAATTTAGGACAAATCGAAAGTTGCAAACTTGCACACTGCCCCTTATTGACTATATAGTATTTGGAGTAGATAAATTTGTTACTAACTTATTTTCCTAGTATAAATACAGGCACAGAGTTCTGAAGGAAAATGAAATATCACAAGATATAGTAGCTTTTAATAAGATTTGTACCACTTTTAATCATTGGTGATAAAGTTACATAACCCCGTGATTGACGTAACTAACATCATGCTCAGAGATACCAATGATTATCATGATACATACACCTCATGCTAGTGAGACTCAACAAACATGCACTTCTGGAATGGAGCAAGTTTAATATCCTCATTGATGCCCCTAGGATTATGAACTAAGACGAGAATTATGGTGGGAACTTAGTGTTATGAGCTCTAACAAAATTTTGGAGGAAAAGATTTGAGAGAGTTGATGATTCCTCCCTCTAACACTTGTTATTTATAGGCAATTACAAATACTAACTCATAATATGAGTAGGACTCCTAACAATATAGAAACTTCAAATAAAATAAAAACTAAAAACAAAGACTTCTAATAAGAAACTAACTAATCAAGAATTTAACACTCTCTCAAGATTAGTGTTTTAAATGTCGGATATCAGGGAAATGTCGGATGTCGTAATCGGATGTCGGATTTCGGATTTCGGAGATATTTCGGGGCCATCTAGTAAATTTCGGACGTCGTGACGGATAACAAATATATATCCTAGATGTCTTAAATAATATAATTTTAAAAATCTTATCAAGGTAATACGTACACAACTTATGCAAAACTACATAAATATGTTTGTGATAGGTGTTCTTAACTTAAACATTTTGCATATATTCACTAATTCATTGTTAAAATTTCTCAATTGCTCCACCTTTCAAGATCAATCAACATACTGGGTTTTTTCCGAAATGTCGGCCGACATTTCGGGAAAATGTCAGCCGACATATCGGATTTTTCCTGAAATGTCGGCCGACATTTTTCAAAACGCCATTTCAAATGCGAATGGGGATGTCGTGGCGGTGAGGGCTTGAAAACGAAATGTCGGCCGATATTTTGGAAATGTCGGCCGACATTTAAAACACTGCTCAAGATGGAGCATAGATATGTATCATGCTCAGCTTGTTGCATAAGTACGAGAAACTCTAGGAGGAAAAGGTTTGAAAACATACTGATGGAGACATCTAAGTTTCACTTTTTATTGTATTTTAATGTATTTGTTAGTGTATTTTAGTTGTATTTTCTTTTGTATTTGCATGTATTTCAGTTGTGCGTAGTGGTGGTAGTTATGATCATCATGTGTAGTGGGTAGTTAAAGTGTAGCATGTATGTAGGCATAGGTGTGTACTTGTAACTTATTAAAGATGAATGTTTTAATGAAAATGTCTCTTGCCTACACTCTAATGCCTTCTCTGTGTCTCCTCCCTCCTCTCTCTGATGCTGAAAGCTACTCTTCCCTCACTTGCTCCCCTCTCCCTGGCTCTCTTCCCTCTCTCCGATTTCTCCCTCAACAGTAGATGAAACAACAGTAACACAGTGCAACAAAAGCAGAACCAGCAGCAAAAGCAGTGGCAGAAGCAGCAAATTAGCAGCAGAAACAGCAGAATCAGCAGCAGCAGAAGCAGCAGTACCAGCAGCACAGAAGTTGCAGAAGCAGCCGCAGCAAAAGCTTCAACAGAGCACATTCTCTTTCTTGGTAATCTTCAAGTATTCCATGAAAGGCAGCCATACATTGAACTAGTGATGAAGCTTCAACGAGGGTCCTTAGATCAGTGAGAAGCCATCCAAAAACATGCCTTTGGACCTGCAAAGAAAGCAACCATTGAACCGATGACAAAGCCTAAACACATCCTTTTGATCAGTGATGAGCTATCTATACAAGTGATGACAAAACCAGCAAAGAAGAAAGAGTTTCCTCAAGAAAAGTGAGAACTGGAATCTGAAGTTGCTTATCTGTGAGTTTTATTTCAAAACAATCTAATTATTAGTTAGATTACGTGTCAGTTAAATCATCTCTAAAGTATTATCTTTATTCTATGTTGTCCACTATATCGTGAAATGTGTGAATCTGTAACTTGTGATTGCTTATCTTTGATATTGACTTTAGAACAAACCCTGCATAATATAGATATTGTTGTTATTCGATTGAGATTATAAATGTGCAAAGCTATACTTGCGATCTTGTTTAAATCCATTTGTAATATTTTTAGTTCTCAATTGCTTTACTGTCGAAGATCATTCTATTTGGTGAAACGTAGTGAGTTTGATCACATCACTGATTCCCTACATAACACGCACTCACCGTTTCACATCTGTTTGGTATCAGAACACAAGGTTTAGAAAGGAACACCATGCGCTAGGTTTAAAAAAAGCTTTTCTTTAGGCGTTTTTCTAAAAAAAAATTAAAAATTTTGTTTTGTTCTTTTTCTTTCTTTTGCATTAAAAAATAAAAAAATAAAAATGGCTAGTGAACACCAAACTGCTAATAACTCCGAAATCCTCCAAAAGCTAGATGAAATTTTGATTCGCATGACTAGTTTGGGACAAGTATTCAAGTCCACCTCATATCAATACCCACACCAGGTAATGTAAAAGCACCAACACACAAGGCGGGCACCAAAGATAAAGGCGTTGAAAGTAACACTGAAGTCAAGACCACTGAAAGAGACTTCTCCACACTTCGTCCTGCAATTCAGTGTAACAAATGCCAAGATTATAGACATGTTGTTGGCATATGTCCAAGTCCAGACAGAGTTTACATTGATAAACTGTCAATAACAGAGTCAGAGCTGATGACTCTGAAGAATTTATTTATCAGGTAGAACCTGAAGACTGTCTCTGGCGAAGAAATTTAGGGTGATGACATTGAGGAGTTAAGTACTCCAATTCTTCCTGCGGCCACCCAGTGATTACAAAACTTGTGAAAGTTACCTCTGATATCTCACTTAAAGACAATACTCTAATTTCCCCAAAACTCACCCATGCGATTACGGGGATTACTGAAGTCCTTCATGAAGACCTCCTGGCAAACTACCACCGACGCGTGACATCCAACATATCATTAATTTAGTCCTAGGAGCTAATCTTTCCGACTTGTCACATCATAAAATGGAACCTACTATACACACTGAACTCAAAAGACAAGTTGATGAGTTGTCACTAGAGATCAGGTAACAATGCTTTATCCTAATAAATAATCATTTTTATGAGGACAAGTTCTGTAGTTATATAGTGACAAACGGTGTAGGTCAGATCAAGGATGTTATCATCTATGATCGATCTATTTCTAAAAATTTGAGGATGCAGTTATGGGAGAATATGACGCCTTACAGATTATCAATTTCCCTTCCATTACTGTTAAACTTAAGGGTGCACCTCCTCTGCCTTTACCTGTTTGCATATCTTTCATTTTCATTACTAAAACAGGTAAACTGTCACATACCTTTAGGATCATACCTCTGATAATCTCTTTTGATCGAGGTCATGTATATTGTTGATCTGATGATCCAAGTGCCTAAAACTTTTAATGTCCAATAACGAGTCAAAGTTCATTAGCTATTTTTTGGAAGACCCCTTTAGCAATGATAGGCACTAAGTTAAATTTTATACTGCACTTCATTACAGAGTTTCTAATCTACATTTTAAGCCTAAACATCTGAGTCTGCATCATATTTTACCGCACACATGCAAGTGCTACACATATGAATCAGTGATATATTTGAACAAGCAATACTAACTATAAGCTATGGTCTAACATTAGAAAAGAATTTAAAACTTTTAGTGTTGACAATTTTGTGATGGTTCGGATTCATCTGAAATGGTTTCTTTGAGAAACTATTAAATATTTGCATGCCTGTAGTGCTGGATTTTTCAAAATATTAAAAGAATTCAAATTACAATAGTTATGTTATAGATTTGGCATCAGTTTTGTTTTTAATATTAAGGACTAAGTGGTTTACAAAGTCTTGATTATCTATAAACAATCCACTGATTGATAAGCCTTACCCAGAGCCAATTTTTTAGTCCTTCACTTCCCCACTTCCAAATATCCATCCTATACAGTTGAGAAAATTGATAACATTTTAGATTATGAATTTATGGTGCAACTTAACTAATAATCTGAGATGCAAGAAATAAACTTACACGGTAAGAGAGGAGCTCTGCAGTTGATTGGACAGGGTTGAGTTCTCTCCAATATAGGGAGAATTTATGGGAAATCTGAGTTTCACTTTTTATTGTATTTCAGTATATTTATCAGTGTATTTAGTTGTATTTTCTTTTGTATTTGCATGTATTTCAGTTGTGTGTAGTGGTGGTAGTTATGATCATCATGGGTAGTGGGTAGTTGCTAGTATAGCCTATATGTAAGCATGGTTGTGTACTTGTTAAAGATGATGAATGTTTTAATGAAAATGTCTCTTGCCTACACTCCAATCCCTTCTCTGTGTCTCCTCCCTTCCTCCTCTCTGATGATGAATGAAAAAAATGAAAGCTATTCTTCCCTCACCTGCTCTCCTCTCCCTAGCTCTCTTCCCTCTCTCTGATTTCTCCTCAACAGCAGATGAAACACCAATAGTGCAGCGCAGCAACAGCAGAACCAGCAGGAAAAGCAGTAGCAAAAGCAGCAGAATTAGCAGCAGAGAAACAGCAGCAGCAGTACCAGTAGCAACAGAAGCTGCAGAAGCTGCCGCAGCAGAAGCTTCAATAGAGCATGTTCCCTTTCTTGGTAATCTTCAAGTATTCCATGAAAGGCAGCCATGCATTGAACCAGTGATGAAGCTTCAACGAGAGCCCTTAGATCAGTGAGAACCATCCAAAAACATGCCTTTGGACTTGCAAAGAAAGCAACCATTGAACCGATGACAAAGCCTAAACACATCCTTTTGACCTGGGATGAGCTATCCATACAAGTGATGACAAAACCAGCAAAGAAGAAAAAGTTTCCTTAAGAAAAGTGGGAACTAGAATTTGAAGTTGCTTATCTGTGAGTTTTATTTTAAAACAATCTAATATTAGTTGGATTACGTGTCAGTTAAATCATGTCTAAAGTATTATTTTTATTCCATGTTGTCCACTATATCGTGAGATGTGTGAATCTGTACCTTGTGATGGCTTATCTTTGATATTGACTTTAGCATGTACCATGCATAATATAGGTATTGTATTATTGTTAATTTTTTGAGATTATAAATGTGCAAAGCTATGCTTGTGATCTTGTCTAAATCCATTTGCAATATTGTTAATTTTCAATTGCTTTCCTGCCGAAGATCGTTCTATTTGGTGAAACGTAGCGAGTTTGATCACATCACTGATTCCCTACATAACAAACATCCATCATTTCACATCACATATATGCGAGCTCCTAAGAAGACAGAATAAACAAAGTAGAAATCAGCTTTAGAGAGACTGCATCAAGAATAAAATGACAGTCCACCTCTATGCGCTTGGTCCTCTCATGAAAAATAGGAATGCTAGCTAGCAGCCTGGTTGTCACAGTACATAGGTATTGGACCATTCACGCTAAATCCAAGTTCCCACAACAAGGATTTCAGCCACATCACTTGTATACTGTGAGAAGGAGTTGACAAGATGCCAAATTAATCCTCTTCATGGCCCTTACAATTAGGCTCTTATTTCCTCGCAGTTCCGAGAGTTTCTCGTCTGGATGCCAGTTCTAAATCAAAATTTAACCTAAAAGCATTCCTAAAATAACTAGTTAAAAGGTAGCAGGTGCATGAAAAATCAATCAACTAAGAATATAGCTGACTACTTAAAAACCAGGGAATCACATTTTAACTACAATGCTTGCAGATGATAATATTTTAGGAACGACATTGAAATAGAGTACAGTATAGAAAAATAATCAAAATAATAACGGACAGAATGGCTTTTACCCGAAGTGTACATTCTCGAATTCAATACTTCCTCCACACAACTTTAACGGCTTTGCATCATGCCCATCTCTGATGTCAGCCCTCTCCTGCAAAAGCAATGAGGAGGAAAAATCATTATGAGGCATAAAGAATGAAAGTAGGAGCAGTTCCCTCGAGAATGGTATGCCGTAAGACAAGATTGAGTACACTAAGACTAATAGATGCTGGACAGTTATTTCTTGAAGTACATAAGGAAGCATGAAAGAAAGTTGGGAGAAACTAAAGATGATAGCCGATAACTCCTTTGGGCAGTATAAAGCAAAGTATAGCTAGCGACATAATTAATTACAGGACTGTTCTAATTGCAAGCATCACAATATTAACAGTAATGACGATAGAACTTCCTTGTAAAAAAAATATATACCTCAAGCAATTGAAACATGGACTTCATGTCAATAAGGCTCTGTCTAGTTTCACGATACACACTTCCAAGGAAGTTGAGAGGTAGAGAAAGCTGGGAAGAGAAGTCCATTAACCATGACCTAACAATTCCAGCAAATGTACAGAGTGAACATCATATGAAATGTGCCAATAAGTGAAACAAATCACACGGAACTGGATGACTCAAGACTGATAAACTGCATCAACTCCGCATATAACATAATAAAATTCACAAAAGAAATAGGGAGCATTATTAGGGAAATGCAGCTGCCCCTTGAAGCGTCCAGTAAGTCTCCAGTCACACAGATAAAAGAATATAACTAGAAGCAAAAAAAAAAAAATGACAGTGCAACCTACAGCTCTTGTATATTATTATACGAACACAGTTGCATAAAGTCGAAAGAATCATATAATTCAGGATAAAATAGAGGAAAGAAGTTGCATAAATCAACATATCTAAACGAATTATAGAATTATTCCTCCGCAGACTCAAAAATCTGAATTTCAATGCCTATATTCCAACATTTCAAACTTTTTTATGAGTTCTCAAAATAAAATTTAAAAGGTAACATTATAGAGAACATAATGACAGAAAAGAATCCCTTCTTTGAGAAACTCCTATACATGGAAAGAAGTCAAAGGGATAAACATCATCTATGAATACAAGATATAGTTCAAACAACTAAAATGAACGGAAAAAAATGGAAAGATAATGAAGCAAAAGTAATTTAATAAAATAATTTACCAAATCACCAACTGTCATTGCGCCATTCATTATTCCATACGAGCACAAAACCATAGCCATTGATAGAGCAGTGCTAAATATAACGTTTTGACCAAAGTTCAAGTATGCAAGGCTACTTTGAGTTTTCAATGCAGCATCCTCGTACTCTGTAAAAGGGCGTGCCCCGTAACATATTAGCTTCTTTATGAATAAGCAATACCAAAGAAGATCGATTGATGTAAAAATATCTACCAGCATACATAAAAGTATAAGAAAACTGTAATTAAATTAGAAAAAAAATCAGACTGCAACATAAGGGAACTGAATGTTGTAAAAGGATTAGCATGTCAATCAGTGAGGCTTATCCCGAGAGGGGTCATGCAGCAGTATGCCAAGCCTACAGGACACAATCAAGGAGAGTGCACAATTTTCACAGACTATTGACATCAGCAGATAGTTATACTACACCTGCTCAAGGCTTGATTACAGATAATAAAGTAAGACTTTTACATTGGTCCCACGAGAAATTTACAGTTGAACATACTAATTGACAGCCAGAGACAATCTCATCAAATTCATCTTCAAAAACCCACTCAACTAGACTTTCAGATCATCAGAATTGGAACATGTTTTCGGGTTCACGCTTTTCAAACTGGACCCTGCAGAAGAACTAAAGAGCAATCTTTTGAAACCATAACAGAATGTCCTTTTGATATTGGAAATTCACCAATATATAGGAGGATTAAAAGATTAGAGGAGGATGTCTTTGGCTTAATAGAACAAAGGAAAAAAAGATGGAATCTGCTGATTCTGCTTTGCCTAGCTGAGAAAAAAACAGACCTGTGGGAAAATAATATGATAGCCTTCAAAGGTATAGGTTATCATCAGATATGGGGTTTCATTTCGAAATTTTATAATAGCCCTTTTGTTCTGGTGTCCCTAATACAGAACATAAAAGCTCAAAAACCATTTTCTTAAAGAATGGTGTTATCTTCATTGAATCTAAAGCCCAATTTCTCCTTGACAAGTTTCAACTATTTAGCTCCAAGGACCAAAGTGCCAAAATGGGAGAAAAAGGCTTTTTCTCATCTCACAATGAATTTTGAAGAAAAAAGAGATGGGATCATTCTTAAGAGAAGAGGCTTGTATTTTTCCTCTAACAACCCACCAACTTGTACTAACCCATTTCTCTGACCAAGTGAGCTTAGCTCAAGCAATATGACACTTCTTTGTGGAAGGTTGTGGTTCTAACTCTCCCTATCTATCATGGCCAGGGAACACAATTACAAGCTTATTACATAACAAATCAGGGCATAGAGGCTACACACAAGGTAGGGCCAATTAGTCATAATAAGGTAATAATTCTAACCTTTAGGAAGTCAATTGGACTCTTCTTTTTCCTTTTTTGGGATGTCTCCCTTCCCTTTTGGAGTCTTCCTCCCTACGATGTAAGTACACGGGCCTTTCGCAAGAGGGGAAGCCCATGTGCTCTCTAACTAAATACGAGTCATTATGCTAAATAGTGAGGGGTTTGTGACATGTGTCAATGTAGGTTTAATTAGATTGAGCTTACATGAATACTCAGAGAACAGAAACTCTAAATGGACAAGGAAAAGACCCAAAAAAAAAACCCCAAGAATGATTTCATCCCAAGGCTAAATTCCAAATCAAGCACGTCAAATTGTCGATAATCCCAATTACTAAGTTAATTAAAGCTACTACTCTAGATATGCATGTCTTCGTCTTCATGATGAATGGAATAACAATCATTGATAAGTATGTATTATTTCCGAGCATAAAACCACATTATATTCCATATTCCTTAGAAAATACATGGGCATTACAATGTTTTTGTTCCAGTTATGCAGTGTATGTATTATTATTAATATACCTTATGCAATACATGGGATTTACTTTCTTTCACAATATGATATGCTTCCATTGCATTGGCCACCCACTGTGTTAGGGTCCTAGCTATTGAACACCAATACATTTGAGCATTCGCGTTGTTTCCCATTTTGCATGAAATTGAGAAGATGCTCCTATTGTCTGTCATTCAAAGAAGTCATTAAGAAGCCAAATTGGTTGGTCATAGAACCAACTCTATGACCTAATTTGGTTGAAAACGAGGGCAAGTAGATTCGCCGTTTCCTCCGAGGGGTAAGGAATGTAAACTCAAATTAACGGTGAGAGTGCATTAGCTAACTCCTCTTAAACAGAGGAGTTATATATCCTACACTTTTTACTATCCTAAGGGTATTTTTTATTTTTACTTTTTTTTTGTGAGGAGGGGGGTTTCAAATCGCCAACTGTACCCTTGCTGGAAATAGAATTTATAGCACTGTCTGGGGGAGTTAGCCTAACTACCCCCTCCAAATGGGGTAATGAATTCTTTTAAAAAATTGGGAGTCAATCACCATATGGAAAAGCATCATAGTTTCAACTGATGTTACAGTCCCGTGCGTATTAGAGACAAGGAACTGCCATCTGGCCCTCATCCAGTTTTATAAGCAGCAGTTAGATCACATATTGAAAATTGATTACCCATTAAGAGGGAAGCTTGAAAGGATTTAACTTGCACTCTCCTGACTGAGAACAAGTCCTAAGGCGTCGGTTATGCTTTAAAGGGTTGTATAGTCATATTCCCTCAAACTTGGATACCAGAAAAAGGTCGTAAATGTGAATCATCCAAACTTCTGGGTAATGTCAGTTTTCTTTACCATGACTATAAGAATGCAATGAAACCCGAAGAATTACTGGCCCAACATCTCCAAGATGCTCCTTCAGATTATTCATCCCATGGAACTACTTAGCCTTAGAGAAGCCAAATTTAACCCCCAAACCCCCCCCCCCCCCCCCCCCCCACAAAAAAAAAAAAAAAACACACACCACACACACACACACAAAGAAACAACAAAACTTTTCCAACTTGCATGGCTGCCTCCGAAATCTTAACAAAATTCAGGCTGAAAAATGATATGCCACCAGTCAACATGGATATTTCAAATGATTTCAACCATCCAACTATAGCTCATGCATAACAAGGAATCAATGACAATAAGAATAAGTAATAACTCACTCTTTAAGAATGTGTCGTATTTTGCAACTTCAAATGATTCGTTGTTGAAATACTTGACAGTCTGGAATTACCAAAAGAGAGAATGAGGAGACAACTCAATGTTACACTGTACAGGAAACAATATGATAGTCAAAGATGGAAGAGAATTGAAAAGATTTGATGTAACTGACCTCATAATTTAGTAATGAATCTATTGCCCTAGTGCTTGCATCATTATCAGCTTTATTCATCACTTGCCTGAACTTAGTTCGCCACTGTCAACATGAAGAAAATTGTCTTAAAGAGAACATGAAGTCCGGCCACCATTAGAAAGCAAAACAACCTCACTAAAGATTAAAAGTGGGCAGAAGCAGATAATATAATGGAAATCAGGAATTTCAACTTAAAAAATAATCTGACATCAAGTGACAAATCAAAAAAAAAAAAAAACTAAGCATTATACCTGTGTGACAATCAAAGTGAAAGCAACATATGCTGCAACAGAAAGAGATGTGATCCATGCAAAAGTAGGTCCAAACTTGTATGCAAGAATACCTGACACCATAGCAATCTGGCAAAGAACAGATATAAGAATGAAAAAATAAAAATAATTATGTATTTTAAAAATGATGATTTCTTTAGAAAGGAAAAGAATGGTGTAAGTAGGAGACTTCTCTGGGAAATCTGACCTAAGGAGCAACAATAAACAACTGTCCATACCTCTAGAACTGTGGGTACAACATTGAAGACCATTGATGAAAGAATAAAGTTTATAGCACGGCTACCCCGATCAATTATACGATTCAATGCACCTGTTTGTCGACTGGAGAACAAGATGTAACAGGGTCAGGATAGTGAGAAATTAGTTCATCATATAATAACTGTCAAATCATAGATAATTTCCCATATCTGTAAACTTCCATTTCAGACTCATGAAGAAAATGCTGCTAAAGCATAATGGGATAAATTGTTAATAGTACCCAACAAGAACATTAGGGCTGGGAATGCTAACTAATTGTGCATCCGGACCAAGACCCAACCCTGACTAAAACCTAAACTGACAAGGGTTCCAAAATCTGAAGTATTTGAAGGAATCAAACAAAAGCAGTCAAAGAGCTGCCTTCGATCCTAAGAATGAACCTGTTTTTATCAGAACAAATCAAGAACATACTTTCTGTGAGTCAAAAAAGAAAGGTTGGAAGAATAGGACGAGATGACGACTCGAAGACAAAGGATGGTGCTGGAATGGCAAGGTCGCAATGCCAAGGGTTGGTGACGGATCGACAAGGTTGTCAGCCATAGTGGCACGATCAAGTAGATCGCAGCCTATGATAACACTGACACACACACACACACACACACACACACACACACACACACACACACAGAGAGAGAGAGGGGGGGGTGAGGTTTTTATACCCGAAGGAATACCTAACTTAGTTATGCCAACTTACAAAAACAAATGTTTTGCCATGAAATTAGGTGCCATTCCGTTACTCTTAATCTAAATATTTTTAAAGTTCTATATACAAAAAATCATTCTTTTTGAAGGTCATTTACTTATGTTTTATGTGGGGCAAAATAAACGGTTTTTTGATAATTAGAAATTGTCCATTTTACAATCGCTTGAATGAGCAATTAAACTTCAAGTTGTGACTTTCTGTTTACAAACATTTTAGAACATGAAGATCAAAGATAAATGGAGTGGATCACTTAAATTCTTTGCATATTATAAACTATTAGAAAAGTGTATGTGTCATGCAAGTAAGACTTATTTTTGTAAAATTAGAGTGATTCCTAATTTCTATATGGAGATTATATTTTATTTTTATCAATAATTTATTTAGAACAATCAGATATTTATCTATTCGACATAATCTCACAAATTATCTATATAAATGTGCCTTTTACCTACTAACAGTATGTAGAATAAATATTAAAAAAATAGAAAAATAGATAAAAAATAGAAAACAATCAAGAATAGTAAAATAAATAAGAAAAGAAAAGAAACTAAAAAAGACACGAAAAACACCTGGAAAGAGAAACCAAAGAATCGGGGAAAATGAAAAAAAGAGACAGAAGAGGAAAAAAAACCAAAAAAGCAAAGAAAGAATAAGAAGTATAACAGTATTGGAAAAGAAAGAACCAGATAAAATTAGAAAAGCGAAAAAGAAAATGATCATGAAAATATGGAGAAAATAAGTAGAAAATAGGAAAAAAAAAACAATATCAAAGAAGAAATAAATATCAAAAGAAAAAAGAATTAAAACACAAAAAAAATATCAAGACAAAGAAAAGAAAGAATTAAAAATTAGAATAAAAAAGATAACAAAAAATATCGAAAAAAACATAAAGTAATTTAAAAAAGATGATAATAAAATCTAAAAAGAACAGAAAGAAGAATCGAAAAAAGCAAAAGAAAGAATTTTTCAAAAGTAGGCATCCAGAAAAAAAACAAAAAGAAGCGGTAAAATAAAGTGGAATGAGTGGGAGAAAGGAAAGAAAATAAGAAAAGAAAATTAATCCAGAAAAGAAACAAACTACAAAAAATGGAGCAAAACCAAAAAAGAGAAAATTGTCCATAACCCCCGAGTTCTTCCCGCCCTTGGTACTTTTTCACTTTCCAAAACCCCATCATACACATGTTTTGTGTGTCTCACCCCTCACTCATGTATTTGACTGAGCTCGTGTATTTGGATGTGAAAAAAATTCCCATTGTGCCCTCCCACCTCATCCTCATCCTCATCCCTTATCTTCTTCCTCAAGCTTACAATCCAAAAAAATCCCATTTTTCCTCTCATTCATCTCTCTCTTAAAAAAAATCTCAAATAACCTATCCTTCTTTAAGTTCACTAAGTCAACATTTCATATAAAACTATCCACCTTATATTTCCAGTCTTTCGTATAATTATCCGCCTTTAAATTAAGCATGTTTACCTTTCGTATAATTGTCCATCTTTTAAGTCCAATATGCCTACTTTTCATACAAAATTGTCCAATTTCCAGAAAACTGTCCACTTTTTAGTTCAATATATTTATCTTTGCTATAAAATCATCCACCTTTAAGCGCAGTATATCTACCTTTCCAACAAAATTGTCCATATTTTAGTCCAATATGTCTACCTTTTGTATAAAAATTGTTTTTTAAAGTAAGTCTATTTTTCGCATAAAACTATCCACCTTTTAGTTCACTATATCTATTTTTCATATAAAACTGTCGACCTTTGCATTTACCTTTGCCTTTTACATGAACTCAGTATATTCACTTTTTATGATGTATTTTCTACCTTATAAATCAGTATCTTCTTTCTTGTACAAGTTGTTTACATTTTAGTTCAAATTCAGAAAACTTTCCACCTTATAGTTCAATATATTTATTATTCTCAAATTACTGAGAACATTAATTGCGTAAATTTATAAAGAAATAACAATAGCCTCGAGAAAAAACCAATAGCCTAATGTGTTTACAAGGGGAAAAAAAAGCTAAATAGAAAATCTCTTAATTTTTTTGGTAATTAAATATTATACAATAAAAAAGTAGACATTTTCTCATAAAATAAGCATATTAAATATCTAAGAGCACAAATACCAGTATTAAATGTTATTGAAACCTCAAATTTGACGAGTCTCACATTATTCAGACTTTATTTAAAGAAAGTTCTACAAAACAGCTACAAGTGGACAAATTTGATTCCACGAGTGGACAGTTTCCGAGCCTACACCTTTTACTGCACGTCCGGCGCATTTGATGTGCCTCACATGTTCCCACCTGCGTGAGCAAGTTCTAACCCACTTCAAAGGGGCAACACAAGGATTATAAAAATACTTTGCACCCTATAATGCCTTTTGTGGGGACAAGGTTCTAAGCACATGGGGAACTTAGTCAGCGGGTTCTGGAAAGTCAAAAAGCATCGAGGGCGGGAAGAACAGGGATCTTTTCTCAGGGGATTAAAGACAATTTTCCCACCAAAAAAAGACGAGAAAAAGAAGGGGAAAATTGAGTGTCAAAAGAAACTAAAATGAAAACTAAAGAAAGAACGAGACTAAAACCAAAAAATAATTAAAAATATTATAACCAAATAAAGAAGAGAGAAGATTTTTTCTAAAAAAAAAGTTAGAAATAATGCAAAAAGAATGAAAGAGCTAAAAAAAATAAAAATCATAAAAAGAACTAAATGATTGGTTTAAAGGGTAATAAAAATCTGAGTAAAAGAAAAAAGAATAAAAAAGAATAGAATGAGAAAAAATAAAATACAAAACAAAGAAAATAAAAGGAAAGAAAATGGAAAGAAAATGAAATGTGTAGCGGTCAAATTTGACCCACACTAAGATGATGTCACGTGTCCAAACTACAAAGGGGTTCCCCCAAAATATTCATGATTCTCAAAATTCATCCTGAAGCCTCCGTCTCATCCGGTCCCGGAGCTGCCTTCTATCTCGAAGACATTCCCTATCCAAAGTCACATTTCGCCATTCCGTCATTCCGAAGCCTTCACCACTCTGAAGTCCTCACCTCCTCTGGGCGTTCTCCACTCCAAGACCCTCCCCGTTCCGAAGGCTCTAGCTCCGAACCTGAAGCTCCAATACCATATCGTCATTAATCTCCGTCGATACTCATACAACTCCGTCCTCCCCCACGTTCACATGTAACACCCCTATCAGCGAGGGCAGTTATGCTCAGTGACAGATTCCCCAACATACAATCGTAACCGAACAGTACCAGTGATCATGGTCGTTACAACAAATCTAGCATGTGCAGATCATGCAGTTACAGCAATACGTTAATTCCGTCTCCACGTCACCATCCATGTCAAGTATATACTATCCCTCTTCTCCAAGAAAAAGGGGTCGCATCCCTAATCTTTAAAGCACACACCCCATTTGAAAAACAACAGCGCATACTCATTTACTCTCCAAAACCTCGATACCAACCATGCCAAAGGTAGAGATCGACATTCTGAAAGGGCACGGTCATACCAATTCCAAAAGCCAATGGTAAAAACAAGTCAAGTAAGATCAAAATATAACTATTTCCATTCTAAAAATATTTTCATTCCAAAAAAAAATATTTCAATTTCAAAGATATTTTCATTCTGAATACCATTCCATTAAATTTATTTTATTACATCCGACAAGAGTAATACAATATATTCCATTGCATCTCTGTGTTTACATTTTTGAAAAAGTACAGAAGATCCGTATCCAAACTCCCCAGTCCTGCCACCATTAATAGTCCCTTGGCTCTGAACGGAGACTTTGTTCATCAGAAACACTGGTTCATCTTCATCCGCGCCACAACTCCTGAAAAAGCAATCCTAGCCCCCCCCGGGCCTCGTCCCGCCAAGGCAGCAAAATGAGGTCTTCCAATGAGCCCTCAGGAGGCACGACAACGCCCACGACACCAGACGGACTCCGACGAGACACGCAAGAAAGCGATGATATCACATCCCCTTCGAGGTGTTCTGTAGGAGAGTTATCGACTCCAGGTTCATCAGCGCATCCAACCGGCGAGCTCCCCCTCCTTCCTCTTATACACCATCAGGAAAGAAGCTGATGGCCTCAAGGTCAAAGCCTGCTCGCCCAAATCGAGCAACCCGAAAATCAGATCACCCGATCCAGTTGAAGCAAGAATCCTACTTGTCACCCTCGAGGGTGGCACCCTATCACGGGGACTAATACGCCGTAACAGCCCCTTCACGGCAACTAATGTGACACAGAGAGCATGATCAACATTTCCTCATTCTCCTCCCTCTCATTTTCCTTCCTCCATCTGATGAAAAGAAAAGAGAACATGGCGGTGCAATAAGGGAAGAAGTTAGAGTTTCGAAGAGAAGATGATTTTTCTCCCACGGATCTATTTATAGATGGATGAGAAGCCACTTTCAATTCAAATTTTCAATCATTGAAAATCGGCCCACATCCCGCGATTTGCAGTCAACAGAAAAGACAAAAGATCAATCATCACCTTTAAACCATAAAACCCTACAATCTCAGTCATAATGACTCCAAGATTCGAAGAGATGTGGAATAAAACTTTTGAGAGATCCAGCCGCCCGATGTGACAACTGGCAACCAGCCATGCAATCTCTAATTAATTTCAGAAGATCTGCAAGGATCTGAAGGGATTTGTCGTATGATTCTCAATCCACAAGCGCCAAATGAGTTTAAGGCATTGAGGTTCCCTCCGATCTACTTCGCTCCCCCCGCCTTCCCTTCCGCAGGCTCCGACAAGTGGGGAAGCGGGGGGCATATGTAGTGATCAAAATTTGGCCTACACCAAGATGAAAACACGTGTCCAAACTACCGAGGGGTTCTCCTAAAACATCCACGACTCTCAGAATTCATCCTGAAGCCTTCGCCTCATCTCTCTTTCCCGGAGTTGCCCTCCATCACAGAGACATTCCCGATCCAAAGCCGCATTTCACCATCCCAACACTGCGAAGCACTTACCTCCTCTGGGTCTTCTCCACTCCGAGACCCTCTCCGTTCCGAAGGCTCCAGCTCCGAACCGGAAGATTCAATAACAGATCGTCATTGATCTCCGTCGATACTTATGCAACTCTGTCCCCCCATGTTCACAACGTGTAACGCGCCTATCAGCACGGGCAGTTATGCTCCATGTCAGATTTTCTGGCATGCAATCCTCACTGACCAGCACCAGTGATCATGATCGTTACAACAAATCCAGCACGTGCAGATCGTGCAGTTACAACAGTCCATCAATTCCATTTTCACGCCACCATCCATGTCAGGTATATACTATCCTTCTTCTCCAAAAAGAAGACGGTCACATCCCTAATCCTCAGAGCACACATCCCACTACACTGGAATTTTTCATACTCCAGTCACCACCACACTAGCAGTTTTCCTGTGCTAGTCCATCCCATTATACTTGCAGTCTCTCTATGCTAGTCCATCTCAAAACACACTAACAGATTCCATGTGTCGATTCTCTTTTCCATTCCACCTACTGATTATCACGCCCGAGGGTCTTAGGCAGGTACCACATCGGTGCTCCCAACCCGAAAGATATCCTTTCCATGTGTGCTCTGACACGTCTAATCGGGGGCGTCTAGTCACTTGTGGCGGAGATTTATACACCTCAAATCGGCAGATTTTTCCCACCACAAAATGAAAAAATCATAAACAAAGAGAAGAAGAAACTATTGATAAAAAAGAAAGGGGAGAATTGAATAAAATGAAACTGGAATCAAAATAAAAAAAGGAAAAGTAAATATTTACAAAGAAAAGTAGAAGTTAATGAAAAATAAAATAAAATAAGAGAAAATATAAGGAAAACAAAAGTAAAAAATCAACAAAACAAAAAAGTCTAACCAAAAGAACATGATCTAGAAAATAATAAGGTAAATGAATAAAAAGTAAGAAAAAGAAAAAAGGAAGAAACAATTAGAAATATGATTAGAAAAGAAGAAAGACTAAAAGATAAAGATATTGAGGAAAGTGTCTGAAAGTAAAAGAAAAAAATTGATAAAAAGAAGAAAAAATCAAAATATGCAAACAACAATTTAAAAACAAAAGTGGAGAAAAAAAGAAAATATATGGATAAGTTAAATAAAATAAAATTATTAACTAAATAAAAAGAAAAAAATTTAAGTCATAAGAAAAAAATAAAAAACACATTGATGAAGGAAGAAACAAAATAAAATCTTGAAAAACACTAAAATCGAAAACAAAGAAGTACAAAAAAAGAAAAAAATCTAAAAAATAAAAAGTAACTAAAAATAAGAGCAAATAAATATTCAAAATATACACAAAAATAATAAAATGAAAATAAAAGAATTATCTGAATAAAGAAAATGTATATGTAAAAAAATCTCAAAAGAAAAAAATGAGAAGAACAAAAGGAATAAAAGACAACAAAAAAAGAAAAAGACTACAATGTAAAGTAAGTAGAATTGAGTCAAGTACAAAAAATAAATTAGAGAAAAATAAAAAACATGACTTAAAACGAAAAACAAGAAAAATCTTGAAAGAAAATAAAATTAATTAAAAAAAGAAAAATCTTCTAAAGAAGAAAAGAAAGAGAAAAAACCCTAGAAAAAAGGTAGAAAGTATTAAAAATACCCAAAAAGTTTATGAAAATGAAAATAAAAGACAGAAGAAAACATTTTTAAAAAGGTAAATAAAAAAATTGATAAATGAAAATCAAATATTATCTTTTTTTATTAGATAAAAGTTTGCATTATGACATATTATTGCATCTAACCCACTAGCTTTGCATTCGTGGAAATAGAATAATCAACCTTAAACTTGAGATGCATAAACCTTAAGTACATGTTATTAAGTTTGCAATTTAGATGTCAAGTATCCGATCTCAACAACAGTGAATATTAATATCTACAGAAATAAAAAAAATATGGCATGACTGTACATATTTTTTGCAAGAATTGTATTATAAAATATCGTCATTACAAAGAAATTTCTAACACCAGAACATTCCTCTAAAAAAAGAAAAAAATCTAACACCATAGCTAAGCACACTTCATGATTTGCTTAATAAAAAATCATCATCAATAATAAGTTTCTAGAATAACAGCATGTGCTTGTTAAGTACCTTAAATGAAACCGAAGATCAAGGTCATGCAAATGTGAAAATACCTGCAAAAGTAATTGAAATTTTTTTTTCTAGTTACTAGTAATCCATATATAGACAAAATAAATTTATCGCCATAAATTTAGGTTAAGGAACCTTAAATTGGAAGTTTGACATCTAAATTGCAATATGAATATCAACGTAATAAGGGGAAATGTAATATATGATGAAACTTAATATAAACACTGGAAGGAAAACCTTCATATATCTTTGAGTATAAACAAATTAATTACATTAAAGCCCGTGCAGTGGCACAAAAATTCTGAAGTTGTGGTGGGGGTTAAGGGTAATTTTTTTTGTATTTTAACAAGCCCCTTAGCTCGAGCACACTTTTCATGGGTTGAAACCTGACTTTTTACATAGACAAATTTTTTTAATCAGCTACGAGTTCGGTGAGTGAGATTTGAACCACCCGGTTTATATATATATACACACATATATACATATATATACATATATATATATATATATATATATATATATATATATATATATATATATATATACACACACACACACACACACACACACACACACACACACACACACATATATATACACACATATATATAGGGGAAGGGATCAAATATATGAGAGGTGGGCAAGTCTCTTCTTATCCATTCTTGTATTTATCTGATGTATCAATCTCTTTATTTACTTTTTATTTTATAAATTTTAGTTAAGGGTGTTCAAAGGAGAAAAGGGAGGGGGGAAAGCATGTCATCATTTCCTTGTCCATAGTTTCCTTGGTCAAGTAGCTGGCAACATCTAACAAAGATTATTCAAACACATTTTTTTTAAATTATGCTAGGAAGTTAAGCACGTCATGATTCAACCTGTAATTTTTGGAATATCATTTTTTTTCAAATGAAAATTCATGTGATGCTAGTCACCACGAGCCCCAATAAAATTTAAACCTATTGTTTTCTAGACATAACATAGGATTATGTGTTAATCTAAATAATGCACGTTTAACTAAAACAAAACACATGTATTGGCTTTTTATCCACATAGAAGAGAACCTAAAATAGTAAAATACTCCATAAAAATTAGTTTCTGTCAAGAGGGAGCTAACACACTTCATCTTACACATGTATTTTAAATGAATAAGAGGTTACAGATTTGAGACAAGTCTCTGGCCTTGTCGCAGAACATATCATACGTTTAAACTACACAGAGAATAGAAATTAATGGTGCAGATTGCCTTCATGCAATCCCAACTTCCAATAGACGGTAAGATCACATAAAAATGGCAATGTGTGTAACAAAAGTGTCAAGTAAGACCAGTCACAGGAAATATAATACAAAACCAGTTTAGCATGCTAGAACAAAGGGTTACCAGAAAGACAGTACACAAACCAGTAAAGATGCGACAACAAGCAAGGAGAGGATAACTTTACCTTCCTAGAAACAGTGCGGATGGCTCTTAGTGCAACCTTGGAGAATACAGCATTTCGCAATTCTGCCGAAAGAGAATCAAGCCCAAATGTAAACCAATATGAAAATGTATATTAGACGATATATGATGCCAATAAGTTGAATGCAGCCAAACTTTGACAATATAAAGCTATCATTTAATGTAGAATACCATTGCAGGCTGATGAACCAGCACGTGCTATTCCATATCCAACAAGAACCACTGCTGGGCTCACAAAAAGTGCCAATAAAGTGGAATTATTTTCCGTAAATGATGCCAATGCGCTAGCAGAACCAGTGACTGCTGAAAGCCAATCCACAGCAAGCTTGAACAAGAAAGGTACTTGAACGTTTATGACCTAGTTTCCAATTGCAGAGCAACAAGTTAGATTATTTACATGGAATTATTTTTCGCTGATCAAACTAAACATCCTACGAAATTGATAAGATATAAATATGTTACAAAGATGTAAACATCTAGAAACTTAGCCCCACATAGACCCAAGCAACCAGAGCATGAGATAACAAAATATAACCGAGGCAATAAATAAATTTGAAGATTGAAGAAATCTACAAGACTACTCTATAAACCCATGGACATCAGCTTATATATGTCAAAGCAAGCAATGTAGGCATTAGCATTGCTTGGCAGCAAGGATATGAATGTTGAACGCTAGAATCTATTACAAACTTAATGTAGAAACATGTTCTGCATGTGTGTGTTGTAGAAAACAAAGTTTAATTTAAATATTGAAGACGATTTGATACCTTTTACGCCATTGGATTGCTTCAAGATCAAGGAAATGCATGAAATGTTGTATATTTCTTTTACTTGTTTTGTTGATAATAAGACTGTAGACATGATGCTCTATTGACTTTTAAAGTGCATCAATTGCAACATAGAGTTGTCGAATTATTTTTCAAGAAAGCTGAAGTGCACGTGCACATGCGTGTGTGCACGTATATACACACATATAATACGTATTGGCACATTTAAACTAAAAACTCATCCCATTTATCTAGATCCGAAGTAATCATACACGTGCATATATGTGTTCATGTAGTTACATATTGGGTACTTCAAAACACGATAAGGGATTTTCAGATTGAAATTTACTCCATTGATTTTGATCTGCAATATTTTAGAAGGTCCAAATGAAGAAGTTCCAAAGGTTTCTTGATACCCTTCCAACACTTCAAAAAATTACAAATTGTATTATAATTGTACAATAGCCTTGTTGCTAATAAGATTAAGGGCTTGAAAGCTTCCAATGACATTGATTTTCTTTATGTATTTGTTTTAAGACAGCGAGAACATGATCAAAGTGGATCTACAATTTACGTGGTTGACCATCATTTCAGAATTTGCCCCAAAGAATAGGCTAATCGCCTTCCCTCCTAGTGGGTGGAAGTTTTTTTTTTTTGTGTGTGCATGTGTATATAGTCAAAGAAATTCATGAGAACAAAAGGGCCAAGATTTCCAAAGACCGAAGGGAAAATAAAAATAAGAATCAAAAAGAACAGAAACTTAAGAAATCACAAAGAGAAGCTATGAAAAAGGTGTTGCTCGCAAATATACCAATGTGATGGAATTTTGTAATCGGGAAAATACATGGTTTCATAACACTGGAATGTACTCACTTAGGAACAGCACGTTACAATCCGGAAAGGCCTCGCTTGGGAGTAGGGGGATATAAATGGTATAAAAGCCTGCATCAAGAGGAAGAGCGGACCTAAGTGTCACAACATCATGGTGAGGTCCACCTCTAAATCCTGTCTGGGACCCACCTCTAGATTCCTACATCACTTGGTGGAATGTTTGTCTGGCATGGATGTCAGACACTAAATTGGGGGAGTATGTCACTCACCGAAAGTGAATGGCAGCCGCTGTATTATTGTCCCAATGAAAACATTAATATTAGCAAGCATTTTATGGAAGAAACTACAATGGGAGTTCGTAGTTCAATGTACTCATGCGGAAGTAATAATATGGTATAATATGATAGGTGACCTCTAGGAAGTCTTCCTTTATATTTATTCCTCACCTTATCCGTCCTTGACTCACCTAAGCATCTTCATTTTTACTGCACTCATCTTTAATAGCATCTTGAACCATACAATAATGGGAATCTTCTTGTTATTTTATTGAATGTTTCCAGAGGTCATCAGCATACACTAATTGCATGACCACCCCAGAAGCAGTTTCTCATCTTTTACCACCTGGCAACTCTGGTCTAATACTTTTAAATGTACTTAATTTATCCTCATCCTTTCAAGTATGGATACATAGGTCTGATTCTTGAATATCCACCTTCCTTCAATTCCCCAATGTATCACCCATCACCGAGGCTGATTCAAACTGTCTGCTACCATTGAATTAGTGAAAAAAGGTTTAAAACAAATTCTCCAATACAAAGAAAACTGAGGTGCAAATGGTGAAATTCCATATGTTAGTGGGAAATGTAATTAGAATAATGCTGCCACATTGCCACACCTGTACAATTTGGCACAGATGTGGAGGTCATCAGACCAGCTCCTCTATTTGTAAAATCAATAGATGAGTGGTTTTGCACACATATGAAAATATGCAAAATCGTTGGGACGTGTGTATGCTATTTAATTTGATAAAAGATAAGTCAATAAGAAAAATAGGAGGATGGTACCTGGTTTATCCACCAGTACCAAGAAGAAAATAGCACCTTACCATAAATAACTATCTTTCATTTCCTTGAGCAAAAGAAAATTTTTAGTTATGTTATTCCCAAAAAAATAGTGCAAAATTAATCAAAGTCCTAACAATATAATGAAGCACACTCATTTACAGGAAGCACTTATCATAACCACCAAATAAAGAGGAAAGTTGTCACCAACTTCTTGTATTCTTGAACAATTACAATGTTATCAGACATGAGAAGTGCCTCGTTGAATTAGTCAAAATTCATCGAACTACAACATGGCACTCACCTTTGCACCAACAAGTAGACCCAAAGCCATTACAACCCTAAAGCGGAACTCTGCATTATCTTTCAGCCACAAGTACTTTGCTAGGGTACGAAGGATTTTCATGTCGGCAATTTGCTCGTCAGGGGATTGTTTTTTGGATATGTCATTCTTGAGTTGCTTGCCAATTCTACCAGCTGGCTTTGCTGTCATATCACCAGCAGAAGTGGAGAATAATGCATGCGCTTTATGCAAATATCCCTGTTGCGGCAAGAGAAATGAGTAAATTACAATAAAATAGTACAAGTGATCATTCTATAGTAACATGAAATCTCCAAATAAACATAAGAATAAATAAGATAGAAAACTATTCTAGTGGTGTAAAAACCACATTTTTGCCAACTAATGTTCAGTAGTAGTTTAGATGATCAACGTCCAGTGGTGAAACTAGGAACCAAATATATGCAATTCTCTCAATGTAATTGAAAACCAAACACTTCTTCAAATATGTTTTTGTTGCACAATATAAAATTCTCGTAGTGATAGTTTTCCACCACATTTGACAACTTTCACAATAGCAGGGTTAAGATTTTATTTTATTAGAGTGGAGCACATTGCTGCAAAACTCTAGACAGAAATCCAATATCAACTTTCCAAAATTAAGTAGTAGAAAAATTACCAAATCTCTTGAGGGTCTACTGCCCATTGAATCCGACATAAACCCACTGAACCCCAAAAAGCAGCTGCCGCCCCGCATCGCATCCCTCTGAATCCAATCGGAGACCGTTCTGCTCCGATCCCGAACCCGATTCTCTCCCGAACAACCAATGGAGCCAAAAGAACAGTGCCTAGGATTTAGATAGCGATCGAGCCTGGAGCCGCGCGAGATGCCGTGGTGGCCGCCGCAAGCCTCGAGGCACCTGGACACCGCCCTCATGGCCGCCGCCACCGACGACGACAACAGCGAACCAGAATCAAAGTTAATAGTAGTGTCCAAGAGAAGGAAACCCTAGAATTTTGAAAAAGGCGATGGCTTTTTTCCTTTCAGTTCCCGAAAAAAGATATAATAAATGGAAGAGGATTTGAATGAGGAGAGAAGAGGAAAGGGATAACTGGCTTTTGCGGGCGGCCTGATAGGGACGATGTTCTGAATGAGTGGGATTCTGCAGTGGCTTTTTCTCAAAAAAGATATAATCCCGAAAAAAGATAAAATAAATGGAAGAGGATTTGACTGAGGAGAGGAGAGGAGAGGGATAACTGGCTTTTGCCGGCGGTCAGATGGGGACGAGATTCTGAATTGAGTGGGACTCGGCAGTGGCTTTGACGGGAGCGGTTATTTCCAACCCAATAAAGTGCTGTACCCCAAAATCTTATTAAGACACCCCTAATCTTTTCATATTACCACCGTTAATATCTACTGTCATCTCTTCCTTCCCTCGCTTTCTCAGCCAAAGGCATCCCTCTCCCCGTCACCGCCGTCGACAAACCACCCCCATCAACAAGCCACCTTTTTCTGAGTTTTTTTTTTGATTTTTCACAAATTGATGAAATGTAATTTGATTTGTTCAATTTAACTAATTTCTATTCACTTCTAGGGTGTATTTGTTGGTAAAATGCATAAAATTTGAAGTTTATTGATGTAATTTATCAAAAAAATTCAAATTTTTCCGATGGGTTCGCTGTCAATTTCGCAAGCATTTGATCGAAGATGAGGGAACATTGTAACATATGTTTGGCGGTAAACGACCAAACTTATGTTGCATTGTTTGGTCGTATTGTTCGGTCTACATCGACCGAACAGTTGTGGTAGTGTTCAGTCTACATCGACCGAGCAGGTGTATAGTAAAACACCTGTTCCAGTGTTCGATCGTCTGCGATCGAACAGCGGAAAAGTGTTCGATCGGATTCGACTGAACATATTTAGACTGTTCAGCCGGACAGGGCCGAATGTTCGGCCGTGTCCAACCGAACAGTAGATAAATTTTGTTTCATGTTAAAGAAGTTGTTCCACTGTTATATTTGACTTTTTTCCTCTGTCGCAGGCATGGATACTGCAAGCCCTTTTAGAGTCCGTCCTACGGCCTAAGAAACACCGTAGACAAGGTGAGCCCTCCTCTATCATATTTCCTGAAACAAATGACGAACCACAAATAGAGGTGGGTGAAGAAGATAAGGAGTCAGAAGAACTGACCACGCCATTTTCAGGTGGTCCTACCGACATTACATTGATGCGGAGTTTTAAAACTCATATAGCGGCACACATTTAGACTGGCGATGTAAGAACTTATTTTGAAGTTTTTTTTAGTTGAATATCTTGATAAATTCCAGTTGATGTTATTGTGCTAACAATTAATTTTCAGGAGAGAGAGCCGCTCAAATGCATCTCTCATATAGCCAAATTGAGTGAATGGGAATGGGATGATAACATACCCAATCAGCATTTTGTTACGTACATTCAACAATCTGGACTGCTGGAGTTGACAAGCATTTTCTACAGGAGGGCAAACAAGGTTGTTATCTTTGCATTCATGGAATGGTGGCAACCGGAGACGAATACATTTCACATGTCGTTCGGTGAAATGGCCATCAGGCTGGACAATGTTCTCACACTTGCGAGTATACCTGTGATGGGTCGTTCTATGAAACTGCCTCAGAGAATAACGGATGCTAGAGGAATGCTTGTTAGTTTACTTGGAGTGTCACCCCAAGAAGCAGATGATGAGTTAGGCATGGTCCGGGGTACCTCAGATCAATTGGAATGGCTCCGATCAAAGTTCTCCAATGTCACGGATTCTGCATCTGATAATCGTATTCAGTGCGATGATAGAGCTTCTCTCTTGTATTTGGTCGGTTGCACTCTCTTCTTCAGTGACAAGAGTGGAACAAGGTTTTCATTGACTATTTAAACTATTTGAGGACCTCGGTTATGTGTCATCCTATGTCTTGGGAACCGCAGCATTAGCATGCCTATACAGGCAGCCAGAGTATGCTTAAGAGTTAGAATTAGGCAGATTGGATATCTGCCACTTTTTGAGGTATTATTAAACCTTTCACGCTTTTGTTGGACAGATTATTAATATAATGTGATTTGATCAACGACCATGGATCTATGAGCGGCTTTCCAGCTTGTGTCCCCCTCATAACATGAGCTATACAAATGCTCTTCCGCGAGCATGTATATGGGTATGGTGCGGATTGGCGAGTAGCTCATTGAAAACCTACAAGCAACAAGCGAGTCACTTGATTGCTTGCGGGCGCATGACGTAAGTTATTGTCATACATACATGTAATGTTTTTTGAATGAAAATTTTTATTAACGATGCTTGTTTTCATTTGTAGGTGGTATGGAATCCATATTAAGAGTCCAGAGATCATCATCCACTGTACCCGATTTGTTTTTTCAGTGGTTGTCTAAAATGCATCGATGTACTGGAACCCTACCATTCAGAAAGGGTACTTAGACAGTTTGGTAGGGTTCAAATTATCCTGCCCTCGCCATTTAGTCTGAAGAAGGTTAGGAGAGGCTCGACTGCAAATAAATATCATGTGTCCTATACATGGAACAACAGTTATTTGTTGGCCCAAAGGCCTTCCACTCTAGTTTTGATGATGATTAACTCATGTAGTTATGTTTACTAATAATCTTGTGTTGTTTAAGTTTCAGATCATTAACCAAGATATTAGTTGGTGATTAGCTTCAACAAGGTGTTTAGAAGCTTTTCATGATGATTCCAGGGCCAAAGCGTCAAGATCACACATTGCCTAGCCCATGGATGGAGTTTTGGAGCAAGTCTACTTGAAGATGAAGATCGTCAAGAAGACTTAGGTATCCTAATTTAGATAGTGTGTTTTAGATCCATTTGTAAAGCTTAGTATAGTTGATATGCTCAAGTGCACAAACACACACGTTTTCATGTTTTGGATTTGGTTTTCATGAATAGTTTATCAAAACAAGTTTAATTGATATATGTATAGTTGTTTCACTCTATACATGCATGCTTAACTTTTATCAAACTTGATTTTGAGCTTTACATCTCTTTGATAAAATACAAGTGTTGGTTTTGATAAAATTGGCAAGACACAAAAATGAATTGATATGATTGATATATGTCTTGAAATTTTTATCACTTGTTTGTGTTTCAATATAAAATGTTAAAACAAGTTTTATGGAATTTTCAGAAAAGATAAAAGATTTTTATAAAACATTTTCCCCAGTTTTTCTGATCCAGGTTTGTGCTGACAGGCCGGTCGGTCGACCGTATGGGTCGACCGCACCAAGGGCCGGTCGACCCATGGGGTCGACCGACGTGCACAAACTTGTGCACGTCTGGCAGACACAAACTCGGTCGACCGTACGGGTCGACCGGGTCTGAGAGCTCTGCTCTCTGTTTGTTTGGGTCGACCGGGCGGTCGACCGCTGCAGAGAGTTCTGCTCTCTGTTTGTTTGGATCGACCGGGCGGTCGACCGGTAGCTTCAACGGGTCAAAATATGACCGTTGGACGGTCGACCGGCCGGTCGACCGTTGCCTGTCAGAGCTGCCAGCTCAGCTCTAACGGTTAGTTTTGTATTGGGCCTATATAAACCCCATTTCTTTGGGATTTTGGCTAAGGTTTTCAGAGACAAAAATTTTCAGACTTTCTCTATTGTTTTAAAAGAGTTTTAAAAAGGGTTTTGTGCTTTAAACTTCCAATCTTTATTGTTTTTGGGTTATTGGAAAATCAAAGAAAACTAGAGTTTTGGGATATTGATTTGATCTTTAATTTCTATCATATACAAGAGATTTCCCAAGTAGTTTTTCTTTGTTGCTTGTTTCCAAAAACACCTAGTTTCCACACTTGAGCTATCACCTATCCTAATCTATTTAGGATCTTGTTTTTGTGGAAAAGAAAAGAGAAAAGAAAGAGAGATTGAGTTTGTGATTTTTGGAACCACTTGTTATAAACACCCTTATTCTTGTTGTATCCCTCTTAGGTAGAGGTGATCGGGTGATTGGTTTGCTCCCTCTAGTGAGAGGTGGAGTTTGGTTGTAAACCCTCTTCGGTAGAGGTGTTGGTTGTTGTGGTTGTTTGGCTAAGGGCCTACTCCTCGCGTGTGAGGAGGTGTTTGTTTGAGAGAGGAGTTAGGTACTCCATTGTTGTACAAATCCTTCTCGGTGAAGGTTCCCTCGGTGGGAGTCCTCGGTGGACGGTATAGTGGATTGGAAATCCTACACGGTGGTGTAGGCGGGGATGTAGAGCAAGGGTGCTCGAACCTCGAAACATATCATTGTGTTTGCGTTTGATCCACTTGTCTCTAAACTCTCTCTCTTTACATTTGTGCAAAGCATTACTCTCATTGCCATATCATACATATCATATATTGCTTGTGTTGCCTTGCATTGTTTCATATTGCTATATTACTTATATGCTTGGTTGTTTGTGTGTGCCTCACTTGTACCTAATCAACAAGAGCTTCACATAGAACCTCAACCCATTCAAGGGGAATCAAGAGGAGTTAGTCCAGAGCCCTTCACGGGGAATTCGGCTACACTTGTTGATTGTATTAAGTGTGTTTGCAAGATTTGCATTAGCTTCCGCATTTAGCGCACTTAGTTTAGCATTTAGTTTTAGATTAGCACTAACACCTATTCACCCCCCTCTAGGTGTTTCCCTTTTCATTATTAGGACAGGTGGCAGTCCCACATACTATCGCGAGCAGAAAAGAGCGTAGAAGTGAGGTACCAATGGGACACTGTAGAAGGATATATGAACTGGTTTCGATAGATATCTCATCCTATCATACAAAATCCGTCTAATAGGTCTTTGGCTGCTAGGCATGCACGTGGTGAGGACGTCGATGCCTTTGTGCTTGCACAGGTAAAATACATTATATCTGACAAACATATAAAAC
Organism: Agave tequilana; assembly: GCA_038442645.1. Lineage (NCBI taxonomy): Eukaryota > Viridiplantae > Streptophyta > Magnoliopsida > Asparagales > Asparagaceae > Agave > Agave tequilana. The sequence goes on along the minus strand of JAVJIF010005825.1, from coordinate 32,935 downwards.
AACTTGTTTTAACCCCGTATAGTTACTTTTTATTAACCTATGCTATATTTTCACTGTAGCGAATAGCTCGTGCTAGAGAGATTTCTGCACCCGTACTGCAACTGGGGCCAGCTGGACAACACACCGTGCCGATCCTATACTGGATATTGCGTCAAATAGTTGATGTACTTGAGGGCGGTGAAATTGGCATGGCTGAGGCATCTACAATGGTCGAGCGAACTCAGGAGGAGGCACGACGAGGGGAATGTAGGAGTAAATTTAGATATGAATAGATTAAATGTGGAGATGTTTTTGTAAAATGAAATTAAAATATTTGTGTGTAAATAATTTCCCATATTTTGAAATAATGAATTTGCTTATATTTTTTTGTTCAAATCATTTTCAGGTAGTGGATGTATAGCGTATGTTTGTGCATTAAAAAAAAGCGTCAAATGCTCTGTTCGATCGTGCACGGCCGAACAGAACCATACTGTTTGGCCCTGCAAGGCTGAACAGGGTGATTATGTTCAACCTGCATGGCCGAATAGACTAATACATTCAGCCGCGCACGGCCGCACATTACCACAATCTTGAGTTCTACACCAATGATATTCAGGAAAATTTTAATTGAATATTACAACACAAACAAAGTTTAGTCAATTTCAATTTGACTTCCATCAACATCAGTGCTAAACAAATCTGAATTCATTTGGAGTTGTTTCTCGTAGCCGCCATCCCATTCATTAGCAATTGGGAATCATTTTTGGTGCCACATGTGATAAATCAGGGGTAGTGGATATCCCTTGCTTCGATGTAGCTGCATATAAATGTAACACATATCAACAAAAACTTATTGTATTCACGAAAAATTAAATTTACTGAATATTAGACTAACTTCAACAAAGTGGTTATTGTTGACAAACCCAACAGAAATGCTTTGACGTGCGATTTGAGAGACTGGCTCATTCCTTAGTGGTTAGAAAGTGAGACACTGCTGGAGTGATAACAATATGAACACCACATTATAGTGAGATGCTACAAGATATCCCATATCGGGCATGACGAATCACTTGGCATATGGATCTCCGCCTTCGAAATGATTTAGTGATTACGCTTCGTACTTCCGTAAACACCTAAGTATAACTGCGCGTAAGTGTTTATTTCTTGTAGCATATCACGCCTTATTTGAGCTCATCCATCTTCAAAACCAAGCAAATTCGCAACGGCTCGATATCCACAATTTCATCTACTTGCACATCTTTTACATTCATAATGAACGGGCGCATTGGTTCAGGAAATTGTGTCAAGTAACTCACATGCATATGTCAGAACTTTAGCCTTACAACCTACGACAAAGAAAAATTGGAAGGTGATTAGTATATAATAATCACTCAAAATTTTCACCTCAACACACACCTATATAATGAAGTACCTTTTGCTTTGGCTGCCTGCTAGGTTGTGGGCGTAATGGGATTAAAGATCCAGAAGTGGGCGTAGAGCAGCTATCTTGTGCTGATTCCACGATCTCGAACTGAGATGGTAATCGACGAGTTGATACTTCATGCTTTGAAGTATGCTTATTGTGTTTTCTAATCTTCACCTCAGGTTCTATAAGAGATGAAGTATTAGGTACACCCAACTCGCGCATTCTCTTCAACAATATTAATTTTTCTGAATAACATGCTTTAGAAAAATGTTGATTGATTATCTCAGGCTCATCTACCAAACATTTCTCTAGGTCTTTTACTGCTTCAAGATCACTAGGTACTGACGGTGACATGTCCAGTTTCTTCCAATGACGGTCAATGCAATCTGCTGGGACGGGCATGTTGACTCTACCATACTCCGCCAGCTCGTGTGCACACGGTAAGCCATGCATCTTTCTCAATAAGCATTTACAAGCTTCAGCATCCACACCGACAGTGCTAACTAGTTTGGATTCATTGACAATCTTTCAATGTAGCAATGGACACAACATCATGCAAAAGGTTGAATTGAAATGGCTTAAAGTTGTGTAGTGCAACATTACGACTCTTCTCGAATGATGTCTTTATATCTGTAAGCTGCAACTTTAACAATACATATATCTTGGACCAACATGTCTCAAAATTCTCAACCAATGAGCAAAGGTATCTCTTTAGTTTTGCATGTGCACTCTCAGCCTTGAAAAGTTTAAATAAATGAAATTAGCATCATATTTTAAAAACAAAACTCATTATATTAGATAGAAGAGTGAGCAAATTATACCAGTTGGTTGTGGTAGTTTCAAAATGCATCACTGTGTCGTTCAGCATGCGACAAATCTCTCTTTGTACTTGTCAATCAATGTAGCCTTCACGTATTCAAAAGCATCTTTGGGAAATCATGAAAATCCTCTTCTAGCGACCCCACAATCGTGAAAATTCCTCCTCGCTATCGACCATAACCATTAAATTCCATGAAGCCATGAAGAGAGGTCAAATCTCTCTTTGGTGTCAAAATTTCTTTTGCAATGACTAAGAATGTTTTTTCTTATATGCCATCTACATAAGAAATGATGAGATTCTGAAAATATTTTCTCTATGGCATTTATGCATGTCAAATCTCTATCAGTGATAATAGCAGATGATAATAGCAGATGATATTTTCTAACCATGCATCAACGACCTCAGTCTATCCAAACACTAGCTAAAGTTATCTTTCCGTACGGCTTCCAGGTAGGCAAACGCAATAGAGAAAGTCATTTCAGTGCTTGTAACTCCAACGATCTCCATCAATGATAACTATACATGTTGGTCTTATATGTGCAATCCATTAGCAATATCCGGGAAAATGCATGTAACAAATCAATGCGAACTGGGTAAGCCTAAAGTATATCTTTCACAGTGTCTGTATCGGGACAATACCTGTGAATCTCAATAGATCCGTGTTCAAAAGGGTTCTTCAGTAGTTGCTGCAATTGTGACCTTTTGGCATACTCAACAACTTTAAACTTATACCTTGCATTATATATTGTCCTCAATGTGCTAACATTGAGATTGTTTCTTTGTTTCAACATATTCAAGATGTCTCTTGGTTGGGGATAAGAGTCTTTGACAAATTCACAATCAATTTCTTTTCTTCTTTTGAAAGTCTACCGGTAAAGGAATGCCCTTCCAAATTTTCAGCCGGATAATGCTTATGAATACCACACTGAACCATAAGAACCCACCTAGCTGTATTGGACAACTCATTGCCCTTCAGTAGGAATGGACAACCACATTTCTTACTTCCTGTACTCCATGCCCCCTTTTATTTTCTGTCTTTGCATTTCTATTTCTGTAAGTTTCCTCTCTATCACGGCATAGGACTACACTTCCATTTTTTCACATTTTAGAGACATCGGATCTCTTCACAACGATGAAAATCCTTGTACCATTGCAACTTCTCGAGCCTATTTTATCAATGTCTCTCGACTTTTAAAAATCCCATGCGTGGTGAAGTATTCACCGTAATCTACTCTTGCAAGCTCAGTACCGGCATTGCTATATCAGGAAGAAGTTTGTTCCTGTAAATGATTCATATGAAAACATAGGATTAACACTGAAAATATTTGGACCAAAAATAAATCATGAAAAACTCATTATTAGGCCAAATAATGCCAAATAGAAAAGACAATATTTGGCCGTATTTGGCCAAACAGTGTGCATGTGTTTGGCCTATGTAGGCCGAACATTATGCCTTTATTCGGTGATACCCAACCGAATAGAGAATCACATTTATCTCTGTAATTCTCTGTTCAGTTGATGACCGCCAAACATTTATTATTTGTTCGGTCATCATGCGCTAAACAAATAATATTAGTTCGGCGGCGAACAATGAACGGGGATGGAATCCATTTCAAAATTAGGTTTTTTTGGGGATTTTAATCAGTAAAAACTATCCTTCTCGGTGTTGGCAAGCTCCAGAGTCATTAGTTGCTTCTCCATTAATGCCCATGAAGAAATGTAGGTTAATTTTAAATGTGTGGATGGGTAATTTTTTTAGGGTTTGAAGGCTGAGGGTGGAATGAGTGTAGAAGGAAGAAGATAGGGGTGCCTTAAGTACTTTGAGTGGGGGTGCCTTCATAACATGGGGGTGCCTTAATCATTTTTGAATTTTTTTATATAATTAAAAATTGAAGGATATATCAGTCAATTTTCGTTGGGGCAAAAGAGTAATTGAATATTAAGGATTTTAAGTGGGGTGCCTTCAGCACTTTTTGGGGTGGAAATAACCGCTCATGGTTTTTACCTGTGGGGTTATGTTGGTTCCCACAGGGATTGGATTTCCAGCACGTATACTCTTTGGGCGAACAATGGACGAACAAATTCTAAAAAGGAGCACATGAGAAACTTCGCTTGATTTGATAAATCAGTAATAGTGTTTTGACATTTCTTTTCTTGCAAATTTTCTCTTTTAGACAATGATTTTATGCAAAAATTATTAATGGATAAATGTTGAAAATATAATTAAATTGTATGGTATTTCAAGTTTATTCTGAAAATTTATTTTTTCTAAGTGTGTATATTTCAAGTCTATTTTGGGAGTTGTGTTATTCTTGACAATTCAATTCAAAATCAAGATCAAGATCAACTGGTCCAATCAGCCAGGTCGGTGAAAATCAATTGAGAAGTTTTTCGTCCAATTGAATATTCCTTAATTACGTAATCACCTTTCAAATCCCTTCCTTAGACGTCAATCGGATTGGTATTAATCAGTTTCGTATTAGTAATAAATTAGCAAGATAAATAATTCAAAAAAATTTATCTTGTAATAATATTATTAAAATAAATATTCCAGCGTGAGTACTTTATTCAACATAATCCCTACAATAAGACGTTAGTTCAAATAGACAGAAAATATATTGGAATTCAATAATTTCTGCAACACTGAACATTAGTAAACAGACAGAGTAACAAATTAATATAGAGCGAGGTACGCATATAACAAATCTCTTTAAGATAATTACGTTCTCTGCTACGATGCTTACGGGATAATAGACGTTGGTCTCCCAAGATACAACACTCCTTCACGCGTTCTGCATAACACTTTGCAAATTCACGTGCAGTTGAACCAAAATTGAACTGCACCTTAGGAAAAAGAACACAAACCAAAATCCAGAATTCTGGCAGAATTCAAAAAGGAATTCAATAAAATTTTCTTGAACTCATTTATTCTTGTGGCTGTTGTTATTCTGAGTTTTTTCGTAGTTCTTTTGGAGTGAAATTCTTCCTTTTACATAGGAATTTGTAGGAAGATTTTTGGAGTAGGCACATCCTTTCGTTCAGAATGGGCGCAATCATTTTGAACAGATACATCTGTTCAGTTAGAACGGACATAACCGTTCTGATTAGATATATCCATTTGCTGAATAGATGCATCCTTTCGGCCGAAACGGGTTGTCCCGAAACAAATAAATTCATTCAGTGGGAACGGGCACAACTATTCCTACCAGACATATCCGTTCGCCGAATAGACATATCCATTCGGCCAAAACTGGTTATCGCCGAACAGATACATGCATTCGGTCGATTGGGTGCAACCATTCTGAATTGACATATCCGCTCGCTAAACAGACACATTTGTTCATATACCACTTTCAACGTGGGACTAAGGAGTTTTCACTCTTTTTGGTCCCATTTAGCTCTTATCTTAGGCCAACTTTCAACTTGAATATCTCATTCATTTGGAAATAAAATTGAATATGTGAAGATATCACAGTCATTGCTAATGAAAGAAGAACACATTCCAACCAACTTTTGCGTATTTCGATCAGCGGGCTCCGCTTAAATTCAACTCAAGTTTTTATAGAATCACCTAGAGGGGGGTGAATAGGTGATGGCTAATCTAATGGTCACTTAATGCCAAATAATACGGAATTAAAAACTATTATGACCTAAACAAACTATTTAAACTAAACACCACGTATAACACAAGAGTGTAGCCGAATTCCCCGTGAAGGGCTCTGGACTAACTCCTCTAGATTCCCCTAGATGAGGGTTGAGGTGCCGCGTTGGCTCTCTTGGTTGAATACAAGTGTTAGCAGACAATCCCCAAGCATATATCAATTAAGCACACAATATATCAAGCATGTAAAGATAAGACAAGTAATAGCATGCAAGATATAAACAAGTAAGGGAGAGAGAGAAAGTGAGCAATCGCTAACACAAGGGATTTGTTTCGAGGTTCAAGCACACTTACTCTACATCCCCGCCTTCGACACACGAAGGATTTCCACTATAATCGATCCCACCTGATCACTCGGTGATGCAACACCTACAAACTCTCGGACTCTCTAGCCCGTACACACCGCAAGCCCACCGGCTCGCCGAGGCCGCACCTCAAACAAGGAGTTCACACACGAACTTGAAACCACCGCGAACGCACTTGTCCGCCTCCTCAAAGAACAAGAAAAGATTTCTTGGTGATCTAAACACTTTGATCACCAATAAAACTCTTACAACAAAACCCTATAGGTAGATATAGTAATAGATAGCTCAAGTGTTTGTGTGAGAAAACTATGATGGAAATGGCAGAGAAAAACTCAAAGAAATCTCTTTTTAACACTCTTGATAAACTCCCCTTTTGATTGGAAATATTGGCTCTAAAATAAGTGGAGAAAACCTCTTAAAAGAGTTGGGAAAGCAGGTGAAAAATCCACTTGAAAATCTTAATCAAAACAGCCCCCAAATGGCCCAATTTATAGGGCTCCAAAAACTAGCCATTGGAGGCCTGACAGAACTGTCGGTCGACCGCCCGGTCGACTGGCCAGCGGTCATATTTCAGACTGTTGAGCCATCGGTCGACCGGTCGGTCGACTGAGGCCAGGATACAGATAGCAAGTCTCTTTGTCCGGTCGACCGCCCGGTCGACCAGGGCCTTTCCAGAGAGCAGAGCTCTCTGGACAGTCGACCGAGTCGGTCGACCGGCCCTCCTGCCAGAACTGGCGTGCACGTCTGTGCACGTCGGTCGACCGTGAAGGTCGGCTGACTTCAAGCTGCGGTTGACCGTCCCGGTCGACCGGCTGAAGCCAGGAAACAATGTTAAGGGATTAAAAACTTGGTCTTTTTGGCTTAAATAAAATCCCATAAAATCATGAAAAATCTATAAAAATAAGTTCAATATAATACTTTGATTAATCAAACATGCTTGCACAAAATCAAGACATGTTACAAACAATTTGAACTATTTTTGTGACTTGGAAATTTTGGCTCAAAATAAAAACGGTATTTTTCCAAACTTGATTTTTTCAAAACTTCTCCAAATACAAAAACAAGATATTTAAACTCATTTAAAGCATAGAGTGTATGGATATGATCCACTACACAAACATGGTGAAATATCTATGTTTTTGACATTAAGCTCTAAATATGGTTTTGGTTAAAACATAATACTTGAATACCAAAAATTAAAATGATATTTTGTCAAAGAGAAAAATCTTTTCTAAAACAAACTAAATCAAGAGTGTGTGTGCATATAGATACTTGAGCAATCCACCAACTATTCTATCCTTTACATTTTATCTAAAAATAAAATCTTATAAAAATAAACCTAGACACAAGTCTTCATCTTCTTGAAGTCTTCACTTGAAGCCTTCTCATCTTCTTGACTTGGTCCAAACACGATCCAATGGCTCTTGGATCAAACCGTGCTAGCTCCAAAACTGGACTTCAAATCCTTTGTTGAAGTTATGCACATACTAAGATCTTGATCATAAATCTATCACTAATTAAATACAAGATCATTAGTACTATAACTACATGAGTTGATCATCATCAAAACTAGAGTGATGGGCCTTCGGGCCAACAATCTCCCCCTTTTTGATGATGACAAAACTCATGAAGTTATATATGCATGGATTAAAGTAAAGCTTCAAAGAAACTCCCCCTTAACTCATGCATAACAAATAAATAATAAATATGCAATGTATGCTCATAAACATGTATGCAAATCTAGAAGATAAACATGCTAATCAAGCATAAAATAAATCAAATTCTTTTTCTCCTATTTGCAAAACAAAATATATATGCATAAACATAAAAAACTACTCCCCCTTAAGCAAGGAAAACAAATACTTCTCCCCCTTAAGCAAGAAAAACATGCATATATATCTCAAACACTTCTCCCCCTTTTTGGCAATCATCAACAAAGGGGTTAAAGTAAAAACAAAATCAAATAAATTTTTCTCCTCCTTTTTGTCCGAAACAAGGAACCAATGAAGGGTAAACATAAATCAATCAATAAAGGATTATATGCGATATACATTCATGAAGAGGAAGACGCTAAGTTAGCTTCCCTACACATATGCATTACATGAAAAATGGATGACAAGCCTCAATTCACATAACACATATTATGTAATGCATAAGAGGAGATGTGAAGCTCCCCCCTACACACGTGTACCACATAAAGAAGAGTTGTCAAGCTCCTCAATATACAATACACTCAACATGAATCTATATGTAGAAGAGATGTTAAGCTCTCCTTGCATACAGGCAATACAAATTAAAAATTTTAAAATTTTCTTATAAAACAAAATTTTGAATTTTCTCAATAAAACAAATCTTGAGAATTTTTCTTAAAAATTTTTATTTTCTTATCATAAACAACTTTGTGCTTTAAACATGTAAAACAATTTAACTCAAGCACAAATAACTCATATATATGTACGAAAAATGAGTATACCAAATGAAATTGATACATACATATATAAGAAAACAAAATATGAGTATATACAAAAATAGAATCAAATTAATACCAATTGAAATGATTCAATGATACCAATTTAAACAATAATAGGATCATGTGTATAACTCATAAACATTGAAGAATAAATAACTAGTTAAATTAATTTTTAAAAAACTAGTTAAAGATCCTTCAAAAACATGAAATCAAATCGTATGTATTTCATGAATCATACCAATTACATAAGAATTGACACTCGAAATCATTAAAGCTCCAAAAAGGTGTTCATGAAACAAAGTCATGACAAATAAATAAGGTGTGAGTGAACAAGAATCATGTAATTAGCATTTTCATGAAAATAATCAATAAAGCTCAAAACAAACATGAAAATTCATTTTTCATTAAAACAAAAAAAAAACTTCTAGGTATATGTATGATTTATTTAAATCTAACAATATGCATACATATCCCAAACATAAAAGAGTCTATTAAAGATATTTGCATGAAGGCAAAAGACTCACGGGTATACATGTATATTTATTATATTTGAATTTAAAAATACATACACATGAAGTAAAATATGAAAATAGGCAAAACAAGTATAAATGAAAGAATCATCAAAACTAGCCTATATATGTGCATATAGTGGGTACAAATGAGCATGAAGTGCAAACATATATGAATCAATTTGTTCTCACTATTTGTACATGTATAAATACAAGTTTTGATAAAATCTACATTTAAACTAGTATTTACCACATGAAGCACAAAAATGAACATGCTAAAGAAATCATCAATGAAAAGCATGTAAACTAAACTAGGCGTTTAGAGATAGTTACTAACACATGAACTATACTCCAAAGCTCCAAAACATGGTGGCCTTTCCACGAAAACTTCTTGATAGCGATGCATATATGTGTCCATCAAGTCTATGTGCATTCACCATCAAGACACCATCCCTCTCACGTTTTGTGAGAGCCCTCACCTACATCAAAAACACAAGGTGGGGGTTTGGTACCCATTTTCTTTTGGGTCATTGGGGTTAGCATTGTAAGGCACCCAAACATTTTTATTTTTAGCAAAATTAAAATGATGCAACTTGTCAAAATAAAATTTTGCTAAATAGCCTTTGCGGCTACAATGTGTACATTTGTATACCTTAGAATGCCTATGGGTGTGGGTGTGATCATGACGTGCAACATATGCATGATGAGAATGATGATGTGCATGAGAATGTGGAGTTTGTTTCTTTGAAAACAAAGACTCCAATCTTTTATGATTGAATGCACATGAGCTCAAAGTTGAGCTCAAATAATTAATCCTATTTTTCAAAACATTAATCTCACTATTATCAATGGTGGCATGTAAAGCATGGTGAGATTGTGAAACAATTTTCTTATTCTTTTTAAAAACATTTCTTGTTCTTTTTTAGAAATTTTCTTTTTCAAAGACGTGTTTTCTTGAAAAACGACTTCCTTTTGTTTTTCCACCAAAACAATTTTATTTTTCAAAGATGTGTTTCCTTCACAAAGATCACTCAATTTAGAAAGTAAGGAAACATTCTGATTTTTCAAAATTTTATTTTCTTTTTCCATACATGCAACCTTAGTTCTAAATGAATCATTTTCCTTATGCATGCAATCAAATTTCTTTTTCAAATTTTTATTATCTTTCTTAAGCATGTCATATTTCTCAAGCAATTGTTGACAAAAAGATGCAAGATTATTATATGACATGTTATCATTTTCTACCTCGGATTCGGTAGTTACCTCAAGGGGGTTATCCCCTTGGACCATATAGCACTTATTGGAGACGTCACTTTCAACATCCGAATCGCTCCCGGTATAATATAGATCCTTTTCGCGAAGGGAGGTGATGATGTTCCAAGCTATAAAAGCCGAATCAACATTAGAAACCCTAAATAAATAATCATCATTTAGGGTACTCTTCAAAGCATGAATGGCTTTTGAGTTAGCCTCAATATACTTGCTATTATTAACATATGAATCATTGATTGTAGTAAGATAAACATGAATGCCTAAGGCCTTGAGGTACAAAGACATCTTAACCTTCCAAATTTGGATGTTAAGAATGTCAAATATGGGTGGTGACATGAAGTCCATGGTGTGTGTACAAAATATTGTGATTAGCCTAAAAGGAGGATCTTTAACTCTAGGTTGTAAGATCCAAATTCAGAGCACTTGGCTCTGATACCAATTATAGAATCACCTAGAGGGGGGGTGAATAGGTGATGGCTAATCTAATAGTCACTTAATGCCAAATAATGCGGAATTAAAAACTATTATGACCTAAACAAACTATTTAAACTAAACACCACGTATAACACAAGAGTGTAGCCGAATTCCCCGTGAAGGGCTCTAGACTAACTCCTCTAGATTCCCCTAGAAAAGGGTTGAGGTGCCGTGTTGGCTCTTTTGGTTGAATACAAGTGTTAGCAAACAATCCCCAAGCATATATCAATTAAGCACACAATATATCAAGCATGTAAAGATAAGACAAGTAATAGCATGCAAGATATAAACAAGTAAGGGAGAGAGAGAAAGTGAGCAATCGCAAACACTAGGGATTTGTTTCGAGGTTCGAGCACACTTGCTCTACATCCCCGCCTTCGACACACGAAGGATTTCCACTATAATCGATCCCACCGGATCACTCGGTGCCGCAACACCTGCAAACTCTCGGACTCTCTAGCCCGTACACACCGCAAGCCCACCGGCTCGCCGAGGCCACACCTCAAACAAGGAGTTCACACACGAACTCGAAACCACCGCGAACGCACTTGTCCGCCTCCTCAAAGAACAAGAAAAGATTTCTTGGTGATCTAAACACTTTGATCACCAATAAAAACTCTCACAACAATACCCTATAGGTAGATATAGCAATAGATAGCTCAAGTGTTTGTGTGAAAAAACTAGGATGGAAATGGTGGAGGAAAACTCAAAGAAATCACTTTTTAACACTCTTGATAAACTCCCCTTTTGATTAGAAGTATTGGCTCTAAAATAAGTGGAGAAAACCTCTTAAAGGAGTTGGGAATGTTGGCCCGGAGGCCTTCCTCTCTAGTTTTGATGATGATTACCTCATGTAGTTATGTTTACTAATAATCTTGTGATTTTAGTTTCAGATCATTAAGCAAGATATTAGTTGGTGATTGCTTCAACAAGAAGAGTTTGGAAGCCTTCACATGGTGATTCAAGTGCCCGAGCATCAAGATCATACCTTTGCACTCGGTGGATCACAGTTTGGGACCGAGTCAACTTGAAGATGGAAGATCGTCAAGAAGACTTAGGTATTCTAGTGTTTAGTGTGTTTAGATCCATTTGTAAAGCTAAGAATAGTTGAAATGCTCAAGTGCGCAACACACACAAGTTTTATGTTTGGATTTGATTTTCATGAATAGATTGATCAAAACAAGTTTAATTGGTTTATGTATAGTAGATATATTCTTTCTATACATGCACGCTTAAACTTCTTATACAAACTTATTTTGACTTTCATATTCATGTATTGAAAAATACAAGTTTGACAAAATACAAGTTTTGGTTTTTGGTAAAAATGATAAGACACAAAAATAGTTTCATATGCTTGATATTTGAGTTGAAATTTTTATCACATGTTTATATATTAATGCAAAATGATAAAACTATTTTTGGAGATTTTTACAAGACTTAAAAGAATTTTTAGAAATATTTTTAACAAGTGTTTCTGACCCAGAATTGGCTGACAGGCCAGGTCGGCCGACCGCACGGTCGACCGAACCAAGGGCCGGTCGACCTTACGGTCGACCGACGTGCACAGAGCTGTGCACGTCTGGCAGCACAGTGGGCCGGCCGACCGAGCGGTCGACCGGACCAGAGAGCTCTGCTCTCTGTATCTGGGCGGTTGGCCGTGCGGTCGGCCGGTTGCCCCAACGGTCATATTTCTGACCGTTCGCGGTCGGCCGGGCCGGCCGACCGCAGGCCTGTCAGGCTGACAGATCAGCCTAACGGCTAGTTTCTGGTTTGGCCTATAAATACCTCATCTCTTGGGGTGTTTTGACAAGACTTTTAAAAAGAAAAATTTCAGTGTTTCTCTAGTGCTTAAACAAGTTTTCAAAATAGTTTTTGTGCTCAAAAGATTCATTTGTTTGTTTTAAAGTGTTTTATTCATTTCAAAGAAAATTAGTTTTTGGGAATTTGTTTTTGATCTATAACTTCTATATCCACTTGGTATTTTTCCCAAGAGATTTTCTTTGATCAAAACACTAGTTTTCCACACTTGAGCTATATCTTCTATCCTAGTCTATTAGGATCTTTGTTTGTGGAAAAAGAGAAGTGTTTGAGGTTGTTGAGCCTCCAAGTTGTAAACCCTCCTTGTATTTGTGTATCCCTCTTTGGTAGAGGTTGATCGGAGTGGTATTGTTTGGATCCCTCTTCGATAGAGGTGATTGTGTTTGTTGTTGGCTACGGGCCTTATCCTTCTTCGGTAAAGGTGGATTGTGGTTGTATTGCCTCGGTGGCATTGTAAGGTTGAGAGAGGAGTTCAGTACTCCTTTAGTGGATTGAAAATCCTTCTCGGTGAAGGCGGGGACGTAGAGCTAGGGGCTCGAACCTCGTAACATATCGTTGTGTTTGCGTTTGATCCATTGTCTCTTAACCCTCTCTCTTTATTTGTGTTATGCATAGCATTATTAATATTGTCATATCATTCATACTTACTTGCATTTGTGCCTTGCATTATTTCATATTGCTTATCATCCTTATATGCTTGGCTTGCTTGTATGTGTGCCTCACTTGTCCTTAACCACAAGAGCTTCATATAGCACCTCAACCCATATCTAGGGGAATCAAGAGGAGTTAGTCCAGAGCCCTTCACGGGGAATTCGGCTACACTTGTGTGTTGTACTAAGTGTGTTGCAAATTAGTTTTTAAGCTTCCGCATTTAACGCATTTAGTTTATAGATTAGCATATCACCTATTCACCCCCTCTAGGTGATTTACAATTGGTATTAGAGCCTACGCTCCTGATACTTAGGCTTAACATCCTAAGAGTGAGATCCTTATTTAGCTAATGTACCATTTGCATTTGCACATTTGTTTGCTTGCACACATATAGTTTGAACCCATGGACTTCATGACCCCACCTATGTTTGACCCTTCCAACATTCTTATTTGGAAGACTAGGATGTCCATTTATTTACAAACCCTAGGATATAAGGTTCACCTTGCCATTACCAAGGAATCCTACCTTAGTGATAGCAAGCATATAAGGGCCAATGCACAAGCCCTTGAGGCCATTAGAAGCACGCTACCTAAAAAATATCTTATGCTTGTTTCTAATCTTGATTCCGCTTTTGCAGTGTGGAACAAGTTGACAACAACCACCACCTCCAAGCTTCAATTGCCGATCCAACCGGAGGAAACTAGTGGAGAATCTGACTCTCAATGCTTCATGATCCAAGGGAATGTCCCTTGAGGTACAATCGGAATCTCAACTAGATAGTTTTGATGCTAGTTCTTCATGTGATGAGTATGATGCCCATGCCTTAAATGAAGAACTTTTCATTGTTTGCGAAAAATTAATTGAAAAATATAAGATTTTGAAAAAGAAAAGTCTAGGAATTGAAAGAGAAAATAAAAGTTTGCATTCTAGACTTGACAAGGTTTTGCAAGAGAAGGTTGAGGTCTATAATGAAAGGGATTCATTGACATCTCAACTAGATCTTGCACTAAAAGAAAATAATTTTTTGAAAAATAAAAATGATTGTGGAAATATTTTGAAGAAAAATGAAAACTTATCTTCAAAAATTGATTTTATTTTAAAGGAGAATGTTGCTTTGAAAAATAAAATAATTTCTATTTCAAATGATTTAAATGTTTGTTTAAAGAAAAATGAAGTTTTGCAAATTAAGATTGATGCACATGTTTGCCATGCTAGGGTAGTATCACACACTTCACCCATTACATGCCACATTTCTTCTTTAATTGAAAAAGATATATCCATGCTTAAGAAGAGTGTAGATTGTTTGGGCTCCACTTTGAGCCAATGTGTAGTGGGTCATACACGTTTGGAATCTTTGTTTCGAAAAAAACAAGTTCCACCTATGCATGCACACCCATCACGGCATACACATGCTCCTCACGGACACCATCACATGTATGCTCATGTGTACACTTGTACACATTGTGGACGTAAGGGCCACCTTGCTAAATTTTGCTATGATTGTATACATGTTTCAAATTTAGCAAATAAATTTGTTTAGGTTAGAGAAGGTACTAACCCCCATGGACTCAAAAAGTTGTGGGTACCAAAGACCACCCCTCTTGTTTATGATGTAGGAGTGGGCTCTCGCATGATGTGAGAGTTGATGGCACCTTGGAGTGGATGCGTTTCGAGCTTCATGGAAATCAATTGGATGCATCACTTTCAAGGGATGTTTGGTGGAGAGGACCACCATGTTTTAGAGACAAGGAAAGTTGCCTTCTAGGTTTTGGTAACGAGTCCTAACTCCTTATTATTATTTACATGTTTTCATATTCATTGTTTATAGCATGTTTTATTGTTTGTTGATTATTATGATAATGGCATGCTTATTAGATCCTTGACATGCATGTATAGCCCTTTTGAGACACCCATGTTTAATATGGACTATTATTTTAGTGTTCTCACCATTTGTTTAGCTATCATGTTTATCATAGGTTTAATAACATGTGAATTTTCTTAATAATCATGTTTATGTTTATCATGATGATTTATATCGTGTTTTTATGCTTCATGATTTGATTACATGTTTAGATGTTAGTTTTCATTAGAACTAGTATATATACTTGTACATATAGTGGGCCACAAATAAATCTATATATGTTTGTGCTTGAGTTAAATTATTTTACATGTTTAAAGCATAAAGTTGTTTATGATAAGAAAATAAAATTTTAAGAAAAATTCTCAAGATTTGTTTTATTGAGAAATTCAAAATTTTGTTTTATAAGAAAAATCAAATTTTTTATTTGTATTGCCTATATGCAAGGAGAACTTAACATCTCTTCTACATATAGATTCATGTTGAGTGTATTGTATATTGAGGAGCTTGACAACTCTTCTTTATGTGGTACACGTGTGTAGGGGGGGCTTCACATCTCCTCTTATGCATTACATATTATACGTTATGTGAATTAGGGCTTGTCATCCCTCTTTTATGTAATGTATATGTGTAGGGAAGTTACTTTACCGTCTTCCTCTTCATGAATGTATATCGCATATAATCCTCTATTGATTGATTTATGTTTACCCCTTCAATGGTTCCTTGTTTCGGAAAAAAAGGGGGAGAAAAATTTATTGATTTGGTTTTGCTTTTACCCCTTATTGATGATTGTTTCTTTATATTAAAAAGGGGGAGAAGGTTTTGTTTTAGTTTTTACCCCTTTGTTGATGATTGACAAAAAGGGGGAGAAAGATTTTGGTTTATATATGCATATTTATGTTTTGCATATATTAAGTTTAATTTAGTTTAATTTAATTGGTATCTAGAGCATGTTTTGTTTTTGAACATTTCATTGGTATCTAGAACCTTTTATTGTTTATGCATATCTATGCATGTTCCATGTTTAATATTCATTGCATATTTATGTTTATTATGTTTATGCATGAGTTAAGGGGAGCTTCTTTGAAACTTAACTTTAATCCATGCATATATAACTCCATGAGTTTTGTCATCATCAAAAAGGGGGAGATTGTTGGCCTGGAGGCCTTCCTCTCTAGTTTTGATGATGATTAACTCATGTAGTTATGTTTACTAATAATCTGGTGATTTTAGTTTCAGATCATTAAGCAAGATATTAGTTGGTGATTGCTTCAACAAGAAGAGTTTGGAAGCCTTCACATGGTGATTCAAGTGCCCGAGCATCAAGATCATACCTTTGCACTCGGTGGATCACGGTTTGAGACCGAGTCGACTTGAAGATGGAAGATCGTCAAGAAGACTTAGGTATCCTAGTGTTTAGTGTGTTTAGATCCATTTGTAAAGCTAAGAATAGTTGATATGCTCAAGTGCACAACACACACAAGTTTTATGTTTGGATTTGGTTTTCATGAATAGATTGATCAAAAAAGTTTAATTGGTTTATGTATAGTAGATATATTCTTCTATACATGCATGCTTAAACTTCTTATACAAACTTATTTTGACTTTCATATTCATGTATTGAAAAATACAAGTTTGACAAAATACAAGTTTTGATTTTTGGTAAAAATGATAAGACACAAAAATAGTTTCATATGCTTGATATTTGAGTTGAAATTTTTATCACATGTTTATATATTAATGCAAAATGATAAAACTATTTTTGAAGATTTTTACAAGACTTAAAAGAATTTTTAGAAATATTTTTAACAAGCGTTTCTGACCCAGAATTGGCTGACAGGCCAGGTCGGTCGACCGCACGGTCGACCGAACCAAGGGCCGGTCGACCTTACGGTCGACCGACGTGCACAGAGCTGTGCACGTCTGGCAGCACAGTGGGCCGGCCGACCGAGCGGTCGACCGGACCAGAGAGCTCTGCTCTCTGTATCTGGGCGGTCGGCCGTGCGGTCGATCGGTTGCCCCAACGGTCATATTTCTGACCGTTGGCGGTCGGCCGGGCCGGCCGACCGCAGGCCTGTCAGGCTGACAGATCAGCCCAACGGCTAGTTTCTGCTGGTTTGGCCTATAAATACCCCATCTCTTGGGTGTTTTGACAAGACTTTTAAAAAGAAAAATTTCAGTGTTTCTCTAGTGTTTAAACAAGTTTTCAAAATAGTTTTTGTGCTCAAAGAATCATTTGTTTGTTTTAAAGTGTTTTGTTCATTTTAAGAAAATTAGTTTTTTGGAATTTTTTTTTGATTTATAACTTCTATATCCACTTGGTATTTTTCCCAAGAGATTTTCTTTGATCAAAATACTAGTTCCACACTTGAGCTATATCTTCTATCCTAGTCTATTAGGATCTTTGTTTGTGGAAAAAGAGAAGTGTTTGAGGTTGTTGAGCCTCCAAGTTGTAAACCCTACTTGTATTTGTGTATCCCTCTTTGTAGAGGTTGATCGGAGTGGTATTGTTTGGATCCCTCTTCAGTAGAGGTGATTGTGTTTGTTGTTGGCTACGGGCCTTATCCCTCTTCGGTAGAGGTGGATTGTGGTTGTATTGCCTCGGTGGCATTGTAAGGTTGAGAGAGGAGTTCGGTACTCCTTTAGTGGATTGGAAATCCTTCTCGGTGAAGGCGGGGACGTAGAGCTAGGGGCTCGAACCTCGAAACATATCCTTGTGTTTGCGTTTGATGTCTCTTAACCCTCTCTCTTTATTTGTGTTGTGCATAGCATTATTAATATTGCCATATCATTCATACTTGCTTGCATTTGTGCCTTGCATTATTTCATATTGCTTATCATCCTTATACGCTTGGCTTGCTTGTATGTGTGCCTCACTTGTACTTAACCACAAGAGCTTCATATAGCACCTCAACCCATATCTAGGGGAATCAAGAGGAGTTAGTCCAGAGCCCTTCACGGGGAATTCGGCTACACTTGTGTGTTGTACTAAGTGTGTTGCAAATTAGTTTTTAAGCTTCCGCATTTAGCGCATTTAGTTTATAGATTAGCATATCACCTATTCACCCCCCTCTAGGTGATTTACAGGGAAAACTGGTGAAAAATCCACTTGAAATTCTTAATCAAAATATCCCCCAAATGGCCCAATTTATAGGGCTCCAAAAACTAGCCATTGGAGGCCTGACAGAACTGTCGGTCAACCGCCCGGTCGACCGGCCAACGGTCATATTTCACACCATTGAGCCATCTGTCGACCGGTCGGTCGACCGAGGCCAGGATACAGAGAGCAAGTCTCTCTGTCCGGTTGACCGCCCGGTCGACCGGGGCCTTTCCAGAGAGCAGAGCTCTCTAGACGGTCGACCGGGTCGGTCGACCGGCCCTCCTGCCAGAACTGGCGTGCACGTCTGTGCACGTCGGTCGACCGTGAAGGTCGGCCGACTTCAAGCTGCGGTCGACCGGCTGAAGCCAGGAAACAATGTTAAGGGATTAAGAACTTGGTCTTTTTGGCTTAAATAAAATCCCATAAAATCATGAAAAATTTTATAAAATAAGTTCAATATAATACTTTGATTAATCAAACATGCTTGCACAAAATCAAGACATGTTACAAACAATTTGAACTATTTTTGTGACTTGGAAATTTTGGCTCAAATTAAAACGGTATTTTTCCAAACTTGATTTTTCCAAAACTTCTCCAAATACAAAAACAAGATATTTAAACTCATTTAAAGCATAGAGTGTATGGATATGATCCACTACACAAACATGGTGAAATATCTATGTTTTTGACATTAAGCTCTTAATATGATTTTGATTAAAACATAATACTTGAATACCAAAAACTAAAATGATATTTTGTCAAAGAGAAAAATCTTTTCTAAAACAAACTAAATCAAGAGTGTGCGTGCATATAGATACTTGAGCAATCCACCAACTATTCTATCCTTTACATTTTATCTAAAACAAAATCTTATAAAAACAAACCTAGATACAAGTCTTCATCTTCTTGAAGTCTTCACTTGAAGCCTTCTCATCTTCTTGACTTGGTCCAAACACGATCCAATAGCTCTTGGATCAAACCGTGCTAGCTCCAAAACTTGACTTCAAATCCTTTATTGAAGCTATGCACCTACTAAGATCTTGATCATAAATCTGTCACTAATTAAACACAAGATCATTAGTACTATAACTACATGAGTTGATCATCATCAAAACTAGAGTGATGGGCCTTCGGGCCAACAGTTTTCTCTAAAGACTCACTTAGACAATTTCAAGTTTCCAACAAGTTGCTCACCTGATTATTAGCACGAAGTTTTATTTATTTCACATGATTAGATATATACAACAAGCCAATATTTTTTTATCCTTATATTTTGCTTCAATTTTGTTATTTTATAGTCAATAGACAGATCTTCTAGCCGCATAAAAGTTTTATTGATCTCAAAATCCTTGATCTCTCTGTTTCTTCCACGGTTTCTCAGTCTTCAATAACAACAAAGTTATTTCCAAGAATGGAGCCAGGAGTGATCGGGTAGGGGATTAATACTTAAATGATGAACAAAAAGCAAAAAATCTTTATTTTTCAAATATATAATAAATAGATGGTAAAAGTAGTTCTCTTTGTAAACCATTCTCAATATTTATTGTTCTTTTGATAAACTTATATTTGATTTGATGTAGTTAGTGCTACAGTGTACTCCAATGTGTAGTTTTTATTCTCATAGTTAGAACATCAAAGTCATATGTTAGCTTGACAACCTATAATTGTAGTTCTAATCACAGGAAATAAAGAGCACTTGATTAATTTACTGCATGGTGAAGCTGGATTGCATAGAAATTGTTAAAAATAATTATGTGGCATATCTTTATTATACATACAACTACTTTAGTTGAAACTATAATCAATTTGGTCACGTTCCAGGTGCAACCAAAAAAAAAAAAAAACCTTAAATGTAGCTTTAATTACTGTAGTTGGAGTTAAATGTAATTTCAACTATATCAAAATAAACACTTTAGTTGATATTTATTGTAGTTAGAGCTACATGTAGTTTGTAGTTTTAAATTTATGCAATTGTATAAATAACAAGTAAGTCTTTCTTTATTTTATTTCAAAATTTAACTCAATAACATACATGATAAAAGCCACAAAAGTTCAGCATTTGATAACCAAAAGTTTGATCTTCACTAAAATTAATAAACACATTATTGTAACTAAATCTGATTGATCTTCACTAAAACGAGCTATTGTCAATTTTGATAGAATGATGAATTTTCAGCATATCAGGAGGTGTGAGATTCATCCGCTGTTGAATAATAATAGAAATGAACATCTGAAATAAAAAATATAATGTGCCCATCTTAAGCAGGATAGTAGTCACTCTAATTGATTAGAAGTATTTTATGTTGTTAAAAACTAACCATAACTTTCAATTTTGCAAGTGTCACTTTAGTAGAGTGGTAAAAGCCTTTGTAGAGTGGTAAAGCCTCTTTATAGTGGATTTAATGGTCAACTTCCGACCTCCTCGAGATCACGCCACATATCCTTCCAGCACCAAACAAGCGAGTAACATGTGGTCGCTTTCATAACCTCCAAGTAGGAGTCCTCGATCGATTCAAACCTGGAGTAGCTCGTGTAGATAGGATGAGGAGATCGAATCAGTTGTGCAAATCATTATCTCTAAACCAAATCTCTATTTGAATTTGGCCGTTACGGTTCAGCCACATTTACAATTAGACTCAGACTACTAGATAAAGATGAACTCTCATCTAACTAGTTTAAATTCAGTTGTTTAGCTATATCCGACAGGTGTAAGGGATTAAGTGTTCAAATTATCTTATCCAACCGATAGAACTTATATAAAGGGGAGACCCCTTCCAACATAGAAGGGGTTCAATCTCAGAAACCCTAGCATACTAAAGAACACCATTGTAATCGCCATCATGATAGTGGTTCTTTCACTTTCTCTTCATGGTTTTCTCCTATTCAGGTTTTCACGTAATTTTGTGTGTTTGCGTTACTTTTTTGAGATTTGATCTAACCTGTTTTTACACGATATGGTGTGTGGATTAATTCCTTAGAAAATTGCTCATAGTATTTGGTGCTTTCATTGAGATCTTCTGAATCCTTACTCAAGATATCTCTTCATCCATACCCTTTCTCTAAACAGCCTCGCATGATCGATATGGCTCCTTTAATGAAGAACATCACTCAGGTTACGGCTGCCACCTCTGCCACTCTAAAAGAAAAATGGAAAACTATCAAAGCGCCGAGCCTGCAGACTGCCAACCCAACCTATCCAATGTCTACATCTCTGATGCTGATAATTCTCATTCAAACTCTACATCGCTAGGGGGGATGCAGGCCGCCGAGCCTAAACCCAGCTCAACGGCGAACAACTCTTTCAGATGCTTTTCACTATGCGGAAACAGTGGAGGACCAACAAACAGAGATGATCTGACTCTGCGAGTGGCTGCTTGTGAAAAAAAGTAGCAACCCGTGTCCTAACATGATTGCTCAAGCAAATCGAGACATGGCAGAAGTCGCAGCCCTTCTCAATGCAGAAGGAAATGCGCGGACTCTCCCGTCACCACCACGTACCCAGGAGTCCGCATACTCCACCAGAAGCTCGAGGCACAACCGATCGGAGACCTACTGATTAAGTCTTGACCTGCACACAGAAAAATACAAAATTTTAGAAATACAAAACAGAAGTGTAAGTATAAAATACTACTGCTATAGTGAGTGACTATGCGGATCGTGATCTATAAGAAGGGAATAGAGATGGAAGCTTTTAGCAAGTTCGTTTCTTTTTGAGTTTACAAAAACATGTTAGAAATGTCTTCTCAGTTTTAGAAAAAACAAAAAAGTTAAGTTAGAAGATGTGAAGAAGATGGTAAAAGAAAAGACGGTGATGTTATTGTTGTCGTTTTAGTTACAAAAGAGA
Organism: Agave tequilana; assembly: GCA_038442645.1. Classification (NCBI taxonomy): domain Eukaryota; kingdom Viridiplantae; phylum Streptophyta; class Magnoliopsida; order Asparagales; family Asparagaceae; genus Agave; species Agave tequilana. The sequence goes on along the minus strand of JAVJIF010005825.1, from coordinate 10,747 downwards.
AAAACTAAATAAATAGGAGAATGTTAGTTTTTGAGTAAAATTATAAACTAAGAATTAAAAGAAAACTAAAATTCTTACTTATCTCTTCAATGCTCATATACCTTGGATCCGTAGCAACGACTTACTTAGTCTTTAAAGGTGATCAAGCATGGCATGTAGGATCTTCTCAGTTTCTGATTTACACTATGAATAAAAAGGCAATTTAAACTAACAAAGGAATGGTTGTTCGTCACCATAGGCCATCAAGGGCACTTGCAATGGTAAAGCAGTCTCGAGGCTATTAGATTTGCTTCGATTGCAAACACATCAGAGGAAAGTAAACGAAAATAAGAGTAAAGCAAAAATTATAACTTTTGATTCAATGAATAATAATGAAAGAAAAGAGAAACTTACACCGGTGTTATCCTCAGTACAAGCTTCAGTCTCGTTCTCCTATGAAAGTCTCCTCTTCTCTCAGTCACATGAATAAATAGAAAATTACATTAAAAAGAAAAATAAAACCCTAGTTAAAATAAACTAAAAAAACCTATTCTATTCTTCTCTACTGAATCGTTCCCTATGTACTAAGAGTTTGCAAGTATTTATAGCAAATACAGAACGGGAGAGAGCATCTGAAGATAGGGGAGCAAACGCTCCCCATATCTCAACAAGATTGAGATGAAAATGCGACATTTGCGGTGTTACGCGGCAGTTTTTGTGGCCAGATGGCCAGATCTAGGGGTGTAGCTCTCTGATTTCATGATCCGTCTATTTGTTCCACTGGTTTCTTGATTTGCTCTACGGATTTGATGATATCTCTGTTGATCCTCAAGCTAACCGAATAAATCTAAATAAATCCGAATTTAATCAATTTCTATTTGGTATTATCTATTCCAATTTTCTCTAATCTCCTTAAATCTCTGCATATATGCCCAGATCTTTTGATTTAATTTTGAATTAAATCAGAATATTAATGGGCTTTTGGGCTCGTTTATCTTTCCTCTCTTTTAGTAAAGGCCTGCATATAATTTAGACAATAAATAGGATTAAAAACAGAGTTTATTAAATAATAAATATGAGAATGTGACAATAAATATGCGTATCAGTGACCGATCATATGCCCAAACCTATCTTTTGCTCGTTCTCAATCAAAACGTCAAAACTAAATTAAAAAATTATTAAACCACTTTCGCAGGTCACGTGATTGCACGTAGCATGTGCAATAAGCCGTTGAACATCTAGGTTTTCCCTAAGGGATGACTTTTATCTCGTGAGGGTTTTCAGTTGATTACACCCACAAAATCCATAAAAAAGAGAAACAAATTGTTAGTATTTTTGAAAAGTATTTTTAAAAGGAGAGAATATTTGAAGAATTATTGTAAGAGTTCAAGTAATTTTAAGTTATAAAAAAACCGAATTTTTTATTCCTAAACTTAGTCTCTCTTCTTATCAATTAAGGTAAAGAGTCAAATTGTATTTCTCATCCAGTCTATTATTTTATGCTAAGTCATATGCATCTTTGTAACCATGAAATTTTGACTTGGGATTCTTTAATTCTAACTCTTATGTCGTATTTTGTTTAAATTTTTTGTGGTATTATTCCATAGTTCTATTAGGCTTTCTAATCTGTCCATGTAACGAGTCTTTTGTCGGTGACTCTTAAACCGGACGGTCTTAGGGTACTAGGTGAGAAAACACCCTAAGAACTTAAGGACTCGAGCAAATAAGGCCACAAAAACTAAGGATTTTATTACATGGACCACTTTAGATGTGAATACTTATGCATTATGAGGCACAAATATCTAGCTTAATTAGAGAATTTTTGATATATATATTTCTTTTTTATAAGGCATAAGAATCTTTATTTTTGAACCCTAAGTGTGTAAATGTATAAAACATGCATATTTTATTAAGGTAAAATTTAAGACTAAATTATTTTTTCAAATTTTTTTCCTAACACTAGATATCAAACAAATAATCTTATTTTGACCAAGTATAAGAAATCCTAATATGATTCTCTCATTCCTTAAAATTAACTTAATTTCTTACAAAAAATAGATCAAAATATTGTTTCTCTTTCAAACAATTTTTTTAAAAAAATAAAAAGAAAACCTACGTTATGTTAGAACCTCCCCCACATCTATCTCATGCATTGTCCTCAATGTATGAATGAATGAATAAATGCATGAAAAGAAGAGAAGTAAGAAAAATATTACCTTAAGGTAATGGTTCCGGTGGTGGTCAGATTGGGTCAAGCGTTGCTACCTAATCAAGATAATGTGGTGGTTCACGAAACCTACTTTTATTGATCTCTTTTATATTATAGTTTCAATCCCCAATATGAATAGAATCACGAAAGATCCATCATGAAACTTATTCTATTTACATGACCAGTCTTGAAAAATCATCACATAATCAACATGGTCTATACCTATGTCCAACAAAAATATGACTTGGTGGAATGGTTGACTTGGGCTCAAGAATGATATGTTCTAGAACCAATACTAACTGAGAAAATCAATTTGGGTTCGAGAGTCGGTTTTGGTTCAGGAGTTGAGTCCAAATCAAAGAATTGAAATTCACATTCTTTTCCAATCAATGATATGTGAATCTCCAAAATTGCTAATTCAATTACTAGATGTATAGGTACGGGAATAAATGCTGGCTCGAGAAATTGGTCGAAATTGGGTTAGGATTTCGGGAGTCAGCATAGATTCGAAGATGGGAACTGAATCACAAGGTTGAGAATCGGGGTCACATTCACATTCAATTGTAATCTCATTGAATGAAAAACTTGCCAATTTATCCAAGGTTTGAAATTAGTCAAGTTCAAGGTTTTGTGATGAAATTGAATCTTGGCCAAAGTCTTCAAGATTTTATGATTTTTTGTTTTCATTAATATGGCTAGAAGAATCGAAAATAATTAAAGATTGGATAGGGAGAGTTTCTTTATTATTACACATGTTTTCCAATCGACTAAGTTTTGCGTCTATCATATTTAAAAGATCACTTTAGAATTGAATCATGAATTCTGTACTCTTTTCTAAGTCGGTATGTTATTCTTATTATGGGACTTGAAAAATGGAGTAAGGATCTTAGATTTGAAAATTTTGCGGGATTTTGAGTCTTCTAGAATTTGAATTCGTCATTCAAGCTCTTCTAAGGCTTCCATTCTTTTTTCCCAGTCAATTGGTTCTTTTAAATAGTTGTTCGAGAGAAGGAGTATATGAAGCTGGATGTCGGTAAGGTGGTTGACCATATGACTCGGTAGAGTTGTATCCCCACTGACTGTGTGAAAAGTGGTGATGATTATTCCAGTCTTATTCATAGTAGTGAGATTGGGCCATATATTGATTCAGATAAGACTAATCTAGCATACTTGATTGGTTAAAGTTATGATATATCGGGTTGGTAATATCCGAGTCAAAAGAGGTCGGGGTGAAATATGGATCACTATATGCATAGGAATAATTGTGATTATAATCTTTACCACCAAGACGTCAAAAACAAAAATAAAAACAAGCAAGCAAACAAATAAATAAACAAAAAAATTCTAGCTTAAGTTTGGGTAAATCTTAGACTTAGATGACTCCTAATTGGTTAAACTGTCCACGGGGATATATTGCAGAATCTGACTACAAGTTAATCGGCCAGATTAGGGCAAGATTGGTGAGAGATATCTGCACTAAAAGTGACGCGCCTAATTAAGACAAACCATCAGCCTTCGAGGTTTCGCCTCTCAATCCCTGACCTTTGACGCCGATTTGACAAGAGTCAAATTCTAATCAACTTCCCCCTTAGGTTAGTCCCCTATTGAGTTCGAGATGTCCATAGGGCCATCGTCTACTCAGTTTTAAGTTAAGCTTGGGCTAGTGAGTGCGGAGATTGTTTGTGGGCTAAGGGGGTAATGACTTCCCAATCTTATCCTGTTTATAGGAAAAGCCCTTAATTCAGTTTAGTGCAGTGTACAAGTATATAGCAAAAAAGTAACACTCAAGCAATATTTTATATAAGAATGAACTGAAGGTCACCTAGAGGGGGGTGAATAGGTGACTAGCTAATCTAATGATGATAATGCGGAATTAAAAACTATTTATGCAAATTAAAACTATTAAGCTAAACATACAACGTAAAACACAAGAGTGTAGCCGAATTCCCGGTGAAGGGTTTAGACTATCTTCTCAAGATTCCTCTAAATAAGAGTTGAGGTGCCACTATGGCTCTCTTGGTTGAATACAAGTGTGAGCAAAACAATCCCAAGCATATATCAATTAGGCACAAGATATATCATGCATATAAAGATATAAGCAATGTAAGCATACAAGATATAAACACAAGTGAGAGATAGAGAGAGCAATCGCAAACACGGGAGATTTGTTTCGAGGTTCGAGCACCCTGACTCTACGTCTCCGCCTTCAACACTATGAAGGATTTTTACTAGAGTCGATCCCACTAGATCACTCGGTGCCGCAATACCTACAAGGAGTTCACACTAGAACTCTTGGACTCACTAGTCCCTCTCTTGTTCCCGCAAGAACTATACACACAAGCACACTAGCTTGCCGATGCCGCATCTCTACACCGAGCTCCTACAAGAACTTGAAACAACATGAACCCGCAAGTTCGCCTCCTCAAATACAAAGTAGAACACTTGGTGATCTAAACGCTTTGATCACCATAAAACACTCTCACAACATCTCTTATAAGATTGATATAGCAATGGAAAGCTCAAGTATGTGTGAGAAAAACTAGGATAGAGTGTGGAGTAAAATTCAAGAAATTACTTTTGAAAAACACACTTGAAAACTCTCCTTTTTATATGAAAGTATTAGTTCTTAAACAAGTGGAGAAAACCTCTTAGAGAGACAGGAAAAACTAGCTTGAAAACCCACTTGAAATTTTATAGAAAATAGCCCAAAACAGTCCCATATAAATAACTCTAAAAACTAGCCGTTGGGGACAACTCAGTAGAAATCCTGTTGTCGGTCGACCGCCCGGTCGACCGGCCAATGGTCGGATTTCTGACCGTTGTGCCACCGGTCGGCCGCCCGATTGACCGAGGCCGGATGCAGATAGCAGAGCTCTCTGGCCGGTCGACCGCCCGGTCGACCAGGGCCAGATCCAGAGAGCAAAGCTCTCTGGATGGTCGCCTGGTCGATCGGCCCACCAGCCAAAAGGCTGTGGACGTTCTGTGCACATCGGTCGACCGCCTGGTCAGACATTTTCAGGAATTAAAACTTGGTCTTTTACCTTCAATAAAATCCCATAAAATCACTAAAAATCTACAAAAATAAGTTCATTGAAATACTTTGAAGTACAAATATGTGTGATAAAAAATCAACACATATTATAAATTTTTTGAACCATTTTGTAATAAAGAAATTTTGGCCTTAAACAAAAACTGTATTTTTCAAAAACAATCTCCAATTGAAAATGATTTTTTCAAAACTTCTCCAAACAAAAACAAGATATTTTAAACACTTTTGAAGCTTAGTGTGTATGAATATGATCCAATACACATATAAGATGAAATATCTATATTTTTGACAATAAGCTCTAAAATAGGTTTTGATAAAACCAAAACTCAAACACATAATATACACTTTGAAGCTCAAAATCAAAAGGTATTTTCTAAAAATAAAAACTCTTTTATGAAAATACATATAAATTTTGTGTGTGTGTGTGTATGAACTTGAGCAATCCACAACTAATCATTTACATTTTATCTAAAAATAAATCTTGACACTTACAAAACTTGACACAAGTCTTCTTGAAAATCTTCTTCTCTTTCTTAACTTGGATCAAACTATGATCCATGAGCTAGACTTCTCTTTGAGTACATGATGCGATCTTGATGCGCGAGCTCTTAAATCAACACGTGCTAGCTTCAAAACTTAACTTCAAATCCTTTGTTGAAGCTAAACACCTACTAAGATCTTGATTAAATATCTGAGACTAAACAAACACAAGATAATTAGTACTATAACTACATGAGTTAATCATCATCAAAACTAGAATGATGGGCTTTTGGGCCAACAATCTCCCCCTTTTTGATGTTGACAAAACTCATGGAGTTATATATGAATGGATTAAAGTTAAGCTTCATAGAAGCTCCCCCTTAACTCATGCATAGCAATAAGCATAAAGATATTCAATAAAGTGCATAAACTAAACAAAAACATATATGCATAAACAAGGAGATAAACATGCATAAACTCACCAAATTCTTCTCCCCTTTTTGCATAAACAAGAAAATAAAATAAGCATGCATATATAAACTCTCAAAATACTTCTCCCTTTTTGTCAATTCATCAACAAAGAGATGAAAATAAATCAAACATAAAGATATATATGCGATATCATTCATGAAGAAGAGAGACGTGAAATTAGCTCCCCCTGCATACATGCATTACATGAAGAAGGGATGACATGACCCTAACTCACATAAAGCACAATATATAATGTATAAGCGGAGATGTTAAGCCCTCCTACACACGTGTATCATATAAAGAAGAGATGTCAAGCTCCTTTGAAACCACTTTTAATAAATTTTGAACTTTAAGAAGTCAACAAAATAAATTTTGATACCAATGAAATCAAACTGTAGTTGATAAAACATAAGCTGGTATCACTTGAAAAAATTTAAGATACCACTTGTAAATAAACAAAATTTTTTGAAATACTAAAAAAGAACAATGCATAAGCTTATTAAGATACCAATTGATATTTAAATTTAAGTCAAGCTTAGCATAAATATAATTTGTGCTTTAAAAATGTAAAGTTATTGCAAATAAGTACAATCAAATCATATATATGTATGAAAATGGAAATACCAATTGTAATTATACTAATTGAAATTTAAATCATACGTATATAAGAAAACATATATGAGTATACAAAAGTAAAATATCATGAAGATCATGTGTATAACTCATAACTACCACCCTATTCATGCACATGTTTAAAAAATTTTCAATTTGAGCATACAAGGCATGGTCGCCCAACCAACCGCCCTTTGGTTGGTAGGGATTTTCAAAAATAAGAGTTTGAAAACTCTACCAATTGAAGAATAAATAACTAGTTTAAAGTAATTTTTTTTAAAAAACTAGTTAAAGATGCTTTAAACATGAAAACAAATCATATATCTCATGAATTATTGTTAAGTACACAAAAATTGTCCCTTAAGATCTATAAGGCTCATATGGAACTCATGAAAATAAAGTCATGAGAAAACAAAATTAATGTAAGTGCACAAGAATCATCTGAATAGCATATTCATGAAAATAATCAATAAGCTCAAAATAAACATGAAATTCTTTTATCAAAAACATGAAAATCATAAAATTTTATTTTTCATCAAAACAAACTTCAAGGTTATGTATGTTCTATCAAAACTAAAAATATACATACATGTCCCAAACACAAACGAGTCCATCATAGAATTTGCGTGAAGGCAAGTGACTCAAGGATATACATGTATATTTATTAGTTTTAAACAAAATTAATATATACATGAAGTAAACATGTACAAAGATACGGAAGACAAGTATAAATGACAGAATCATCAAAACTAGGTTATACATGTACATGTAATGAGTACAAATAAGTAATAAGGCACAAACATATAATAATCAAGTGTAGCTCACTACTCGTACAAATATAAATACAAGTTTTAATGAAAACTACATGTAAACAAGTATTCACCACATGAAGTACAAAATCAAAACATGCTAAAAATATTTATATAAAAGCATGTAAATAAAATAGGAATTTAGAGATAGTTATCAAACCATATGCACTAATCTCTAAGTCACCAAAACATAGTGGTCTTCTCACCAAACTTCCTTGATAGTGGTGCTTTAATAGGGTATGTCCATCTAGCTCCATATGCATCCACTACCAAGGCACCAACCCTCTCACGTCATGTGAAAGCCCACAACCGACATCAAACATAAGAGGTGGAGATTTTGATACCCATTTTTTTGGGTCCACGGGGGTTAGCAATATGAGGAACCCAAATATTTTTATAGGCAAAATTTATAGAGTTAATCTTATCAAAATAAAACCTTGTTAAATGGCCTTTGCGGCCACAATGTGTACATTTGTACACTCCAGCATGCATATGAGAATGAGTGTGATCATGATGTACATAGTGTGCATATGTATGCTGTGTGTTATCTGCATGAACATAAGGAGCTTGTTTCTTTTGAAAAATGCACAATTGCTCAAAGTTGAGCTCAAATAATATTCTATTTTTTAAGACTTGAATCTCATTTTTATCAATAGTAGCATGAAGAGCATGGCAAAAATGAGAATCAACAATAATTTCTTTTTAGAAATATTTTCTTTTTCTTTTGAAACAATTTTCTTTTCAAAGAGTTGTTTTCATTCAAAGCAATCTCTTTTTTCTTTTTCCACCAAAGTGATTTTATTTTTCAAAAATTTATTTTCTTCACAAATATCATTTAATTTTAAAGCCAAGGAAATATTCTCCTTTTTCAAAAATTCATTTTCATTTGAAATGCATTCAATTTTATTTTGAAAAGAATTTTTTCTTTTAAAATAGAATCATATTTATTTTTCAATCTTTTATTATCCTTTTTAAGCACATCATATTTTTCAAGAAGTTGTTGACAAAATATAGCAAGCTCATCATGTGTCACTGAAATACACCTAGAGGGGGGGTGAATAGGTGTAATTGCTAATCTAATGCTCTTTTTATATTTTTCTTAGTGAGTGATGCAACGATCTCTCAAAACACGACTAGAGCCGAATACCCCTTGCGAGGTTCTGAACTCTTCCTCCAATTCCCTTAAATGGGTTAGAGGTGCGCAATGCAACCGTGTTGTATTGAGGGTGATCGAACAATTTCCAAGTATGAATGCGATGATGAAATGTACACAAGTAATATAGCAAGAAAAGTAAACAAGTAAGGATTGCACAAATAAAATGTTAGTTCTCAAGCAATAAATTGAAAGCAAGTAAGCAAGAGAGAATTAGACAAGATGACACAAAGCAATCGCAAACAAAGTGATTTGTTTCGAGGTTCGAGCCCGTAGCTCTAGTAGTCCCCGCCTTCACCTCCGTGAAGGGTTTCCACTATCCCCTTAGGATCCGTACAAGTTAGGCCTCAAAGACCTCAAGCCCGTAGCTTCACCTTACAAAGAAACTCCACGAGGAGCTTGTCTCCACAAGAACAAGAATTACAAATAGTGATCTTTAACTAGACCACAACACTCTTTTACAAACACTCTCACTCTTTTACAACTTCACCTATAGAAAGAATATGAAATTTTTGGCTCTATGAAGTGTGGTGAGAAAAGCTTCAGTTGTAGAGTGATATTAGAGATCAAACAACAACTGAAAAACCAATTTGAAAGAATGGAAATGAAAGCTTTAAACTATTTTTCTCTTTCTCTGAAAAACAATGAAAACTTGTATTTTTCTTGGTTAATAACTAAGGCCTTTTCCCACTATTTATAGGGAGAGAATAGGTTAAAAACTCTGATTTTTCCAGCTAATATCACCTGCAAAAGCACCCCAACAACCCTCTAAAAAGTCTGTTAAAACAGAAAATAAACAGTTTTTCAGAACAGCCCAAAGAGGAAAGAGCCGTTGGAGGTGTTGCAGGCCTACCGTCGACTGCCGTCGACCGGGACCCTGCTGGCAAAAGAGCCGTTATGGCTCCGGTCGACTGCCAGTCGACCGATCTCAAGAAAGGAAACACAGTTTCCTTCTACCGGTCGACCGACCCAGTCGACCGGAAAGATACAGAGAGCAAACATCTTATTACCGGTCGACCGATATGTATGGTCGGTCGACCGACAGACATGCACAGCCTGTGCATGTCTGGACACAGCAGCCGGTCGACTGGGCGGTCGACCGGTCTGCCTGGAAAACTGTTTTTCTGGGCAGATTTTAAGATAGAAAATTTTGTATAAAATCTTTAAAATCTGAAGCTAAGTTTTATGCTGAAAAATAGTTTTATACATGTATTTAAACAAGTTTTTGAAGATGTAAAGCTTTGGGTACATGTATGTATAAACTAAGGCATAAACCTAGAAATAAATATTTTGAAAACATAGAAACATATAAAACAATGTGTGTGCAAATCCTAGAGCCAAATTTCACATATTCTATCTTTACAAACTAAACTTACAAACTACAATGGTCTTCAAGACTTCAACTTGAGCTATCTTTCTCTGATCTTCAATATTGCAAATTGAGCCCAATTTGACTTGTCTTGAGTCCAATACACCTTCCTTTAGGGAAGAATTCATCTCTTTAATATATAAACCTGAAACACACTTAAACAACAATTTATATTAGTACCAATAACTAATATGTTTTGTAATCATCAAAATACACTAAACATGGGTTGATTGTAACCTTGGGGCCAACAATCTCCCCCTTTTTGATGATGACAAAACATATGAGTTATTAAACAAATAAAGAAGAAGAGCTTGGAAAGCTCCCCCTTAAACAATGCTATGTATTTAACATGAATATGAACACTATGTAAACATACATAAGCATTGAAAAAATATCATCACCAAAAAATAAACTATCATAAGGAATAACAAAATTTAAAACAAACATATATTTGAATTGAAACAAACAACATATATTTTCTCCCAAAACTACTATATATTTATATTTCTCCCCCTTTTTGTCATACATCAAAAAGGGTAAAAAAAATTTTAAGACAAAACAAAACAAACATATTAGAAAAACCAAAACAAACAAACTAAGATTTTTAAGTATCAAT
>JAVJIF010005824.1:0-224155 GCA_038442645.1 Agave tequilana | reverse complement strand
CCCCCCCCCCCCCCCCCCCCCCCCCCCCCAACCCCAAAAAAAAAAAAAAAATTTACAAAGACGCTCAAATCAGAAAATCAAAATCCAAACCAAAGTCAATTTTCAAGCTATGAGAATCATGGGCTTTAACTGCCATCCCCAAAGAATTTTTTTTACTGTTGCTATTCACGTGGATAGTAAAGTTTTTTTTTATTTTTACAAATGTGAATTCAAGTCAGATTTGAAAGAACGAAAAAAAAAAGATAGAAAAGAAAAAGAAGATGATGAAGAAGAGAGATGTTGATGGTGATGTTTTGATGGCGAGCGGAGATGACGACGACAAAGGTTGCGAAAAATAGAGAACCTTAGAGCTCTGATACTATGAGAAGGTTTAGGTTATGAAAATTATAGAGTTAGTTGGAGATCTCTCTCCTCTCTACTATATTATGTAGATATAAGAAAGTCTAATTTTACTCTGATTTCTATTCTACTCCTAAAACTCATATACCATTCCTTATACAATTCATATTTTCTAACAACATGAAATGATACCACGAGTACATGATTCATAAAGATGTATATTTCTAGAAGGATGCTGCATTTATATGAAACCTTCATGCAACTGGAATGCATAGCTTTTCCAAATTACTCGCGGAAAGAAATTGATATAGCTATATGTCTTTTCATTTGTTTCCTGCTCCCTAAAATGTCATCATCTTATGTGTAACTTGTTTTTCATTTACTGTCTCATATGTAATTCTTTTTTGTACATTTACATTAAATATTTAAAAAGGCGTGTAGAAATTATCGACAGTAAATTGTTATATGCCAAAGGGTATTTGTAATGGGTACTATTTTCAGAGGTTTAGTATTTGACATCCTGCACTTCTTTCATTCACGTCTGTGGGACTATAAGCATGTATTGTGAAATTAGTGATTAACTTGTGATAGACTTCGCAATTGAACAAGAGAGTTGAAAACCCTGATCTGATAACTCATGTATTTTGTTATAATAACTTTGAAATTTTACATTTTGTTAAGGAATAATATTAGTATTAGGAATTGTAGTAGAAATAGTATTTTTGAGTAGTGTTGGCAGTATTACAAGGTTTCTTTGTAAATTCTCAAATTTCTCTTTTGTGTATATATATGAGAGGGGAGACTAAAATCTCAACATTTTCTCTCCTGTTTCTTTCTTTCTTTCACAAACTATAAATTTTAATGGTATATTACATATTGTGGATAGATTGTTCAGTCAGAGTCTGGAACTTACGAGACATTATATAGAGAGACCAGCTTGCAAAAATCTGTCAAGAATTCAAAATATGATGATATAAACTAATCTAATTCTCATGTTTGATTGAGACAATCTTGACCCAAAATCAGACTGATTCTAGTATCATACTTCTAAGTGCATTTTTTGAATTAAAAAAATAATAAGAAGAAATAGCTCACCTGAGCAATAGGTGTCTGTTCTGCACGTCATTGCCTATAAAGTGTGTTTGAACATACCATGGTCTACGGTTCATTTGGTTGCATGGAATTGGAAACTAGAATTCTAACTGTAGGATTCTGCTCAAATTCTATTGTCTGGTGTTTGTATTGAGGAATTCTGTTTCTGTCTATAATTGGTTGTACAATAGCAAATTTTCTTGTCTGACAGGACATGTTTCCCATCATTTTTTCATGAAGTTTAACTTGTCTCTACTTCATATATGACATAATTATGGTTATGCTTCTTTCAATTCTTAGACTTCAAATATAGCTTGAATATTATTCAATGAATTATGTTTAATCCATAATGTGTATCCTTCTTATGCAGATGCAGATCTTCTCATATTCTGTGTTCTACATATTCTTTGAACAGTATCTTGATATCTGGAAGACAGCATTAATCAACATTTCCATTGGTCTCGGTTAGTATGGTATCACGTCCAATGATTGTTTAGTGTCTGTTAGTTGTAGCCTTGTCAACTTATTCAATAATGCTTGCTTATATATATACACACACCCGCGCGCGGAAGGATTCGAGGTTGAATCCTTCCCACTCAAACACAACCCTACGACATCTGAATGCAAGATCCACTCTACTGAAGTTGATCTACATTATTTCAAGTAACTAAAAATAAAAAATCATGTATTTTAAATATTTTTTGCCCATTCATCAAGTAGACACAAAATGGACGGCTAAAATAGTGAGTTGGTTAGTTTAACGTTGTAGAATATTTGAAATCTAACAAAAATTGTGGTGTGAGGATTTTTAAGTGTTTAGACATGATGAAATGGTCGGATCGATAATTTGTATGTCTAAAGATGTAGATATATGCAATATGCTATTTTCGGTCGTCCATTTGCGCCTACTCGATGGATGGGCAAAAAGTCCTCAAAATACATGATTTTTTTCATTTTTGGTTACTTGAAATAACGTAGATCAACTTCAACGGAATGGATCTTGCATCCAGATGTTATAGGGTTGTATTTGAGTAGAAAGGATTCAGCCTCAAATCCTTTCAGAATAACACAAGTCTCTCTCTCTCTCTCTCTCTCTATATATATATATATATATATATATATATATATATAAAGAGAGAGATAGACTTGGATCCTTTGGAAAGGATTTGAGTATGTATCCTTCCTGCTCAAATTCAATGTTACGACATTTAAATACAAGATTCACTCTGTTGAGGATCTACATTATTTAAAGTAACTAAAAATCAAGTATTTTGAATACTTTTTACTTATTCATCAAGTTAGCGCAGAATGAACGGCTGAAATAGTGAGATGGTTAGTTTAAAGGTGTAGAATATTTAAAACCTAACAAAAGTTGGTGTGTGAGGGTGTTTAAATGTTTAGATTATGATTAAACGGTCGGATCAAGCATTTGTATGTCTAAAGCCATAGATCTAAGTAATATGCTTATTTCGACCGTCCATTTTGTGCCTACTTGATGCATGGACAAGAAAACTACGAAATACTTAGTTTTTTAATTTTTTTAGTTACTTTAAATGATGTAGATCAACTTCAACGGAGTGGATCTTGTATTTGAATATCGGAGCATTAAATTTGAATGTAAGGATTCATGCTCAAATCCTTTCGGAAGTAGCCAAGTCTATCTTTTTCTATACACACACATATATACATATACATATATACACACACGTATACATATTATATGGAGAGGCTTTAATACTCTTGGGGCATAACAAACTTAGTTATGCTACCTATAAAAGTATATAATATACAAAGAATTTTGACGATCCATTCTATTTATCTTGATCTGCATGTTGTAAAAGGCTTGTAAACAAAAAATTATACGCTTTAAGACCATTGCCCATGCATCAAGTGGTGGAAAAATGAACGGTTTCTCATTGTCAGAAAGTCATTTATTTTTGCACCTCTTAAATCCTAGGTAAATGAACTTCAAAATGAACGATTTTTTGTGTAAAGAACTATCAAAATATGTAGATTAAGATTAACGGAATAGATCGACTAATTTCATTGCACATGTACTTTTTTTGGTTTGTGCTTTGTGAGTATTAAAGCCTCACCCTACACGTGTGTGTAGACACACATTACCCACTACCGAGAGCATAAAAATTATCCGCCCGTGTATTATATGCTTGAGCATTAATAAAATTTGATGGGCTAATATTGTGTCAAATGCACTGTGATGTTGCATCTGATTAGCGTTGCATATTTCCGCAATATGGCCATGCAATTGCATTTTTGGATCGCAACATCCGATCCACAACAAAAACATTTTTGCTACTTTGCACGTCAACTTTATTCTCATAATTGATTTTGTCTACATCTCTCGTGTTACATTTGGGAGATGTAAGATTGGCTTGGATTTATGCAAGAAAATTTAACATTAGAGGATGTTTTCTCCTTAATGTACTCAGTGAAAAATATTTCCCAAAAGTTGAAGAATCTTTATGTGGCATTCAATTATTTAGAAATCATATGATATAGTAAAAAGAGCGTATATTTGTTGGGATTTAATAAAGTTATGTTTGAAGCTCACATTATCGTTATTAAGAATGGGTTATAAGTTGATGCAAAAAGAGAATAAATATTGACTAGGTGATCATGATGCTTGCCACATACCAAATATTGAAGATAATTAGTCTTGCAAAATATTTTTCTCTTTCATTTGGATTTGGTTAAGGTGTTCTAGATTTTAGAAAGAAACGTTCTCAAGATGAACAATCACGTAGGATTGATAATGTTTTTAAAATTTCAAGGCTTAGCATAAAAACTTTATAAGACTAATTTATTTTGTTTTTGCACATCATCGTGAATATCAATGTTGGTGTACAACACTATATTCTAAGGTCCGCATAAGGATTAACTGTAATAGTTGTAGAAAGGAGACTTGTTCAACTTACACAACTAGTTTCTAATGTCTTTTTTCTCTTGCGGTTCCTTTTGTTATCCTTGTTCATTTCATTAGTTGGGGAATTTTAGTCTTCTTTTGTTTAGATTCTTCATAAATTCTACTATAAATCAGCAAAGATTCACTCAACTTTATCTCTAACCCAGTGTATATATCTATGAATTTAACAGGCACCATATTTGTCGTTTGCCTGGTTATCACGTGCAGGTCTGTCTTTACAAATATATTATTTTGTGAATATGGGCTTATATTGGTCTTTTATTTTGCATGCTTAAAAATCTAACTTTACTTTTCATGTTAAAACTCTCTAAAATTTACTGTAAATTTTTGCAGCTTATGGACTTCATCAATCATTTTAGTAGTGTTGGCGATGATTGTTATAGATATGATGGTAACTCATCTTCCTGGGTGATATTTATCATTGTTGTTTTTGTAATTGTTTACATCATTTTTGTTGAGCTTCTATGACCTTAAAGCTTTAGTCGTAAACTTATTTCTCGTGGTTTAAAATCTCATTATCAGTATTGCATCAGCCAATGATCCAATGATTTTTAGTATCAACATCGTCAATATTGACGGTCAATACCGATATTGGTAATAGTCACTACCAGTAATATTGGCAATATCGGTAACTTCAGCCTTCATATCAGACATTATTATAAGGTTAATATCACATCGAGTACCTCAAGAGTCAATATGATATTTCTGATACCATGCTATTTTTACTTCTATCAAAATTTAAAAAATGGCTATTGCATCATTTTGTCATGGTGGGAGAATATAGACAACCTGAACATGCTTAAAACCACATTATACTGGCCAGGGAAGGCCTCATGCTCAATCATTTGAACATTTTGACTCCTTTGAAACCTTGTTTGAAGATTCAATTATTGAAAATCCTACAAGTATTGGTTATGTTAGTTTATTACTTGCCTTAAGATGTTTGCTAATGAATTCAGTTTGTACCCACTTGCCCAGCATGGGGCGACTAGTTAGCACGGATACTTGAAATGTGAAGTCGTGTCATGTCGAATAAGTGTTGGACATGCATGTCAGACACATGTATTGGACATGATACTTCTACTTTTTATGTACTTAGAATTTTTTGTGTGTTGGTGTGTCATGTCGTGTCATATTCGCTTTTGTGTATTTATGTCTGTGCAACATAAGGGTCGCACAGTAGGTAAACCTCACAAGGAAATTGTTTTGAGAGGTTTCCTCAAGTTTTTACTTAAAATGAAAGTAAAATTTAAAATGTGTAAGTGTGAGCTTCAAAGCTATGCTATCTTTATAGTATAGTATGCATTCTTTAAAAAGCAGAATGCTTCTATAGAGGGAAAGAGAAGATGGTATGTCCCAAACTACGAGTGTCTCCTTTATTTATATCGCATACAAGAGTACAATAGGAATTGTAAAGGTATATAATTACAAAAGAGACCCTTATACTAATATTATAGGAATACCATTTAATCACTATAATACTCTCTCTCAAACTAGAGCAAAGATATAATCATGTCTAATTTGCTACAAAGAAGAGAAAAACTCTTTCTAGACGAAGCTTTAGTAAATATGTCACCAAGATGACAATTTGTCGTAACAAAAAAAATTGACTATCTAATGTTGCATCATCCTATCATTGATAAAGTGATAGAAAAATAAGCTTTTTGACAATGTAATTGGGTACTTGATTGTCACAATGCATCACCATCGGCTTTTTTTTTTTTTGGCAAAAGACACTCATTTTATGGAGTAAGAGATTAAATCCAATCATTTCACAAGTTGTATGGACTACACGTGTGTGCTTCGCTTCAGCATTAGATCGAATCATAACATTTTGCTTCTTACTGTATGCTACCAAATTACCTACAACAACAGAGGTATAAGAACTACCCATGGAGTTCTTGTCAAGAGGATCTTCAACTCAATGAGTATCAAAATGACTCATCATCCATAGAAGAAGAGGATTGATAAAATAATCTTTTAACAAGAGCACCTTGAGATACCACAAGACACGGCAAGGAACCAATAACTTTGTTTTTCTGAAGAAGCATGAGCTAGATGAATGTGTTGTTATTTTGCAAACTCATCATATTGAAGACAATAAAGGCAATACAGACGTGATGATGTTTCCCACCAATCATCTTGTTTGAAAGTTTTAAAGAACACATAAAGGAGAAAATGTTAAAGAATTAAGAGCTTTTGTAACATGACTCCCATATAAAAGATTAAAGGGAACATGTGAATTATAATTAACATCACACAAATGTCAAAAAAGGTTTGTATGATAGTGCTAATGCAACTAATATATTTCGAACTACCATAAGAAAAATAATAGAAGGTACAAAGGACGATGTTTGAAAAGTAGAAAATAATACTAGTCATATCATCAAATGCACAAGAATCAATAATCCAAGTAGTTGGGATGAACTCACTAAGTAAGAAATACCTAGATGAGCCAAAGTAGGTATGTCATAAGTAGAGACTTATCCAAAGTCAAATTCTCGCAAAAAGAAAAAGAATATAAAAGAAAGCATGAGGGAGTGAAAGAAAGAAATAGAAAGGAATTTGAGACTGGATTTTTAAAAGAGTGAAGGAAAAAGGAAGAGGGATTTAAGTCTCTATCACTGCACAAAAACTCCCAGGGGAGGGTTGAGATATTTATATAATAACACGCCCCCGCAAGTCGAGCTCCCTTTTTATTAGACGAAACCTGGGCTTCTGCGTGGAAGTATTCTTTTTCTTAAGTTCGTTTTTTAAACGCGCACTCGATGGGAATTGAACTTGTGTTGCTCTAATACTATATTAAAGTCTCTATTAATGCACCAAAACTCAGAAATTAAGGTGAGGGTTGAGGTATTTATATTTTAACGAGATTAAATCCATCACGACAACCGTCTTTGTTGTAGTTACGCTTAGTTAACACCTGTATCCCTCTCTCATAGTGATTAGGAATGAAAGAGCTACTGACTAAAGATAAATACCAAAGTGGTAAGATTATGTTTAGTCCACCCGTTTAAGTTATAAAGGTTGAATTATGATCAACCTTACCCAAATGTATTATCACTTTATACTTGAACCTTGTAACACCTTACTTTGACAAATCTATTTGCTGAAATTCCTCTCATGAAATCACACCATGGAAAATCTAATCCTGATTTGATTATTTTTTACATATTTTCTAAAAAAAATTAAACTTATCAATTAATATTTCTATTTATAAGCATTTTCATATGCAATGGAAACTAAAAGTGTGTATTATAGACAATTAAAAGGGATCTGAAACTAACCGCCAAAACTATTCAATACCAAAAATTTCGGAAGGCCAAAACGAAATTGAAACTGAGTTTTAAAACCTTGATAGGTATAGTAATAAAATCCTTTGCAATAGTGGATCACGAAGCAAAATAAACGGGGTTAGACCCGTTAGACAAATACGTTGCAAGAGACTTCCAATGCAAGATTACCAACCCACTCTTAACACTTGTCAAAAATAATATGATTTGCCCTACTCCAATGAGTGTATTTGCGGGAATCACTTTGGCCAGGGGAGAAACAATGACCGCTATTACTAACATGATCACAAGAAGAGACATACAATGGTCTTTAGAAGCAGTACCTCTTCCTACTAAAGAGATTAATATGAAAAACTTTAGGATAGGGATCAGAAAGTGTAATATGAGATTTTGAAGCGTGAATCAGTTATTCTAAAGAGAGAATCCTTCTTTTATTTGCTAGAAGTTTCTTGTGTAGAGACTTGAGATGAGAACTTGGGCCTAAAAGAAACTTGTGCACATACACTTCCTACATCCGCTACTCTTTCATGTTGCCTTTTAAGAATCGCGATATCATTGATAACTAGATATATTGATTTAGCATATCCATCATACCTTTGGATTGCTCATAGTAGTGTTCCAGATTTTTATCGTCTTGACAGAGTCTGAGCATGTCTTCACATACACCTCAAAAACTCAACATGCATTCTTCTTTATGTAGTAAGTGTCACAAATACTTCCTATGTCTTGTAGTTTCTAGAAACATGAACTTTGCTCTGTGGTTTCTATACTGTTCCACAATCGAGTTACCACTAAGTAGTTATCCCATTCATTCTTCAAATTTTCAATAGATGATGTTTTGTCAGAAGTAACCATCTCGGGCTTTTCTTTCTCCAATAAGAGGTAATTTTTGTTATTTAATTGTACAGTTGTAATTTGAAAATCAATGAGGTCTTTAAGATCCTTAATCTCAGTTGTAGATACAATAAGTATTTAAATTTTTTACTGAATATGTCTGCTTTGCAATTTTTTAACTGGAGATGCCTAATAGACCAAAACCGGGTTGGGCCAGACAAACGCAGATTAGGACAAGATAGGGTCTTGAGTAGGTGTTGATTAGGTAGGGTCCGGGTCGTGTCTAGGGTGTTGACTAGGGAAAGTGAGGTTTTAAACATGTGCCGGTTTGAAAAAAGGTCAGTGGTGGCACGTGATCTGGGAGGTGATGGAAGCAAGTTAGGCGGCGAGAGCAGCAGGGAGGTGATGCAGGTAAGTCAGAGGAGGCATGCGATCTGGGAGGGGTGATCGGTGTTGGGCGAGATGGTGGATGCACGTCAACGTGGACAAGGTGATTAGTTTAGGAGGCAGGGAAGCAAGGTCGAGTTGCGAGAGATGGTGGAGGTAAGTCCTATAACCGTGGGACCAAAACCTTATGATTTGGGAAGCTAGCCAGTAGTCGAAAAGGTTCGTGAGGACCACTCAGGATGATTGGTAAGAGTTACAGATTAGGTTGTTGCGTTGAACAGAGGAAGAAACAAAAGCAAGGGAAGAAGTAAAAGAAAGAAATGTGAAGAAGAAAAGAAAAAAAAAAGGAGAAAGAATAATAGAAGGGTTTGAGTTATGAGAATGAGTTTGGCTTTTGGGTGGTTGGCAGATAAGATTTGGCAAGGAGAGCGAAAAGAAGAAAAAAAAATAAGAGAAAGAAAGAAACAAAGAAGTAGAAGAAGAAAAGAAGGGAAAAAAGGAAAAAAAATTGTTTAGGAGGTGGCGGAGGCAGGTCGCTGCAAGAGGCAATGGAAGGAAGAGGCAGGTTGAGTAGGGTAGCGGTCGAGAAGGCTTGATTAGCACTAGAGGTGGGTCAAGGTGATTCGTGCGGAAGTAGGGGAAGAGAGAAGTAGAAGAAATAAAGAGGTATAAGAAAGAAGGAGAAAGAAGAATAGAAGGGTTTGAGTTGTTGGAGCTAGTTGGGTTTTGGGTGATTGGCAGGTTTGGTTTTTGGGGAAGAAAGAAGAAAAAATAAGAAAAAAGGAACAAATAAGTAGAAGAAGAAAAGAAGGGGAAAACAAAAATAAGAAAAAAGAAATAAGAAGATGAGAAATTTTATTGATGGAGAGTGTATTAGATCTTTAATACTGTGTAGAGATAGAAAGAAAATGGTACATCAAATTAGAGGTGTCTATGTTAGCGGAATTGATATGCTTTGATACCAATTATTATTCCCGGGATCGACGCTGTGGAACGTGGCAATATGACAATACTTGCAAAAGAAAAAATTATTGTAGAGCAAATTAGTAATACCAAGATAAAAAAGTAATAACAATAATACGAAGATTTAATGTGGTTCGGCCCAAACTTGACTTATGTCCACAGGGAGAGAACTTAAACAAGAAGAGTTAACGTGATTCGGCCCAAACTTGAAATACGTTCATGGAGAGAGAACTTAGAGAGTTATATTTAATAAATTTGATACAAGAGATCTAACATTCCCCCTGATTCTTATAAGAATATTCACCTTCCCCTTAAATTCAACAAGATTACAAAAGTATATTTTCTCTCTATACACCGTCACCTTCCTCTCTTTCTTGGCTTCTGATTTTCTTCTGTGTTACAATGTACTATGTTACAATCTATATTTATAGAGTTCATAATCCAAATTCTATTAGGACTATGAGATGATCTTGGTCGTAGGATGCTTGAAGAACTTGATCAATTCTTGTAGGAGTTGATCTCCTTAATGTAGAAAAATTCTAGACCCTTTAAACTTTAGAAATAAATCTTTATTGAATAGAATCTGAATCTTATTCGAACTCCACCAGAAAAGAAAACTCGTACCGCCACTGAATTTGGAAACTGCTTGGCGAAGCAGCCAATAGCAGTCTGTTCTCGCCTATCGATATACTGTTGGCTGCTTCCGACGCTCAAACCATTTGTCCCCCTATGCACTAGCAGAAAGGATACCTTCAGAACGGTTAATTAGTCGACTTGTCTTTCAGACTAGTCGATTAGTCATTCCATGAGTCGACCTATAATGCCTATAAGTCAACTCCTGTATAACAATTCCTTCTCTGTATCTGTCCAATCGATTGGGTAGACCACTATACAGTCGACTAATCTGACTCGGTCTTGATTTGTTTCTTCTGCTTCAAGCTTTCGTCTTCTCCAGTTTTATTGGATTTTTTTGGATCATCTCTTCTTGAAAATAAGGCAAAATGAAAATAGTATTTAGTTTAGGTAGAGGAAAAGTACATATAAAAGACACTTGCTCTAATATAGAAAAATTACTACTCTTAATAGCTTTCTTGCCTGAGCGCTTTCCCGAAGTACTAAATGGTGGTGCGGTGCTATGCTACAAAGTGCACTTTTCTGCTCTGCGTTGTGCCTTTTTTTCTGCACTACAATTATGTGTCATCTTCGCTGCAGTGTCCATATTGTGTATTTTTCTCCCAACCATGAGCTAGCAAAGAACACAGATATTGATACTCTCTCTCTCTCCCCCCCACCCCCCTTCTCTCTTTCTTTTTTGGTAAATAGCTGATGCCCATATTGTTATGAAGGTGATTCCATCAAACTGCCCTTGTGCGATTCTCATCTATTTCCTTTGTGCTGTTTGCTTACTTCATGAGTATGTGTAACTTGTATGCTCATCATTTTGAGGCAATACTCATTTTTTTACCCATCATGATTTTGATGGGCATTATAATGTGCATGTTTATGATATACCCTTGTACATGTGATTTTGTTACCCGGCTCCACTACATCCCTTTGTAATGACTTGGGCCTGTTCAAAACAGCAAAGGAATTTACATCAAATTTCTGACAAATATTTTGTGAAACTTATAACAATGAGGAAGATACAATAAGTTCTAAAGTTGTACTCTTTCTAGTTTCTAATCCTCTTCATACATAAAGGATACCCAACTCTAATAGTGATCCCTTGAATACACGGTATTCATCCCTGGATACATTAAATGTCTATCTTTATCTGATTAGTTTATAATACATGTTTTGTTTTTAGAAAGTATGATACATATTTTATATGTTCTAATAATCAAGTTCATTTTTTATATCAAATCCTGCAGGGAGTCATGGCAATCCTGAAGATCCAACTCAATGCAATTTCTGTTGTAAACCTTGTCATGTCAATTGGTATTGCTGTTGAGTTTTGTGTGCATATAACACATTCTTTCTCGGTTAGTGTTCACACCCTTGAAAAATTATGATACTCTGTAGTTCTTATTTACAAAAAAACTGCATCACCAATTGTTATTTTGTTCCTTGACAGTGTTCTTCTATCCTGCAATTGTTTCCTTGACAGTGTTCTTCTATCCTGCAATTGTTTGTGAAAAAATATTTTGAGATATTTCTTAAAATGTTAAGTAGAAGAATAAGAACAGTTTAGGGTGCAAGGTTGTGGAGTGTTGATCTGAGAACGGAGTCATCCATTGCATGTAAGTGAGCAGTTTAGTGTCCCAATAGATGACATCAAAGTGCTGCAAGTTGAACATTTCATAAAGAGGAAGAAAACTTTAAATATCTCCTTTTCTTTTTGTACAATGGTCACACCCCTGCGGTTAAGATTTTCCTTGGGGAAACGATGGGGTTTGTATGCTCCCACTGGGTTAACATCATTTAACCCATGGGCCCAGGTAATTTTAACCCATACTAATAAATAATTGTTTGGCAAAACAAACCTGAGTTAAAGTCTCTTGACCCCTACCATAACCCATTCTTAAACATAATTTATGGATGTTACATGTTGACAACTCATAGAATAATAAAAAAAAAAGATGATTTTTAAATATTGACAATTCTGGACTTAAATGAAGCGTATATAGCAGTCCCACTTACACGTATATAGCAGTCCCACTTACATAACTGCACTTATAAGTGCACTTGATTTGTATCGTTTATGTTAAGCATTAGGTTTGCTTGGTATCTTGATGTAGGTGGAGTGTAAGTGATGAAAGTGAATTATGTGGAATAAATGTCTTGTTGTTTCAGAAAATTAGAAAATAGAATCTATGTGCAACAGCAAGATTGCATGGAAAGTTTTCTCTCTCGCGTCATGGGGGCTTGTTTCCCAAACGAGGGCTTCTTTGCCCCAACATGAGGCATCTTTCCTTTTTTCTCTCTTTGGGGTCCAACGCTCTCTCTTCGTAGTTGTTCTCTCTTATGATGCAAGTCTCTGAGCCTTTCTGCCAAAAAAATAAAATATCAGATTGCGTAACTAGTTTTGTTTGGATACCCGAAAGGTGCGTCTTTTGTCCATTTTGTTGAGTATTGGAGTATCCTTATATTTGACAAGAATACAGCCCTGGCTCCTTTTTTTTTTTTACTAGTACCCATCTTCACAGTGACATCCTCAATCCCCATGGCAGATTATACTAATATACTGAGTAGAAATTAGAATACAATGGTTGACTGATTGCTCTAATGATTGCAACATCTCTAAACATATTGCTTAAGAAATAGTGTATCTTTTCTGTTCCTGATGTCAAATGTACTATAGTTTTTCTGATTTGTTGAATACTTCGCTATTTTGCTTCGACAGGTTAGCAGTGGCGACAGAGGAACTCGGGCCAAAGCCGCTCTGAGTACTATGGGTGCTTCCATCTTTAGGTAACTGCAACTTTTGTTGTGGTCGTCTGTGTGGGATTTATACTAACTTGTTATCTGATCAAATTATGAGACTCAGAGAAATTCTCAACAAAAAGCTCTTGTTGCAATAATCATGTTAGCTTAATGGCTGAGACATTTGCTGGGAAATTTTTCCTTTTGTAGATATAATCTTTATAAGTTATAAACTACCATGAAATGCCTTATCAAAATAATATTAGCATCTAATTGGCATTTTATTCCATTTATTTCCATTGCGGAAGATGTTGGTGATGTAATCCCAATGGCAATACTCACCAAGGATGTTACATATATTTTCTTTGGTGTATAATAGCTTCTGCGGTATTTTCTGATCGCATGCTGAAATATGAACTATGCTTTTCTCATATCATAGAGTTTAAATTACTATTTTTCAGAAATTACTTTCTTTTGTTTTTCAGTGCACAAGTACCGTCTCCATGAGAAAAAAATCAAGTTAACCATGTTTGGCATTTATTGTTTACCAAATTAGTTTGGTGGTCTAGCCAAGCTCTTCTAGAACTTCCCTTTGCTATAACCATTTTGTCATTTAATAAAACAAACATTATCTTCCTTTTATTTTTACAGCGGAATCACACTGACTAAGCTAGTGGGAGTTATTGTCCTGCGCTTTGCAAGATCAGAAATCTTTGTGGTCTCTCTTCATCTGACCCTTCTTTTCTTCATCTGACCCTTCTTTCTTAGATTTTTCTTTCTTTTCTTGATTCAGTTTTCTTTCCATTTCCAGATATGCTTGTGCTTATACCTAAACTATCTTTTGTATGTTCTTGCAGGTTTACTATTTCCAGATGTACCTCGCACTTGTCCTCCTTGGGTTCTTGCACGGACTTGTTTTTCTCCCGGTTAGTAGTGCGAATTTGCCCGTTTCATGTTACTCCATCTCAGTGGCCTTGAATCTGACATTCTTTTAAATGAGTGCAGGTGGTGTTGAGCATATGCGGCCCTCCTTCGAGGGATGTGCTGGTTGATAGGCAAGATAGTGAGCCATCAACTTCGATACAAATGAGTTAATTATCTCAGGAGTCAACTTGAGTTCATATGGTAGAAAGCAAATTAAGTTCTTTTGTAGGTTCAGTTACAGTCGGCGAGGAATTTCTGTAGTCCTATATATGTATATGAGACCGATCACCTGTTTATGTGAACCAGGGGCTTCTGGTGTATACGTTGACATGAAGTTATTTTTTTGCAATACTGCCTCCAGTTTTTTTTTACAATTTTTTCTTTCGTTATTTATTTTGCCCCTTCTGGTGAAGGGATGATGTCCAAAATGTTGCCCTCTCTGTTTTCAGCCGAAGGAAAATTCTCTTTATTTGCCATTTTCAGGCCTTGAATCTGCTACCACACCAAGCTCAAAGAAACTCACCTTGCCAGTTGCCTGTCAGGCGAGTTGTTTTGTATGCATGACAGTATTCTTTTTAAGATTCAGGTGTTTTTTTCGTTCAGGGACTATAGATTATGCATTGGTTTTTAGCCATTCCCCTACTCCCGTTCGTTTTTCTTCTCCTTGATGCGCGGGCAAAAAGTAAGTATTGAAAACACTTGATTTTTTGTTTATAAATACTTGAAATAATATAGATCAACTTCAATTGGGTGGATCTTGTATTCGAATATTGAAGGGTTGTATTTGAGTGGGAAGGATTTGGGCTCGAATCCTTTCGGAATGAGGCAAATAAGTCTCTCTATATATATATATATATATATATATATATATATATATATATATATATATATGAGAAAAATGAAAAATGTATATCAGCCTGCGGTTGAGAGAACTCTCTCAGCGTGCGGTGACGTGGCTCAATTTTGTCACCCTACTAACTTGCGGCCCGCTTTTAGGAAGAAGTTAAATTACCAAATACCCCCTTTTCGATAACTTTCCTTATTGTTTATTATTATTTTTTCTCCTTGTTTTGCCGCTCTTTATAGGATTTAGGTTATTGTATATAAATTACTTTTCGCCCTATTTTCTTACCTCTTTTATGAAAGATCTAGTTTCTGCTTTTCAGCCTGTGATAAATTTTTTTCTCAAAATATAAAATCTTTTCAGATCAATTTTATCAGCCTGCGATAAAATTCTACTTTATAGTTTAATTTAAACTGCGACCTTATTCAGAGACTTTGGTCGCTGTGTACATTTAAACTGCGACCTTAGTCAGAGATTTTTGGTCACAGTGTACATGGTTAATTGCCCGACAGACGCGGCCTGTCATAAAGATTTTATGAGATCTTTAAACGTCAAGTCTACGTTGTCTACGCGTCGGCTCTTCATTGGGTTTAGGCGTTAATGTCTTTTAATGCCAAACCGGCGCTGGCGGTTGGAGACCATTAAAGCCGACGGTTCTGATTAATGAACCATTAATTATGGTTATTATGGGCTGCCTATAAATAGGGCTCACCCTGTCCCTTTTTTAACAGCCCATACTTAAACTGTTTTCTTTCGAGAGCAATTGCTCTGAGAATTCCCGCCTTCTTGAGAGTCTCTAACAGGGGCCTGCCTCCATGGATGAAGATGACCCTATGCACGAAGATGACCCAGAGCTTGATTGTCCTTTTTCAGGTTCGCTGGGCCCCTGGGAGAATATTTTCGCCGGCGAACTTGATCGATGTTCGTCCGCAAGGGAAGAAGTCATAGACTCATCGTCCGCAAGGGAAGAAGTCATGGTCCTCGTCGTCCACAGTTTTTTAATAAACTGCGACCTCAATAACACCACTGCTCTTAGTCAACAAGGGCTCTTTTGATGTTTAGTCTTCTTTATACTGTTATATTGTAACACTCAATCTTATTGTATAAGAGAGCGTTTTGTATCATTTTCACATGCCTGGAGGCAAATGCCTGGACATAAATAAAAAGACCTCAATAACACCACTGCTCTTAGTCAACAAGGGCTCTTTTGATGTTTAATCTTCTTTGTACTGCTATATTGTAACACTCAATCTTATTGTATAAGAGAGCGTTTTGTATCATTTTCACATGCCTGGAGATAAATGCCTGGACATAAATAAAAAGCATATTTGCTTTTAATAAACTACGACCTTGGTTGCAGTCATGCATTGCAAACAAAACAACTTGGACCAGAGACGACACTGCGACCAAGGTCGCATAAGACTACAGTGCAAACAGAAACAACTGCGACCAGGGTCGACACTGCGACTAAAGACTGCGACTAAGCAACTGCTGCGGTGACGTGTCACCTCATCGCAGTGTTGTTGTTGATTAAGACTAAAGACCAGCAACTGCGACCAAGGTTGCAGATTATTTTTAAGACTGCGGCCATCAACTGCGACCAAGGTCGCAGTGTTGTTGTTGATTAAGAGTAAAGACCAGCAACTGCGACCAAGGTCGCAGTGTATTTTATTAAGACTAAACGCCAGCACTGCGACCAAGGTCGCAGTGTGTTTTATTAATACTACGGTCAGAAACTGCGACCAAGGTAGCAGTGTTGTTGTTGATTAAGACTAAAGACCAGCAACTGCGACCAAGTTCACAGTGTATTTATTAAGTCTGCGTCCAGCAACTGCGACCAAAGTCGCAACCTTTCATTTTAAAAATTTATACGGGTGAAGTAATATAATTATTAACTGCGTCCATGGTCGCAGTATATTCGTTTAGCGTAAAATATTTAAAATGAAGGTTTGTAACAATTGTACAGCATTTCAACCAAGACATAGTAGTAAAAAATGTAATTCACACAATTAACTTTAGAAAACATATTTATATATATTTAAAAAAAACAAAATACAATTTTTTAAACTTTTAATCCTCGTCATCACCATCGTAATCAGATCCGTCGTCAAGAGTCATGCTTTCGTCTTCCGTATCGCTTTCCGTCTCTTCCTCCTCTTCAGCGACAGTCTCCTCTTCGCTTTCTTCCTCTTTATGTTTGTGTTTTGGTTCATCAATGAACTCCCAGAACGGGTCGTCTGTATCAAGCTCAGATTCTGACCCGTAGCGAGACATCGGTTCAGAACTAAACATCCAATCATCATTAGATGATTGGCTTCTTTCCGGTGAAGACGGTGGTGAAGACATTTTTTTGAATCTATTTTCCGAACAGTGAGAGTAACTAGTTTGAGCAAAAATAACTTAGTATGTTTTTAATCCTTTGCTCATGACCCTTTATATATTTTTAATTCCGGAATTCCAAAAGGTTTAAGCTCTCGGACCACGTGAATCTCAAATATATTTTCTACCTTTTCCAAAAATTGTATACTTCCTAGGTGACTGTTCAGTTATCCAAAACAGTTTAAAAGTTAATACACTATAATTTTAAATTACTTTAACTCCAAAACAGTTCATTATTGCGACCATAGTCGCATTGGGAACTGATAAATGATTAAGTAACTGCGACCATAAATTGTCAACTGTTAGTCATCAAATACTGTCCTTCGTATAATTTCTGAATGTTTGCCTGATACTCCTATGAACAATTAAGATTGCGACTTTGGTCGCAGTACTGAAGGAGGTCGCATTGCTATACGATAGCATGTTTCTTCCGGTATTCTTATTCTGTATTAAGTCTGCGACCATGGAATGTTTTTTTTACTTTCAATGCTAGAAGTCGCAGTGGTCATATAAAAGGGGTATTTTTGTCAATTTGTTTCACGATTGTTTAGGCGGGATTTTTTTGATTTTTTTGGCGCCCACACTCTGCGACCGATGTGTGGCATATATTCAGCCACGTCCCGCAGGCTGAGAAACTCTCTCAGCCTGCTGGCTGAGTACAGTAACCCCTATATATATATATATATATATATATATATATATATATATATGTGAGAACATAGGATGGAGCTCTTGCTCCAGCCATAAGGTGGCGTGTGTTTAGCATAAGAGGTGTGTGTGTGTGTATTGAATATTAACCTGAACCTAATTTGTACATGTTTTATCTTGCATATAACATTGAATTAAATCTTAATGAAATATCTTCAGGAAAGTAGTAGATATCTAACAGATATCAAAAAATATATATTTTATGTTCTTTTTAGAAGAATAAGTAGTTTCCTGAGTTTATTTTTGGTGTTTCCCTTCTTGAGGCTCTCTCTCTCTCTCCCTCTCTCTCTCTCTCTCTCTCTCTCTCTCTCTCTCTCTCTCATCTCCAAACCCTAATTGATCTTTCTTCTAAAACCAGTTTGATTATGGGTATAGAAATACCAAACCTAAAAGACCGGCACCAGCCATACGTGTACCGTATAAAAAATTCCTATTAAAAAGAAAAAGTTGTACTCAACAGGTTGCAAACCAAACAATATTCGTACACCGGAAGTGCTTTTGGGACGGAAACTAATTGCTACAAATTTAGGAATCAAACTTGTACTGTGCACATAAAATGCAAACAATCTGACCATTGTGTTCGTTACAAACTTTATTACAGTGGACTTGCATACAAACTCAATAGTCGGGTCAAGATTGTGACCCTCACATTTTGGAGTTTGTTTTCTGATTTACGTCTATTCACTTGATGATGCCAAGAGTAATGCTAATGAAAAGTGGAGTTTGAAACCTTGAACTTTTGATTGTCTGAAAAAAAAATTTTAGACAAGAGAGTATCTATCTACCTATTTAACTGCTCCCTATTTATCGACATGGCTGCAGGTTCAAGGTGAAAGTATCACTACGCTTAGCCTAAATGAATCACTCCATGCACCGACTTAATTTTTGAGATTATGCTGCAATAGTGATGTTAATGTGGGACATTAAATAAGTGTGTTTACAGGTGTCAGTTTGAATGATTTATCACTATTGAGCAAAATACTTGTCCTGTGATTAAATTTTGAAGTCCACTATATTTAAATTTAATTTAAAAGTCTGTTAAAATGAAATTTTCCCAGCAATATATTTAGGGAAGGCCAGAGATTCAACTTAAGCTGATGCAAGTACTGAATTTAGAATCTTATCAAATAATTCTAGACCGAAAGAAGAAAATACTACTACTACGCGACTGATAAGTGATGAACAATTGAGGCTTCTTTTGATCCTTTCAAATTGCAAAGTATTTCAATTTCCATCCTAATATTTATAAGCAGAATGAACCTGCAGTATTGGAGAACACAGAAACAAGGAGTGAAAATATCCCCACACACACACACAAAAAAAAAATATTTAATGTACATGTAAACTGGGCAAATAATACTTGGGTTGGCATTGAACCAATACCTGTCCAAATTTAAATGTAAATGTGTAAGAGAACTCAAAATAAAATTCAACTGCGGTCAATTACGTTTCTTACCCCAAAACCGCAGAATGAACAAAAGGAGGGGAAAGAAAAACTCTATAAAAGATTGTACAAGTTTACTATACAACAACAATATAAGATCAGATGTTATAGTATAACCTGTTGTGAAGTAGCAACTTACACAAAGTGGTGATACATTTGAGGTAAACATCCATTCCTTACTTTGTTTGCAGCACTCCTGCCATAAATGGATCAAAGACTAGTACAAAAAAGGGAATTCACGTCGTACTTTTCACATCGTTGACTTCGGAGCCGACATTAAAAAGGGATCGGTGACAATTTTGAAAATAAAATGATTATACTATTATGTTGAATATTTTTTATAACGATTTCATGTCAGTTTACAAAAGAACCCACATGGATCTTAATATTTCACGTTGGTTCTGAAAAGAACCGACGTGAAAAATTCCGCTTAAAAATTGAATATTTTTTCGGAACTTTAGACGTCGGTCCTTTAGAGAACCGATATAAAATATTAGTATATTAGACATCAGTTCTTATTAGAACCGATGTGTAAACTTCTTTAACATCGGTTCTTAATAGAACCGACGTTAAAGAGTTTTTCAAAAATCGAGCCATAATTAGTATTAGTTTTCTAACCCTAGCCTCCATAGATCCTCTCTCTCTCTCTCTCTCTCTCTCTCTCTCTCTCTCGCTTCTCTCGTCTCTCTCGATTCTCTCCCCCCTCCCCGCGAGCTCTCTCTTCCCTCTCCCCCTCTCTTCCTCCTTTCCTCCTCCTCTCCCTCTGATCCAGATCCGCTCCACCAGACCCTGGAATTCGCTCCATCGGCCCCTCCTCCTCTCCCTTTTCTCTAGATCCGCTCTGCCGGCCCTTGAGATCCGCTTTGCCGGCCCTCCTCCTCTCCCTCTGCTCGAGATCTGCTGCCCCTCTCATCTTTTTACTATATAAAGGTAACCTCTTTCTCTCTAACTTTATTGTGTTGATTTCATTACTTTTGTGTTATATGGAGTAGTTCATGGTGTTTGTGCTAGTGGGTTTTAGTGGAGGCTTATGGGCAATGCTAGGGCTTTGGTGGGCAAAGATGAATTTTTATTGATGTGTGTGTAGTGGTGATGGTTGTGTGCGCATGATGTGTGTGTGTGTGGTGGAGGTGGAGGTGGTGGTGGGGTGTGTCATGCTTGATCTGCGTGTGTGCGTGTGTGTGATGGCGGTGGTGCGGTGGTGGTGAGTCATGCTTGTGTGTGTGTGTGAGCGATGTGTATGTGTCAGTGTATCTGTGTGTGTGTGTGTGTGTGTGTGTGTGTTGGTGGGGGGGTGTGTTGGTGGTGGTGGGGTGTGTGTGTATGTGTGTATTGATGGTGGTGTGTGTGTATGTGTCATGCTTGAAGTCTATGTGTGTCATGTTTGTGTGGTGGTGGTAGTGGCAGTGGGGTATTTGTGTGTGTGTGTGTGGTGGTGGTGGTGGTGGTGTGTTTTTGTGTGTGTGGTGTGTGGTGGTGGTGTGTTTTTGTGTGTGTGGTGGTAGTGGCTGTGTGTACTTGATGTGCGCGCGTTTGTGTGGTGGTGGTGGTGGTTGTTGTTATTGTGTATGCTTGATGTGCGCGCGCGTGTGTGGTGGTGTTAGTTTGGTGGTTGTGGTGGGTGTTCGCGATTCGAAGTTCATGAAAAACTCCATCATTGTTGAAGCACGTACAAGTTATAAAACCTAAACTTACTAAAATCTTTTTAGTAAAGTGTGTAGTGGCAAGTATAGGATCGAATCCACAGAGACTTTTTCTTGAAATTTTAGTTATTAAAAATCTCACTTTTATCTTATTCTAGTTGAGAAATCCCTTAGATGAAGGTTGGAATTTTGTTTTTTTAAAAATAAATAAATAAAGATCTTGTAGCAGAAAGCAAAAGAAAAATAAAAATATGAAGAAAGCAAAAGAAGAAAGAAATACTAACCTTTTTGCGAAGATTTGAATACCCAAAATAAGGGAAAAAAAGAAATTAAAAGATTGGTACGAAGGGAAGAGGAAGATGAACCGGTGAACTTATTTCTTGTCGTCGCCTTGTTGTCTCCCTCCTCCAAGCGATGCTGAAAATAAAAGAAGCTAATAAAAGAAAAGAGATGACTTCATAGAATCAAATATGAAAGAAAAGAATAGCAAAAAAAATAAAGAGAAAATTAAGAAAAACTTAGACTGAATGCCGCAAGATCGTGAAGAAGAATTCTGAATTTTATTTCATAAGCATCAAATACAAAGCTCTTGACCTCTCCAATCTCGCATTACAACGCTCAAAACTTTCTTTTTCTAGCTTTTCAGCCCTCTGGTGTCCCCCCTCTCTCTCAATGAATACAGGTATTTATAGGAAAAAAATGATAAGGGAGAGTGTAGGGAGATAGGAAGAGTTGGCTATTTTTGAATTTCAATCTTCCCCTTATCTCCAAACTTGACTTATCCAGAATTCTGATCTGCACCTTGATGGCGTGTTGATTGCTGAATATTGCTTAACAGATGATAGAATTTGAAACAGTGATAAACATAAGAGTTGTAGACTTTTAAATCTTCTTTCTGGATCATCTTGAATCATCAGATTTGAGATTAAGTAGCAAATGTTATGATTAAAATGCTAAACTGTATCCAGTCTGAATTCGAATCTAAATTGCTTCATCTCATCCGTTGATCTTTTCTCCATCCATTTATCCTCAGTAAACCCAATAGGGTCTTCAAAAAATTCATTTTTCTTTTGAATTTTTATAGTTTTATCTTATCTGGTAAATCCAATCCTCAGATAAGATAGACTAAAGATTCTCTGAATTTGAGTTGATCCCTATTTGATTTGAACTTTTCTGTTTGTTTGGATAGGATCCATGTTTATCTTCTTTTTATCATCCTGCAAGGATTAGGACATTAAGATAAGTGAGTTTATAATAATTTATTATAGAATATATGTAGGAATGTAATAATATTTATGCAATATATGTGTTCAAACAGTGGGGTGGTGGTTGATGTGTGTGCGTGAGTGTTATGCTTGATGTGTGTGTGTGTGTGTGCGCGCGCGCGCGCGCGCTGGTGGTGTGTGTGCCATACTTGATGTGTGTGCATGACATGTTTGTGTGCGGTGGTGGTGGTGGTCTATGTGTGTAGGAGGTGTGGGGGTGGTGGTTATGTGTGCTTGATATTCGTGTGTGTGTGTGTGTGTGTGTGTGTGTGTGGTGGTGGTGGTGGTGGTAGGTGTGTCATACTTGATGTGCTTGCGTGTGTGTGATGGTGGTGGTGTGGTGGTGTGTCATGCTTGATGTGTGTGTGTGGTGGTGGTAAAATAAATTTACTCTTTACATGTTCATGATGTTAATTCAATATATATTTTTGATGTGTTGTTAATCTAATATTTTGTTTTTGATGTCTATGTTGACACTCCAAAAAGACAAGCTCCCGGGTAGCACTTCAACCGATCTGAACAACGTCTACACTCGACGATATTTATAAAAGTCAGAGTTATGGACGAGCTGATGACCAGATTTATGCCCACTTCAGAGACCAAAGCAGGACTATAAGGCTAGGTCTGTTCAAACACCAAGCCTCGCACGAGCTCAAAAGGGTCAGCTTCGCTTGAAGCACCTCATAGCCTTGCCAAAAGGCCATGCCAACAAGCTTCACATGAAGCTTCGATCAGTCCCACTGAGGGCTAACCTTAGCTTCGCTTGAAACTTTCTCACCAACTTCACTGAAAGTTTAGGCCAGCTCCACTTTTAGCTAACCTTCTAGTTTCGCCTGAAGCTTTACCTAGCTCATCAATTAAGCTAACTTCTGACCTCGCTTGAGGCCCTGAATTTAGCTTCTCCTGAAGCTTTTTAGATGAGCTTCACATGAAGCTTTCATCTAGCTCCGCCGCGAGCTTTGCCAGGTCATATGACTATTCCCCAATCCCCTAAGAGGATTAGCAGTTATAACTCCACTTCTAATAGTGGAGTTGGTTGCTTTAGTGGGCGGTTACACCCACCTACTTGGTCCCACAATAAGTGGAGACATGTAGGTGGGTTCCAGCACCCTAGTTTCGCCAGAAGCTCACTTTTAGCTTCGCCACCAGGCTATATCAAGCCTGGCGTGAAGCTAACAGGCTGATTCAGCCTTGCTAAATTCAAGGGGCAGTTACACCCCTATTTGGCTATAAATAGCCCCTCGCAAGAGAGAACAAGGACTGGAAACTTTTGGAGACCTAAGAGACCTTTAGCCAAAAAGTGTCTTCTTACTTTTAAGCTTCCAAAGCTCCAGAGATTCAACTCTCTTTCATTCAGGATCCCAATACTCTAAGTCTTCTATCTTCCGAGGAGTTTTCAGAACCAAGTTAGAAGGAAATTCCTCCGAGAAGGCTTGAACACCGATCGATTGCATCGTTAACAGGATAAAGTGATCGCCTGCTGATCAGATTCTCATCGGCATGCTTTCCTAGAAATCTCAGAGGAGATCTACTTGTAATTTCATTTTTCTTTCTTTAAAAGAATTACTTGTAATTTTGCTTCTCGATTCTTTTATAAGTTTTCCCGCATATTCAATGAAAAACAAGATGGTGACTCCGTTGGGGAACAAAGTCTTCTTCCGCAATAAGAAGATGATATCGCAATGTAACGGTCAGAGTGCTGAACCCATCACCGTCGAAAATTTGGTCATCCACTTTGACCAAGAGAAGTTTGAGGAACTCCTCTCTGGGGTTGATCCAACACCCCATGCACGGAAGCACAGGAGGGTCTCCGTAGCCAGAGCTCCACCGACTGCAGATCAGAAGCAGCTCCGACTGAGGTCGTGTCCAAGCCTATGCTAGCGCGTGCGCGGTTAAGCGAACCTCGCTCCAATTCCCTTCAACCTCAACTGAAGCTAAGTTGACTCATGTCAACATGACGGCCTATGCAAAGCCAAGCAGGTTCCACGTGAACCAAGAACTGCTCAGAGTAAGCGAATTTGGAGGGCGAACCTAAGAGCCCCTCTGCGCGAGGCTTTAGGCGAAGTTGAAGCTCAACCTCATCTCTCACGTGAAGAAAAGGGCA
This sequence comes from Agave tequilana, assembly GCA_038442645.1. Lineage (NCBI taxonomy): Eukaryota > Viridiplantae > Streptophyta > Magnoliopsida > Asparagales > Asparagaceae > Agave > Agave tequilana. The sequence continues at coordinate 199,629 of JAVJIF010005824.1, read as the reverse complement.
AAGCGTCCCTAAATGTTGATGGTGTTGCTTACGTAGCTTCAAAACGGGGCGCTCAAAGTCCCCTTAGCCGCGAGGCTGAATTGGGCGCGCAACGCAAAGTTAGATGCGAAGCCTCGTTGGCTTCACCTAACCAGAGAGCTCTTGTTTCCAGTGCTAACTTCTCTACTTTAAGCGAAGTTAAGGGCGTACCAAGTGCTAATAGCGTTGCTTATGTAGCTTTCGCACCTAAGGGTGCAAATAAAGTCCCTAGTCATAAGGCTAGAACTAAAGCATTGTGTAGTGCTAATCACCTTCGTCGCAACGCGAAGATCAAAGCGCCACTGTGCGCTAAAAGCGAAGCTACCACAGCTTCGCTCCCAGCACTTTCTAGCGCTAAGCTCGCACTTGGGGACAGAGATAAAAGATTAGCTTCGTCGAGCGAAGCTAATGCTACAGATAGAGTTGTTTTAACTTTACCAGTAATTAAAAAGAGAAGTTTCACTAAAGCTCCCCAATTTGAATAGCCTAGTTCATGACCTCCTCGAGTCTCTGTACTAGACCGTTTAAGCTCGGTTAATCCTGATTTGCGAGATTTTTAATTAACAAACGAAGTTCTGTTGTGAAGAACTAAGCCATACTTCTCTCTCCCGTTGTGAACAAGTAGGGTGCCAATTGGTTACGGTCCATTCAGTCCATTGCCGACTAGGGTCAGTCCCCGCCACTCTTCCAACCCCCCAGTCGGTTTTCAACCGATTATCGATTCAAGCCCCTTTGAAACCTCAGAAAAAGAGTAAAGCACGAAACGTGTCAGGTCTTCCCTCAGCATCCGTTAACATGTAGGAAGGGGACGCGAACCGCTCAGGGCCAGACGAAGGAGCCGTGGTACTAATTCTCCTTCGTTTAGTTCTCAGATTCAGACTATAGCCCCGATTTGGGCCAAGTCTTAGTATGGCAAGAGGGTGTATTCTGAGGCCCAAGATCCAGGGTAGCAATACCTTATAATTATGAACAACTGTCCTCTTCAATTGGGGTGATGTCACCAGAACCACTGAAAAGTCTCTTCTAATGGTCTGATAATGAGGGAGAAACTAATGAATATGCCTCTTCAGCAACAGTCAACTCTGTGCAGACAGACAGAGTGTCGGCTAACATGGCTGACAATAACAATGATGATCTTCGCTAACGGATGGAGGCTCAAGAACAAACTTTCAGGGCACAGTAAGAAGCTTTGGACAATATTCAACAGATGCTAACTTAGCTCCTGACCAACCAGAATAACAATGACACTGGGAGCAATCATAATGAGGAGGAATATAATGATGATGAACGTCCTAAGACTGAGAAGTCGAATAAAAGTTCTTCAATCGATGCAGAGGTCATTAAAGGCATCGATGCTTAGATTGCATCCCTAACCCAGAGGGATGAGCGAAAAAAAGGTAGGTATGACTCGCCCTTACCCACTTAATAGGATTCGGTGCCATACCCGCCAAATTTCAAGCCACCTACGGTACAAACGTATGATGATAAGAGTTCGTTGAACTAGCATATCTATTACTTCCGTCCCAGACTGGTAATGTAATAGATAATGATGCCATCATGATAGATTGTCTATCGATACTCTCAAAGGAATAGCCTTCGACTGGTTCAGAAGCCTTCCACCGGGTTCCATCAATTCTTGGATCGATTTGGAGACTCAGTTCCTTTCTCACTTCTATGAGAATGACACCAAGGTAACTATGGATAAACTCCTTTACACAGTACAAAAGAAGGGAGAATCGGTCCGTGATTACATTGAAAGATTCAGGAATGTATCTCTGATATGTCCAGCAGGATGTCGATGCCTATGTTATTGCAGACATGTAGGCACAACTTTCTGGACAAGTAGAGATTCGCATGGGAGCTGTTAAGGCCCATACTCAGAAAGAGCTTGTTGAGCAAGCTGAAATAGCTGAGAAGTCGGCTAAAAAGTTTGAGTCTTTCATGCGTAAGGGCAAATCGGGGTAAACAATAAAGGACGTGGTGAAGTAGCACAGTCTTCCCAATCAAAAGGGAAAGAAATCATGTCTGTGGAGTTGTCAGGAGAAACTCCACCAAAAACTAAGAAGAGTGGCGCCGATAATCAGGAGTTCAAGTTTTTTCCAAAACAGTACTCCTTTAAAGATGAGCAGGTGGTTACGATTTTTCACTTGCTCCAAAAGGGCGGTAAGTTGAAGCTTCCAAAGGTTCGACGCCCTAATGAAGTGGGATGTACGAATGAATCCAGCTATTGCCTCTTTCATAAGATGGTTCATCATTTTACTAACAAATGTTTTGTCCTCAAAGACAAAATTCAGGCTCTAATCGACGCTGGAGTTCTGACTTTAAAGTCAGAACAAAAGAAAGTCACTGCGAACATAGTGACTCTCGAGTTTGGCACTTTTTCAAAGGTTACTGTTCTTGTTTCCTCGGAAAAGATTTGATTGCGCTTGTAAATTCTCTATTTGATTTTAAAAAAATTACAACGGATCAATAATCCGATTACAAAGAATGGAAAATGGTTGGATCTCCCTTTTGTTTAAGGCTGGGTTCTTTGCGTAGCGGTGAAAAGTGAATCTTATTTTTTGTTGACCGGGTGAACGTCAAGCTCCTCTGAAACTTCTCTCCTTGGATCACGGATGGAGTAGCATAGCTCCTATCCAATGAAATCTCAAAGAGACTTAGGCAAAAAAAAAACTTGAACTCAGCAAATTGGTAGAAGAGTTTAACTCTTTATCGGTATTTCTCAGCTGAAAATTTTGACTCCTCTTCAATAACAAATTGAGCTATTTATAGGGGTTTCAAGCGTAAAACTGTTCCCTAAAAATCCTACATGATGGGGGTTAACTTCCCTCATTACGTGGGCAGTAACTGACCCTGAAATGAGGTTTATAACTGAGACGCAGGGCTCCTCTGTAGTTGGGATGCTGGCTTGAGCTTTGGGTTTAGTCGTTGAGGTAATGCTGGACACGGGTCTTGAGCTTCGCGTTTGGGCGCCGCGGTGGTATTAGAAACTCTAGCTTCAAACTTTGTGTTGAGTTTCGCATCTGGGACGCGGGCTTTAAGCTCTGTGTTGAGACGCGGGCTTTGAACTTTGCTAGACGCAGGCTTCGAGCCCTGAGTCTTGCCATTGCAGTGATGCTGGGATGCGTATTTCGAGCCCCACGTCTTGACATTGCAGTGGTGTTGAGACATGGGTTTCGAGCCTCGCATTCTGATACTGCGGTGATGCTGGGACGCGGGTTTTGAGCCTCGCGTCTTGGCATTGCATGAATAGCTTTGATTTGCCTTGCGTCTGAAGTATGGACTTGCTATTTGATGATTTGTCTTTAGTAATTTTTAGACAGTCTATAGAATCTCTCCCAAAGTTTATAAAACTCCGCGATTGACTGGGACGGATTTCGAAACACTTTGGACTTTTCTTTTAGCAGCAAGCTCTCAAGACTAGACCGATAATCTTCTGAGATACCTTGAGCTCGATCTTGTCTAGATTTTGGTCTTCATGAGTGTACTATTTAACTCTTTGAAACCACTCGAGATGATCGTCTTGAGTGTCTAGATACGCAGCCCAGACCTCTTCGGTGCTCTGAGCTCTGTTGGTGTACTGTTAAACTAGGAGAATAGTCATCTGCTTTCATCAGTGTACTGTTGAACTGATTGCAGAAGTAAAGACTGAACACTGGTCTTGTAGACACAAAGGTCATGTTGCCTTTGAGACGTGGACCTCGTCTGAAGTAGAAACGCGACTCTCATTCATTGGAGAGACGTGAACGTCGAAGTGGAGACGCAGCTCACACTTTGTTGAAGTGATGCAGACTTCGAGTTGGAAACGCGGACCTCTCTTTGCTGAAGAGACGCGGTTCTGTTGTGTTACCAAGGTGCGAGTTTCTTTCAAAGTGAAGACGCGCCTTTCACTTGATGTAGAAACGTGGCTCTCAGCATTACAAAACATGAACTTGCTTCAAAGTAGGGACATAGCTCTCGTTGGGAACAGAGGCGCAGCTCTCTTATTTTCCTAAGGCGTGAGCCAGAGAATGCTGAAGAGACGCGATTTTCGAAGTGGAGATGCAGCTCTCGCTTTGTTGAAGTAACACAGACTTCGAGGTGAAGACGCGGACCTCTATCTGCTGAAGAGACGCAGCTCTGTTAAACGCGAGACTCGCATTCTGGATGCATTGCCATGCATCTGGTGACGATTGGTCTCGAGATACGGCCTGCGTATCTTGGCCAATTACTGTGTCTATAAAAAAGATAGGAGTTTTTCAAGAGTCATCATTGGACTCTTTTCTTCTCCGTTGAACTCTGCGTTAAGAGTTTTAAGAATTTAAGAAAAACTTCGAGCCTTTTCTTCCTATTCTCATCTTCTACACAAAGTTCACTGTCAAAATAGCCCCAAAGACCAAGCCTGTGACTTCATCCTCGAGCCCTATCGCTCTAGAGGCTCAAATGGGAGGTTGCTCTACGCAGGAGGCTCTTATTTTAGATAATAAAACCATTCGAATCGATTTTCGTCATTAAGGAACTTGAAGAGTTACTTTAACTCTTAATCTTCTTCTGAGTTGAACCACCAACGCGAGGCTCACGCCCGTGTTTGATTTTCAGATGCGACTCTTGCACTGGTAGGTAAGACGCGGGTTTGATGACCTCCGCGTCTTCGCTTCATCAGCTTGAGTCTATGTCAGTTTGTTGAACGCGGGCTTCGTTGAACCTTGCGTTTGATCCCAACACTTAGAGAATTTTTTGAAGTGGAGGAGTTTAGACGCGGACTTCATGTGAACCTCGTGTCTCTGAGGTTTGACGCGAGGTTCACTGAGTCTCGCGTCTGATTCTAACACTTAGAGAAATTTCTAAGTTGTGGCGTTTCAAACGCGGACTTCATGTGAGCCTCGCATCTTTTGAGATTAAACACGGGTTACCGAGCTTCGCGTCTCAATCATTAGACGCGGTTTTAAAGGTGAACCTTGCGTCTGAATTTCAACACTTAGACAATTTTTAGGTTGCTAAATCTTGTGTTATCTTTTTTGGTAGTGAGAAACTCATCGAATCCTCTTGTTATTTTGGACATATAAGTGGCGCTGACCTGAACATGATCTTCGTTCTCCAGAGGACTGCTCCTGTGACCATTGATAAATCAAAGGAACGACGTAGCCAGATCAGCAATGCCAGTATGCTAACTCTCCGGGAAATCATTTCTGACGGTCGGCTTGAATCGGATTCCCGTGCTCTATTGAGGAAGCCCCACTTATTCTTTGGTGACTCGATCAAGGAGGATGAGGCTGCTCTTTATGATGGGGATTACAAATAGCTTCGCCAGATTGGAAATAGGAGGTTTCCTCCCAAATAAGGAACGGATGAATCCCCTAGCCTTCCTGCAGCATATGTCCGTGTGTCAGACAATGGATTGGGAGTTGATCAGACCAATCTCTAGAGTTACCCTGGGCATGATAAGTGCCCGTAAAGCCTTCATCATCGGTCATGGGATGGATGTGCTGGGGTTGCAGCCTGGCTTGGTTAGAGCTGAATACCCAACAGGAAAGACCCCCCAACTTGCAACCACCTTCATTAGACAATTCCTGGATGTAACGGGTGACTTTCCTCTAGAATTTCGTGCCACCGGATGGGTCCACTCTACCGACAACATTGTGGGGGCAGAATGGTAGGGTTTGCTCTAGAAGAATTTGAAGATCTTTTGCTGCAGGCCGGACTGTACGGGGCCGTGAGAGCTATCCAGTACGGCATTCCACAGAGCACCCAACATTTCTACGCTATCCTAGAGCGGTATAATCCAGAGACCTGCACGTTCTATTGAGGAAAATTAGCATGTGAAGTTTGGGTTGCCAGGGATGTAGTGTTAACTTGACAATTTTGAAGACTTGTGTCTCTATGTAGGGGAGCGACAAGTGAAAGTTCGTACTCGCTGAGGAGTACTGAAATTTTTCACTGTTAGAGGTGTAGTGTTAATATAGCAGTGTGAGCTTATAGACCTACCACTCCGTGGGAGAGAATTAGTAGGGGACTTTGGTGGAAAGTAGAATGAATTTTCAGAGATGTAATGTTAACGTGATAAACATTGATTTTCTATGGGCATAAGCGATTTGCCATTAGAGGTGCAATATTAACATAATAGCGGAGAGATTTTGAGTGGGTATTTAGTAAAATTTATTCGTCAGAGGTTTAATGTTAACTTGACTGACACTACTGGGAATCGAGGAAAATGACTTGTCAGAGGTTTACTATTAACATGATAAGTCTGTGCTCATTTCACCAAAAAAAATGGGTACATGTATTTTTTTTTGTGGTCCTACCATTCCGTGGGATGGAATTGGTAAGTGATTTTGGAGGAAAAATATAATAAATTGTTAGAGGTGTAATATTAACTTGACGAACCCTATTGGGGATTGAGAAAAATGACTTGCCAGAGGTTTACTGTTAACATGACAAGTCTGTACTTATTTCGCTGGAAAAAATGGACACATGTATTTTTTGGTCTGACCATTCCGTGGGAGGGCATTGGAGGGGAGACGGGACCAAGTCTCTTAGAATTTTTAACAAATCCTCAGCTATCAACAGATTTGGTATGCCTTTACTGACTACTGTTTGAGTTAGGCTAGCCATGCTATTCCCCTCAGAATGATGAGTTGCCGAGGACTTATGTTGGACTTAAAAGCCAACATTTTCCTCTATCCTTAGCCTTTAGAGGCGTCATATTTTGATAGATAAATTAGAGAAGAGTAACAAGGCTAAAAAAAATATTGCACTTTGTTTTTTCTTTGATGTTTACATTATGCACCATGATGTAACCAGTGTTCGGTCAGCTCGACAATGATCGACCATAATGTGATCCACTGAAGAAAGAAGCTTCTTTTTTGGCGCTCTTTTAAACATCTTGGATCTGAAAGTTTTTGATCAGAGGTGTAATGTTAACCTGATCATGAGAAGAATCCTGTTAAGGATAGTACTTCTTCAAGATTCTGCCGTTGATCGGCATCATGAGCGTATCGCCGTCTAGGATTATAAGGCGGTTTGCTCCATTCGAGTAAACTGACTCTACTACAAATGGTCCTTCCTATTTGGGCTAAAATTTTCCTTTGGTCTTATGCGTCATCATCATGGGTCTTCTGACGGCTAAGACAAGGTCACCCTTCTTGAAAGTCTGCTCCTTGACTTTCTTGTTGAAGGCCTAGTAATTTGAGCTTGATAGAGCTCGATTTGTTATTGAGCTTGCAGGTGTTTATCGTCCAAAGCTTCCAGTTCCTGGAGTCGCACTCGATACTTCTCCTCATTTGTCATCTCTATTGTCAAGGCAACGCGTAATGGGATCTAGTTTTCTAGTGGGAGTACGGCCTCACACCCGTGTACCGAAGAGGACGGTGTAGTTTTCGTCGGGGTTCTCATTGTTGTGCGATAAGCCCATAAGCATTCGCCTAACTTATCATCCCAGTCGCGTTGCCTCTTCGAGACAAATTTCTTGAGAAGTTTCTCCTTCGTCTTGTTGAAAGCTTCTACAAGGCCGTTAGCGGCTGGATAATATGTCGTTGAAGACACACTCTGGATCCTGAACTTGTTGCCGAATCTTTAGAAGGCTTGGCTGATGAGCTGAGGCCCATTATCATAGATAATCCATCGTGGCATGTCAAAGCGGTAGACTACGTGGTGTTTAATGAACTTGATCACATCAGATGTCTTTACCTCCCTCAAGGGAATAGCTTCAGCCCATTTGTAGAAGTAATCGATTATGGTTAAGATAAACTGGTGTCCTTTGGATGAGTGGGCTGATAGGACTAACGACATCTATCCCCCACATTTCGAATGGCCAGGAAGAAATTGTAGGGCGAAGATGTCCTGGTGCCTGGTGAATGAAGTCACCATGGATCTGACAGGTATCGCTTAGTGTAAGTGATGGCGTCAGAGATCATCTTTGGTCAATAATATCTCAGTCTTCAAAGTCGATCTCCAAGTTTTGGACCAGGTTGGTGAGCTCTGCACATGCCGTCATGAGACTCTTTGAGTGTTTCCAAAGCCTTTTCATGTGACAATCAACGGAGGAGGATTTCATCATGCGATCGGCGATACAGTGTTCTTGTGATCGCATTATAATAGAATTTAGGGGCTTTCCTTTTAATAGCAGCCACCTCTTTACGGTCATCAGGCAAAATGTCGTACAATGCGTAGTCGATATACGGGAATCGCCAATCCTTGAGCTCTGAACCTGCCGAAGTCTCTAAAGTTTTTTTTGACTTGAAGGTTCCCTACTGGAATCTAATCATTTTCAAGGCGAGTTTCGAACAGTACAAGTCATGGCTGTAGATGAGTACTTTCTCCTCCTCTCTGGCTGGAAGATCTAAGGAGATAGTAAGGGACACCAGTACATCTGCATGCACATTTTGCTGTCGAGGTACATGGTCGATATAGAAGTTTCTAAACCTCTCTGCCATGTGGATAGTTGCATTGTGATAGGGTACTAAGTCTTCATGTCTGACTTCGTACTCTCCATGAACCTGGTTAATGATGATCTTTGAATCACCGTATGCTTCGAGATTTTTAACGCTAATCTCATCGGTGATTTGCATTCCGATCAAAAGAGTATTGTATTCTGCTACATTATTGGAATATGGCTCAATTAATGAGAATGCACGAGGGATTACATAGTTTTGTGGGGATATAAGTACTACCCCTACTCCTGCTATGATATTTCCTCAAAGACCCATTTTTGATACGCCATCGAAGAAGAGTTGCCCCACTTGTCCTTCCAAAGACATCCGGGTCAAGCAAATTTCAGCGATCCCGTTTGGAAGATCTTCATAAAGTTTGATCGTCCTTGGATCTGGGTGCTCAGCCAAGAAGTCTGCCACTGCCTGCCCCTTTACAGCTTTTTGTAGCAGGAATTGCATCTCTATTGGGAGAGTAACATGGCCCATTTTGCCAATCGACCATTCAGTGACGATGGCTTCGTCATAAGCAATCTTAAGGGATTTGACTTTTGATATAACATGTATGGTTTGGCCCACCAAGTCGTGTCGCGTCTTCTAGATGGCGAATACCAACGCAAGCATTCTTTTTCGATCGGGTTGTATTGATGTTCAGCCCCGACCATAGTTCTACTCATGTAGTAGATTGCCTGCTCGTGTTCCTGATCATTATTCTGAGCTAACAAAGCTCCTAGAGAATGATCCATAGCTCGAACATATATCAAGAAAGGTTTTTCTGACACCAGAGCTGTAAGGACAGGTGAATGCGTGAGGTACCGCTTGATTTCCTCGAACGTTTGTTGGCAAGCATCATCCCAAATGAATGAAACACCCTTCTTCATTAATTTAGAGAAGGATTGGCATCGTCTTGAGAGATTTAGGATAAATCTCTGGATATAGGTGAGTCGCCCTTGCAATCCTCTAAGCTATCTAAGATTCCTTGGAGGTTGCATCTCCTGGACGGCGCGGACCTTCTCTTGGTCGAGGTGGATTCCTTTGGATGTTATGACAAACCCTAGAATTTACCGTTGGCTACCCCCAAGAAGGATTTGGTGGGATTCATCTTCAATTGATACACCTGCATGATATCAAATACTGTCTTCAGATCTCCTATGTGATCACCTTTGGTATGGCTTTTCACTGCAATATCGTCTACGTAGCATTCTATTATTTTGCGTATATACTCGTAGAAAATTGTATTCATAGCTCTCTAGTATGTAGCCCCCGTATTCTTCAATCCGAAGGGCATGATAGTATAGCAATAAACCCCTAATGGTATCCTGAAAGATGTATGCTTCTCATCGTCAGGGTACATTTTAATTTGATTGTATCCTAAGAATCCATCCATGAAAGATATTCGTTCGAACCCACACATGTTGTCGATCATGACATCCGTGATTGGAAGGGGGAACTCATCTTTAGGACATGCCTCATTTAGATCATGGAAATCAATGTAAACTCGGATCTTCCCATTCTTCTTAGTAACGGGGATGATATTGGATACCCAATCAGGGTGTTATTCCTCCCTGATAAAATCAGAGTCTATAAGCTTCTTGACTTCCGACTGAATCGCTTCCATTATCTCCGGGTAGAACCGTCGTTGTTGTTGCTTGACGGGCTTCGCATCTGAATTGATGTTGAGGTGATGCATAGCCACTTGAGAGTCGAGCCCAGGCATATCCTTGTAGTTCTAAGCGAAAACATCTATATAATCTCACATAAGAGATATTAGATCTTCCTTCTCGGGGGGTGATATGCTTTCGCTTATAAAGATGGGCTTGGATTAGCCTCATCTCCCAAATTAATCTGGGTTACCTTATCCTCTGTGGGTGGTTCGCATTATTCAAAGCGAATATCTCAGAGAGTATTTAGGTGTTTGATACAATGATCTGCATCTGAGTGAATCATTTCTTCATCTCCATCTTCCGGGTGTCTTGTTGAAATCATATTTACCGAAAGTTCTTTGAAGATGTTGCACACTAACATCTAACTCCCACGATGGTGTGCCTGATGAGTGATTATGATATAATGACACTTCAGACTCAGAGGCTGACGGGATTGGAATTGACACATAGCCCAACCCCTTGCGAGTTCGATAGTAATAATCATGGGCTTTCCCTTTTGAAATGAAGGATCGAAGCAGTGTTCTCCTTCCTTTGCCAAAGTTCAAGCCAAGATCACTTGTTAGGTCATAACCCATGTTCTCCATCATTCTGAGTATATTTGACTTGTAATGAGAGAACTGAGAAAATCCAGTCTCACTTTCTGAGTCTTCGTAAGTCATTGGTTTGGACTCGACTCTTTCGAAAAGGATTAGTTTTTGGCCTTTGCGCCTTGCTGGGATCTCAAAGAAAGATCCTTGCGCATCGCTGACGCTTTGATATACCTTGAAAGATGATCTCATCGGTACATGCAATTATGTCAGAGCATCTATTGCCAATCAGGGGTCATCACCTACATCGGTACTAGTATCTGATGGCACAGAATCAGAAGCAAACACAAAAGATAAGTCAAATCTAACTCTTCATTAATATACCATGCGCCTACATCATTGTTATTGACATCGAGCTTATTAACGCTCGTTACAAGTGGATTCAACTCCCAAAGACATTCTTCTTCTGCCTCTGGCTCGACATCAACTTCGTTACCAGAGTCTAGTTCCTCTAGCTAGGGATTTTCATCTGTCTCCAGGGAATCCTGGTATAGGAGGGAGTCTGTGAAATAGTTTTCTACTCCCTTGAACGGATGCCTTTCGGCAATCAACGTTCAGACTTTTCATCTCCGTCAACATACTTCATGACTTGATGGAGAGTAGAGGGGACGATGGAGTTACGATGAATCCATGATCGTCCCAGCAGCAAATTATATGAAGTGTTGGCGTCGATAACATAGCACGTCACCTCGGATCTTAGATCCCCAATCTGACATTTGAGTTTAATCTTTCCATTGGGTGCGTACCATTGACATGAAAATAGAAATAGTAGTTTGAGTGGCGCTCAATCGGTGAGTGAGGATTCTCAAGTGTTGCATGTTTTGGCGGGACATGATACTCAACGCGGATGCTGGATCCACTTGAATGCGGCTCACTTCAGACGATCTAATATACCTTGTGAAGTACAAAGGTTTATCATATTTTTCCTTAACCTGCATGTCATCTGGTGTTAAGGTTATGCAGGGGCATGTTGAGAGGTGTGGAGACAGTCTTCTTCTTCCTCCTGTGGTTCAGCCGGAATCCGGGTCATGAAGACCTCTGCATCAGCTAAATCTTCTTTCAGAGCTTCTCTTGTTGACTTTGATAGTCTCAAGAGGTCGTAAAGAGTGATCCTGAATAGCAATGACTAAGCAATCAGACATGTGAAGCTATGCAGTATAGGGGAAAGGTCAATGAGCAGTTTTAATCGCTAAAGCGCACTGCGGAGTTATACCCATGTGACGGGAAGAGTGTCTAACCACTACTTCGATCGTACACAACAAAACTCTTGCTCGAGTAAATCTAGCGAATAAGCACTGAGCGCTAAGCTCACCGTTCAGGCAAGAGTAAATTTAAAGAGCGAAGCGGTTGAGCTCGAAGGCTAACGACCACGAAGGGTCAGCCACACATAATGATAGAGCAGTATACATATATAAGTATTGAACTACACTATTACAAGCATTAGTCACACTAATACAATCTAATGGTCCATAGAAATACAAATGCAACAACACAGAATACAAACAAACCGTCCTAAAAATACAAGACACTCGTCGAAGTGGGAAATCACAGAAAAGTACTCACCCAATATAATATGTAGTACTCACCCAATACACAAAAGAGGTACTCGCCTCATCAACGACCGAGTATGAACAACTGAAACTCTGATAAAACTTCGACAGGAAGAGATGAGAGAGAGAAGTAGAGAGAGAAAACAAGCGAGAAAGATAGAAAGATGGAGAAAAAGAGGGGGCTGAGAGAAAGAGAGAAACAGAGAGAGAAAGAGAGGGGAAAAAGAGATAGAGAAAGAAAGTGAGAGTCAGAGGGAGCGAGTGAGGGCCAGGGGGAGGGGAGTATGAGTTAGAGGGAAAGAGAGAGCTGATAAGAAAAAGAGAGAGAGAGAGAGAACTAGAGAGGGAGAGAAGGCAGAGAGAGTTCAAAGGAGAGGGAGAGGGAGAGAGGGAGGTGCAGAGTGGTGGCGTCGCTTGGGGGCCAGCAGTGTTGGGCACGCGACAGAGGAGAGGAAGAAGGCAGGTGGGTGCATGTTGTGGTGGTGGATGGTGAAGGTGATGATGGTGGAGTGTGGCTACAGCTGGGTAATGGTGGTGGTGGTGCAGTGAGCTGCTGATCGGAGATGGGCGATGCACCGGGGTCAGGTAGTGGTGGTGGTGGTTGAAGGAGGAGAGAAAAGGTGGAGGAGTTGGTGATGGTGGGAGTGAAGGTGGTGATGTTGGATGGGAGCGATGGAGGTGGGAAAGTGAGGGGGTGGTTCGTTGCGATTTTGATGGGAGTTGGGCTGGGGGATGGTGGTGGTGGCGGCCTAGGGTTGGGCGGTCGGCGGTGGCTAGGCCTGGCCTGGGGTTGCGCCGACAAGAGAAGAGGAGGGAGAGGGTGAGTGAGTGAGAGGGTATGTGTGTGAATGAGAGTCAAAGAGGTAGAAGAGGGGGAGGAGTAAGTGAGAAAGATATTGATTAGGGAGGGGTGAGGTGGCTTTGGTGGCTGGCAAAGCCCAAGTGGGGGAGTGGGGTGTGTCATGGAAGAAAAGAATGAGAAGAAAAAAGAAAAAAGAAAAAGGAAGGAAAGAAAAAAGGAAAATTTTAAAAAAATTAAAATAAGACAAAAAATGAATATTTAGGAGAAGAAAGAGATTGAAGAAGGGAAAAACCAGAAAGAAAAAGAAAAGAAATTAATATTATTAATATTATTTTTTGGTTAAATTTTGACTAATTCAGAACAATCTCCAAAATTCTCAAAATGAAAAATAGTATGCTGAGGAGCATTATGAAATTAGATTTGAGAAATTCAACCTTGTTTGTAAATTAAAAGTTCTGAAATCAATTAGCAATACCGGTTGACACCGGATTTAGAAGATTTTATAAAATAATTCAGAAAATCTTGAAAATCTTATAATATTAAAATATAATATTTGAAACTAAATCAGCCCAGTTTAACTACCTGGAAGGTCAATCAAATAGTTGCACTGGGATCGAGTTCTAGATTCGGACTCAGGTTGATTTTGAATCCACAAAATAAGGCCGAATACCAAATTATAATAAAATGATAATAAAAGAAGAATTAATACAGGAAAAATTAGAAAAATATGAGTGAAAAATCATGACACGTATCTGGGTATATTTCGGGAAGGGGGTGTTACATTTCATCTTATGAAATTCTCTCTAACACACTTTCACAAGGGGAAAGAAAACCCCTAGCCAGAGAACAGAGGAATTTGAGGGAGAAGTTGCGCACAGTGACTTTCGCCTTCTAGCATTTCTAGGGTTTAGATTAATGTCCATGTCACTGCACCAAAACTCTGAAGTTGAAGTGAGGGTTGAGGTATTTATATTTTAACACGCCTCCGCAGGCCGGAAGCCCTTTTTATGGGCCAAACCCTAAAGTTTTCGCTATAGCAGTATTTTTTTAAACTAACTTTAATGTGCCCCCGATGAGAATTGAACTTGAGTTGCTCTGAATACTATATTAAAGTCACTACCACTGCACAAAAATTCTAAAGTTAAGGTGAGAGTTGAGGTGGGTGGGTGTATGTGTGTGTATTTTGTGCATCTTTTGTCATAAAATGTCTACACCTACATATAGTGTGTCTACACAGAAGTAAAATTGTTCACTCATAACAATAAAATGCCTAACTTTACATGTAATATGTCCACCTTTACGTGAAATTGTCGACCTATAACCACTTTTGGTCCACCTGTATATGTAATTTGTCCATTTTCACTGATTGTTCTCCATCTATCTTTTATGGTATTTGCTTCTATTTTAAGGAGTTAAAAAGGACAAGAAAAGAAAGAGCTTCTGTCTCATATCTTGTTTTTTCCCTTAATAACCAAACTATATATCTATTAGGTCAAGATCCAATTTTTATCAACCTTAATATATGGATTCTAATATATATATATATATATATATATATATATATATATATATATATATATATATATATTATATATATATTATGTGTGTGAGGTCAAAAAAACTACATCCATGCTAGATCGAAAACCCCTAGATCAATATTAGATCTACACTAGCATGCAAATAAATATAACATAAAACAACAAAAATAATGAACTTACAATCCATGGAGATCATTTTGCTTTTTTGAAGAGATCTCACACCTTATCCTTAAAGGTGATTTCTTTTTCTTGCCTTTTGAATCCCTCAAAACTTGTTATGTTTTATCGTTGTTCCATGATCTTGGCAAGAATGTCATAACAAATCGATACACACTAAATCACCCACAACAACGTTCTTCCACAGAAGATGATGCAATGAAGAAGATCCTAGAGATCTTAATGGTTTTACGCTCTGAAGATGAAGGCTAGTTCACTCTAAAGAGAATCATCACATACACACAAGAATCTCTCTATTGATTTCTCATAATATTTTGGAGTAGGTATTGCAAATCATGCATGAGAATTTATAACAATATTCACCACAAAATTAACGGCTCTTGTGTGGGAGAGAGGGAATATATAAAGATACATAAAACCTAGATGTGATAAGAAAAGGAGATGGGTGGATCTTACTCGTTGGATTACTCATGACCTAGATATGACCCTTTAATCAATCAAATCTTAATTAGATATCCTAACTAATTAAGAGACCAAAATTAGACTAGAAATCAAGCAAAGGATTAGAGAGAGAAAGATCACACGACTCAGGCGCAGGCAAGGACGAGTCAGGTTGGATCTCCGCCTAAGCGGGCCCAACCTGATAATAACTTATATTTCATCTTATGTGTTCATGGGAAATCGCCCCAATATCAGAGGCTGCCACTGGAATCTGTTAAAGAATAGTCCATATCGTTGGTACTTTTGACTCGGTCCCATTTAAATCGACCGTCAGACAATAGAGGAAGATAAAAAGATTCAGCTAAAAGTGGACAATTATCAGCATAGGTGGACAATTAAGATAAAAAGTAAATACTTTAACGTGAAAGATAAGTACAAATAGAGACAAAAAGGTGGACATATAAAAGTGGATAGTATAAGTCTGAAGGTGAACATATTAAGATAAATATACACATATTGAAATGAAAGTGGATAGAATTTGTCTCAAGTACATATATTTGGAGAAAGGTAGATAGATTGATCCCAAAGGTGTACAATTACTTCGTACACTTGGGATAGGTTTAAGACTAATATAGTCAAATTAATCAAAAATACAACATATTAAATATAAAAGTAGACATGTTTATATTATACATAGACAACTCTATACATGAACTAAGAAATAAGTTTGCTTACTTTTCATTACCTTCGACGCGAGTTGAAAGGACGAAGCCACGCCAGCGCCAGCGTGTGTGTATATGTGTATATATATGTATATGTACATGTATATATATATATAAACATATATATACATACACACACATACATCTATATACATACATATAAATATATATAAATACACACACACACATATATATATATATATACATATGCATATGTATGTATATGTGTGTGTGCGCGCGCGCGCGTATGCGATAGACTTGTGTCCTTCCAAAAGGATTTGAGCCCAAATCCTTCTCACTCAATTCAATCCTCCTACATTTGAATACAAGAACCACTCCGTAAAAGTTAATCTATATCATTTTAAGTGTCTATAAACTAAAAATGAAATGTTTTGAATACTTTTTTCCCATCCATCAAACAGCACAGACTGAACAGCCAAAAGTAGTGAGTTGGTTAGATCTATGTCTTTAGACATACAAATTCTCAATCCGGCCATTTCATTATGATCTAAATATTTAAAAACCCCTACAAACTAATTTTTGTTAGGTTTCAAATGTTCTATACCATTAAGCTAATCAACTCACTATTTAGGTCGTCTGTTTTTTCCCTACTTGATGCATGGGTGAAAAGTATTCAAAACACTTGATTTTTGGTTTATGGATACTTGAAATAATATAGATAAACTTCAACGGAGTGGATCTCGTATTCGAATGTCGGATGTTGGTATTTGAGTAGGAATGATTTAGACTTAAATCCTTTTAGAATGACACAAGTCTATATATGTGTGTGCGTGCGTATGTGTATGTAGCGATCCAGTGAGAAAGCTAGCTTACGTGAGAAGATGAGAAAAGAGCACACGAACTGTTGGATTAGTTTTTGGCTGGTTGAAATTATTTTGAGGTAGGTTAAGTTAGTTTTGAGTTGATTAATTTAGTTTTTGGGTTTTAATTTTAATTTTATTTCCTTCGAATCTAATATCAATCACCCAAAAACTAATCCGGCGTTTCATATGCACCCTTCTCATCTTCTAATGTAAGCTAGCTTTCTCACCGATTACTACACACACACACACACGTGTGTGTGTGTGTGTGTATACATATACGTGTATATATATACACGTATATATATATACGTACATATATATATATATATACGTATATATATACGTATACATATATATGCGTATATATACATATACATATATATATACGTATATATATACATATACACACACACATACACACATAGGGTCAAGTGTTCCTAGTAGGTCTACTTAGATTACAATCTAAGGAGGCGTCTTAAAACTCACCATGTACCATTCATATGAACGATCCACTCTATTTATCATGATTTTCATGTCCAAAAATGCTTATATATAGAATATCATACAGTTTGGACTTTTTTACCCAATGGTCAAACAATGTCATTTGTTCTATTATTGAAAACCATTCATTTTATAACCATTAGATGCATGAGTAAAAAGTATCAAAAGTGCATGATTTTTTATACACAATCATTTTAAGATATGTAGATTAAAATGAATGGAGTGGATCATTCTTAGAGATGCTCCATGGTAGAATTTTAGGCAGGCTTTTTAGATTATAATCTATGGAGACCTACTAGAAGCACTTTTTCCACACACACACACACACACTTGTGTCCTTCCAAAAGGATTTGAGGTCGAATCCTTCCCACTCAAATTCAACCCTCCGACATTCGAATACAAGATCCATACCGTTGAAGTTGATCTATATTATTTCAAGTATCTATAAAATAAAAATCAAGTGTTTTGAATACTTTTTCCTCATCCATCAAGCGGCGGATGACCGAAAGTAGTGAGTTGGTTAGATCTATGCCTTTAGACTCACAAATTCTCAATCTGGCCATTTCATTATGATCTAAATATTTAAAAAGCCCTACAAACTAATTTTGTTAGGTTTCAAATGTTCTACACCGTTAAACTATCCAACTCACTATTTAGGCCGTCCATTTTTTTCCTACTTGATGGATGGTAAAAATTATTCAAAACTCTTGATTTTTGGTTTATAGATACTTGAAATAATATAAATCAACTTCAACGGTGTGGATCTTATATTCGAATGTCGGAGGGTTGAAATTGAGTGGGAAGGATTCGGCCTCAAATCCTTTTGGAAGGACACAAGTATGTGTGTGTGTGTGTGTGTGTGTGTGTGTATATAGAAAGTGAGAGAGAGAGAGAGACAGAGAGAGAGAGAGAGAGAGAGACTTGTGTCATTCTGAAAGGGTTCGAGCCCGAATCCTTCCCACCCAAATACAAACCTCTGACATTCGAATACAAGATCTACTCCATTGATATTGATCTATATCATTTCAAGTATTTATAAACCAAAAATCAATACTTTGAATACTTTTTGCCCATCTATCAAGCGGTGCAAAATAGACGGCTGAAAGTAGTGAGTTGGTTAAATCTATATCTTTAGACATACAAATTCTCGATCCGACCATTTGATCATGGTCTAAACATTTAAAAACCCCTACACACCAATTTTTGTTAGATTTCAAATGCTTTATACTGTTAAACTAATTAACTCACTATTTAGGCCGTCCATTTTTTCCCTACTTGATGCATAAGCAAAAAGTATTCAAAACACTTGATTTTTATAGATACTTGAAATAATATAGATTAACTTCAACGGAGTAGATCTTGTATTTGAATGTCAAATGTTGGCATTTGAGTGGGAAGGATTCGGCCTTGAATCCTTCCTGAATGACACAAGCATACACACACACACACACACACTTGTGTCCTTCTAAAAAGATTTGAGGCCAAATCCTTCCCACTAAAATACTAACATCTGACATTCGAATATAAGATCCATTTCGTTGAAGTTGATATATATTATTTCAAGTATCTATAAATCAAAAATCAAGTGTTTTGAATACTTGTTGTCGATGCATCAAGTAGGGGAAAACGGATGGCCTAGATAGTGAGTTGGTTAGTTTAACAGTGTAGAACATTTAAACCTAACAAAATTGGTTTGTAGTGATTTTTAAATATTTAGATTATAATCAAATGGCCGGATAGAGAATTTGTATGTCTAAAGACATAGATCTAACCAACTCACTACTTCGGCCGTCCATTTTGCGTCGCTTGATGGATGGGAAAAAAGTATTCAAAATACTTGATTTTTACTTTATGTGCGCGCGCGCATGGATGCATGCATGGATGTATGTCCTTGAGAGTGGCCGAATGGTAAGCCACTTGGTTTCCTCCTAAGCGGGCGCTAGTTCGAATCCCGCTCTCAACGAAATATTGAGGATTACGCTGGAGGGCTTGTTGACCATCGAGTCTTCTTAGGATAAGGGTGAGGTGCCTCTGGGATACCACTATATATATATATATATATATATATATATATATATATATATATATATATATATATATATATATATATATATATATATATATATATATATAACAATTTCATGTCATATGAATAACAAACTTGAAATATGTACTCTAAGTCTCTGTCACTGATAATGGTGAAAATTATAATCTGCTCTTACTCAAGTTTGTAGCTTAAGAGAAAATGTAAAAAAAAAAATGGAAAAAGAAAGACTTGAGAAAAAGAAGAAGAAGACTTAGAATAAAATAAATAAGATAAAAGTTGGAAGATAAAGAAAATGGAATGAGAGAGAAATATGAGATTAATCCTAGCCAAGCAAATTTGGAGGAAAAGATCCTGCTTTATCGTCATTTTCCCTCTAATTTACCCTTTATGAACATTTTTCTTCTTTGATTAATCAATCAAAAGGAGCAAATACTAAAAAGTGTCTACTCCGCTAATAAGTTTTCCTTTTGGTGTAAGAGTGTATTTAATACAGTTGTAAAAGTTAGATTTGTTCTAAATTTTACGCTGTGACAGACAACAGTCGCCAGTGGACATAAACGAGTAAGGGTGGACAACTTTTACGCTGTGACAGACACCAGCAGTCTTTATAGTGCTGAGTAACGATAATTACGACCCACAAACACATCACTGACGTGACATGAGCGAGCCCCACAACAGAAGGGTAATACAATGAATACAAAAATACAAAGTACCCAGTATCCAGTAAAAGTGAAGACAAAGACTTTTTGAAATACAAAACTTAAAGATGAGGTTTTTTGGCACGAAATTAAAGCCCAAGGGCTTTTACTAACTAAACGTGGGGCTTATACACATTTTCCCTTTTATTTTTATAAGAAAGTACGAAGACCGGGTTAACCCATGCATATACACGTAGGAAGAAGAGTCGCAGGATTCCAGGTGGGGCATGTGCCAAACCTTGACACCTTCATTCTGGAATAGGTTTTATATCTGAGTTCAGATTAAATATGAACTGACACAGTTGAATCGTTTTGTATGCAACTCCCTCATCCTATGGGCATTTTATAAGGTAAACGAGAACTCTTTTCCAAAGATGGATGATACAAGATTTCTATTAGTTTTAGTTTTATAGCAAAATACTTTGTGCTTCTCCCAATAACTCACAGAAGTTGATTGACTCTATAGCTGTGTACTGAAATAGGGAAGTAGGGATTCATGAATCATGAACTTTTTCTTCCCAAGCTTAAAGAGATCCCCCGAGTCAAAGAAGCGGCTGCGTCAAAAACATGATATACAGATTTCATGATGAGAATACTATCCCTTGTTCTTACAAATTATTCAGCATTGGTCTGCTATTTCCTCCATAAGTGAAAGTCAAAGAATTAAACTCTTCTTAAATTAATAGAGATAATACTATATATTAGAACTTTAGATGTAAGATTTGGTTACTGTTTTGACGATACACACACAAAGGCCAATATTTTATCTTTCTGCCTTAGAAAATATATTAGTTTATGTATTTCCAGCTCATAACTTGAATTAGTTCTACTGAATATTTATGTATCAGTATCATTGCGACCTAGATTTGCTGTTTCAGTATTATATTGTTAAAATATGTGATATCCTACAAAATTTTTACCTAAAACTTATTGCACTTTCATATTCATTATCTTCGATTGAAATGTTAAATCTGTCATTGTCGGATGCAGGTTCTTAATCTCCATTAACAATCTGGGCGTATGGAATTCCCATATTATCATGAAACAATCTATTTTATTTCCCTCATATACCTCCTGAAAGTTCGGGTAGAAGTACAGGATCTCCAGGTAAACTTGTATTCAACTTTTCTGGTTTGTGAGCTCTCCATTACATGTTTTGATTGACAATATTTCCTTCTCAACAACTAGCAATTATCTGCTTTCCTACCGACTCTCAGCAACACGAAGATTTATAAAAAGCCTTCTAGTTATGAAAAATATTCAATGTAAAGGAAATTCCTTGTTGCCTTTAGTGTGTTGTGTTTAATATTTATTTGAGTTGCTCATTTCTATGTTTAATTTTATAGATTAGTTGAAATTTCAAAGAGTTGTGGACAAATTTCTTGTAAGAAAATCAAAACATAATGAGAGTTCAAGCACGGAAAAAAGTGTTAATCAATTTTTTCTGAAGAGTCCAAGCACTTCAATAGATGGCAAAGAATCAGAACCTTCATTGAAACAGAGACGCATTGAAGTTAATTTGGAAGAACACCCGGTTGATATTGGGTTACAGATTTCAATATTGAGAGAAGTGCTATTTCGTTTCTCGAGACGAGCGCATTCGAAGGTCATATTTGCATAAAGGTCCTTGCCAACCCGTATGAAAAAAAGACTACCCCAGACACTATTCGATGATAAAAACTGACGATTCAATCCAGCGTGGTTTGACATCTACCCAAATTGGTTGTTTTGTGTGAGCAAAGATGCAGGATTTTGCTTTTTTTGTTATCTTTTCAAAAAATAAAATGAGCACTCTGATTGGGATGCATGTACTGCCGAAGGATTTAGAAATTGGAAACATGCAAGCACGAAATTGACAGCTCATGTTGGAGGCTCGCTCTCACAATTTAACAGTAGAGAAGGGGAACTTGCTAAAAGACAAGAGCAACACACTGACAATGCTATACCAAAGTGCTCTGATCGTGTTCGAGATCAATATAGAACTCGGTTGAATGCATCTGTTGATTCTATTCGATATCTTTTGTGACAAGAATTAGCTTTTCGTGGACATGATGAATCTTCAAATTTTAGAAACCGAGGAAACTTTCTAGAGTTTTTGCAGGTCCTTAGAAGAAGCTACTCGGAGATAGGAATGGTGGTGTTATAAAATGCTTCAGAAAATTAGATATTGATATTTCATTATATTCAAAAAATATTGTGCGTGTTGCTGCAGAAATGCAATTGTAAATAATTTAGGGGATGAATATTTTGCCATTTTAGTTGATGAATCTTGTGATGTATCAATTAAAGAGCAGATGACATTTGTCTTGCGCTATGTTGATAAACATGGTCATATTATCGAGCGCTTCCCAGAATTCTTACATGTTGATCACACCAATGCCATGACATTGAAGGTAGCAATTGATGCTATGTTTGCTACACATGGATTAAGTATCTCAAAATTGTGAGGACAAGGATATGATGGGACAAATAACATGCGGGGTCAGTTCAATGAACTTAAGGCTCTTATATTGAATGAAAATTCATCAGGCTATTATGTTCATTGCTTTGCTCACCAATTACAATTAACATTGGTAATTGTTGCTAAAAAATTATTCTAAGATAGATGTCGTGTTTACAATTATACCAAACATTTGCAATGTTGTTGGAGCTTCTGCCAATAGTCGGGATATTTTTCGAGAAGCACAAGCTGATAAAATTCTTAAATGATTTAAAAGTGGTGAACTAAAATCTGGAAAAGATTTGAATCAGAAAATGAGGCTTAAGCGTGCCGGTGACACGCGTTAAAACTCTCATTATCATTCAATAGTGAACTTGATTCTTTTTTACTCCTTTGTGATTATAACACTTGAGAGTATATGTAACGCCCCGATCCTGCGGGTACGGAGACGTTACTGCAACGTATATACGCAAGACAAAAAATACCCTCACGTATATACGCTAAGCATCAGTACACACAAGAAAAGAGTACGGAAGCACGTGACAATATACATTCCAACATAAGGATTACAAAGTTATCACAGAGCGTGATATATTGGTACATGTACATTATATCACAGCCAGGTACAAAAGTAAAAATTACAATTTGTACAGCAAAAGGTGCTCACGGGCTGAGAAGGAGATCCCCGAGCTAGCAGGAAGGTTCAGGAACAGAAGGAGTTAGGACAAGTCAGCTTGCTCTGAGAGGTAAGCTTGATCTTCAGTGGAGGGCTCCGCTTCAATCCAGGCTTCAGAACCTGAACATGCAAGTGTAGGGGAGTCAGAAACTCCCTAACAAATAGACAGGTGAATGCCAAGTGTCGTGCAGAGGTAAGTATATGTGTGTTATGATCAAACAATATTAAGCATCAAGAACTGTGTCGAGTGTACATGTACAGTAAGTAAGAAATGGGGGCATAAAATGAAAGTGATAAGGCCAGAATAAAACAATTTCTGCCATTTTTAATATTTATACTTATTACTCGTTCTACCCATATGTCTAGGTATGTGTAATAGCGTCCCAGCACACATACATCCACATATGAGTAATCCGAGGCTGTTATTGGAAACCAACGGGGGTATCAACGAACAATGTTTACAGTGGGTCCCGTGCATACCCGGGACCACGGCCCAGGATTGTTCCGTTGCTGGAGGACGGAACCTGCCGCAAGGCGTACAGGAGGGTCTTATAGAATGCCCTTTTCAAGATGGTACCAGGAAGGAGGGAGCCAGCGCTCCCCTCGGTCGCCTGGAGGCCCTCAGGTCAGACCGGAAATTGTAGTTGCACAACATACCTAATACCACTGTAAACACGAACATATATTGATAGCCGCAAGTTTCCCCTGACCCGATTCAAGTGGTTTCTTTTTATGATTTATTATGTAATCATCAATTTACGGGAAAACAAGTGCATGAGTATTGTCATTTCAAGTCATCGTATATAATCTAGGATAGAAAGTACAAGATTCCCGTAAATGTGACAATCTAAAGTCAGGTATCAATATGATATTGCGGGGTAAGTATTATGTAGTAGCATGATGCATGCAAGAGTGCCAGGAAAATAATATAATATTAGTCAATCATGACAAAGCAGGAAAATCTGAAGGAAGGCGAGAACACTCGCCTAAAACTTTAAGAAATACACCGAGAAATTCCAAGCTCTGGAGTCCAAGTAACAAATATTATATATATAAAAGAGAGCATCAGAAAAGTGAGAATGAAGACGCAGGGGTCGCAGACGCGGGGATTGCGCCGCGTTGATGCCACAAACGCGGGGTCTGAGACCCGCGTTTTACAATACAGGAAGAACGCAGACGCGAGTACGTGCTCCGCGTCGCGTTAATATATGAACGCGAGAATCGCGTTAAAGATGTGCTTGGACGCGGGAGTAAGCTCCGCGTCTAGCAATAAAATATGAAAGAAAGAGGGATATGGAAATGTGAAAGACGCAGGAAAGAGAGAGTCGCAGACGCAGGTTTAGAAAAGAAAAGAAAGGAAAAGAAAATGGAAGGAAAAGAAAGAAGGAAAGAAAGAAAGAATTGCAAAGGAAAGAAAGAAAGAAAGAAAGAAAGAAGAGAAGGGGGAGGTATGTCGATCGTGTCTTGGCCGGTGTTCGCCGGCGGCGACCGGAGTTGGCCGGAGTTGGGTGGCTAAGGCCCCAAAAGAGAAGGAGGTTGATGGTGCAATTATAGTTCAAATTGATTTTTTGAAGTTTTGTAAATGGTGTTTCGGAGGACGAACCTATAGTCCGTTGGAAAGAGAATGGCGAGGAGAAGAAGATGGTACAGTTGATGGTGAAAATGGTGGTGTGGGTGGTGGTGGAGATGGTGGTGAAGTTTTGGAAGTAATGGGTTGTTTTGGTTGGAAATGGAGGTAGAAGATGGTAATGTAGATGATAGTTGTTGTTGGAATGGTAGAGGAGATGGAGGGGAGAATGGTGGAGGAGTTGGTGGAGTTTGGTGTTGGAAAAAAATAGAGAAGGTGGGTTGTGATGGCCGGCCAAGAAGCTTGGGCTGCTGTTTTCTTTGGGTAGCTCTCGTTGGTTGTTGGAGGAGCAAGACAAAATGAAAAGGAGAGGAGAAGGAAAATAAGGGGTGTATATATAAGGGTGAAAAATTATATAATATTGCCATTCTAACTTTATGAAACATGGGCTTCATTTCAAAGTTGCGTCTCCTCATAAAAGGCCGCGTCTCTTCAAAAATCTGCGTCTGGTAAATTGCCCAAACGCAGTGAAAAACTTGCGTCCAGAAGAATATGAAGTTGCTTTGGTAGAATAGGACAAAAAAACATGGGTGTCTTGATCTGAGCTGATTTCTTTTGAAGGACACAACATTAAATGCGGAATGGAGAGAGTCTCCGCATTAATTGTTGAACTCAGAGTGCGTGGATCTCGCGTCAGGTAAGGAGAGAGAAAAAGTAAAATATCCGGATAGAATTCCGGTATCTGGGAAAACACCGGAACTCAGGAAAAGCCCGAAAAATAAAGTATCTCGAAAAGTTTCCCAAAAATTCCCACAAATAATAAATATTATTTAAAGATTTTTAGTGAAATCAGTTTTCAGAAATTCAATCTCATTTTCAAGATAAAAATCCTGAAGTCAACCGTTGACACCGGTCTATGCCAGGTCGGCCGGAATTTTGATAAATTCTAAAAATTCTCTAAAAATTCATTTAGATAGAAAATATAATTTTAAGAAATAATGTGAAAGTCATTTTTAGAATCTCAACTCTATTTGTAAATTAAAAATCCGAAAGTCGGTCAGCGACACTGGTCGACACCGGTAATTTAATTCTGAAAAATTCCAGAAAATCATGAAAAATTAAGAATATTAAAAAATAATATTTGAAACTGAAATCGGTCAAATCTGATTACTAAAAAGGTCAAATCATGCAGTACTGCTATATGAGTAAGAATTTAAATAACAGAAAATAAAAATAAAATAATAAAAAAATACGCTCCAAAAATCAGGACACATAGATGGATACGTATACTGAGGATGGGGTGTTACAATCCATCCACCTTATCAAAAAATTTCGTCCTCAAAATTTCGATAATGGGGATGTTAATGCAGAAAGAATAGGGGTAAGGAATTTTACCAACTTAAGATGGAAAGAGTTGGGGGTAACGTTCACGAATAATATCCTCTCGTTCCCACGTAGCTTCTCCTGGGGCATGCCTATTCCAAGAAACCAGTACCAATGGTATTGCCCGATTTTTCAATGTTTTGACACTTCTGTCCAGAATGGTCATCGGCTGCTCCTTGTAGGATAAATCTGGTTGTAGTTCTAATTCTGAGTGATCTAGAATGTGACTTTCATCCTTGACATACTTCCTCAACTGTGATATATGGAATACATTATGTACTTCTTCTAAGGATGGAGGCAATGCCAATCGGTAAGCCACATCTCCCACGCGATCCAAAATTTCAAATGGGCCGATGTATCTCGGACTAAGTTTTCCGCGAGAACCGAATCGGATTACCCCTTTGGTTGGTGATATCCTTAAAAATACATGATCACCTGTTCTGAATTCCAACGGTCTTCTATTAGTGTCTGCCCAACTTTTCTGTCGGCTCTGTGCTGCCCGGAGATGATCTCTGATAATTCGGACTTTATCTGTTGTCTGAACTAGAATATCTGGTCCCATAAGTCTTCTTTCGCCGACTTCATCCCAACATATTGGCGACCTGCATTTTCTGCCATATAAAGCTTCAAATGGAGCCATCTTGATACTGGCCTGATAGCTGTTATTATAAGAGAATTCTACTAAATGAATATAGTCTTCCCATGACCCTTTAAATTCTACCATGCAGGCTCGTAACATGTCTTCAAGGATTTGGATAGTTCGTTCAAATTGTCCATCTGTCTGGGGATGATATGAGGTACTAAATTTCAGACGAGTTCCTAAATTTTCTTGGAGACTTTCCCAGAAATGTGATCGGAATCTCGTGTCTCTATCTGACACGATGCTAACTGGAATTCCATGCAGTCGAACAATTTCTTTCATATATTTATCTGCAAGAACTTCTGTTGACTGACTTACTCTGAAAGGTAGGAAGTGAGCTGCTTTTGTGAGGCGATTAACGATTACCCATACTGCATTGTTACCCTTAGGACTGCGGGGTAGAGCTGTAACAAAATCCATGGTGATATGTTCCCACTTCCATTTGGGTATCGGTAATGGTTGTAGAAGTCCAGCTGTTCTCTGATGTTCTACCTTTATTTGCTGACAAACCAAGCATTTCGCCACATACTGGGCTATCTCCCTCTTCATGGCATTCCACCAAAACTTTTGCTTCAAGTCTTGATACATTTTATTTCCTCCTGGGTGTATGGAATAAGCCGAACTGTGTGCCTCTGCCAAAACTTTCTGCCGAACTTTCCCTTGTGGCACACAGATTCTGTTACCAAAATAAAGTGCACCATCCGAATGAATACAAATATCTGTCCTCAATCCAGCTTCTACTTGAGCCCTGAATTTCTGTAGTCTGGGGTCTTCCTTTTGGGCTTCCTTAATTTCATATCAGGGTCGGTTGAATCTGGAAGGTCATTAGTTGACCTGACTCATCTGCTCCTTGTATTAGCATTAAGTCCAACTTCATGATTTCCCGAAGCAATTCCTTCTGTTGAGTAAGTTGTAATAATACTTTGTTCTCTGGTTTCCTGCTTAATGCATCTGGGACTATATTGTCCTTACCAGGGTGGTACTGTAAGTCTATGTCATAGTCGGCCATCAATTCAAGCCACCGCCTTTGCCTCATGTTTAATTCTTTCTGTGTGAAGATATACTTAAGGCTCTTATGATCAGTATAGATTAATACTTTGTCCCCCAGAAGGTAGTGTCTCCAGATCTTCAATGCAAATATTACCGCCGCCAGTTCTAAGTCATGGGTTGGGTAATTTCTCTCATGTGGTTTCAATTGTCTAGATGCATAAGCTATGACATGACCATGCTGCATTAATACACATCCTAGGCCTTTTCCGAAGGCATCACTATATATAACCATCCCTCCTGTTCCCGAGGGAGTCTTCAAGATTGGAGCTGAAATTAGTCTTTCCTTTAATTGTTCAAATGCTGCAGTACATTCCTCTGACCATTGATACCTTTCTCCTTTTCTGGTGAGCTTTGTTAATGGGGCTGCGATTTTGGAAAAGTCTTGGACAAATCTCCTGTAATATCCGGCTAATCCAATAAAGCTTTTAATTTCTGTTACTGTCCTTGGGATTGGCCAATCTTTTACTGTCTGGATCTTTTTAGGGTCGACTGAAATTCCTTCTTCTGAAACTACATGACCCAAGAAAGCTATACAGTCTAACCAGAACTCACACTTGCTTTGCTTAGCATAAAGTTGTTCCTGCCGGAGAGTCTGTAGCACTATTCTCAAGTGTTCTGCATGCTCTCTGTCGTTTTTTGAATATATCAAGATATCGTCGATGAACACCACGACAAACAGGTCCAAATATGGCGAGAAAACTCGGTTCATCAAATCCATAAAGACAGCTGGGGCATTGGTTACTCCGAAGGGCATGACTAGAAATTCGTAATGACCATAGCGAGTTCGGAATGCTGTCTTCGGAATATCTTCTTTCTTCACTTTTAGTTGGTGATAACCCGATTGTAAATCCAACTTTGAAAACACCCGGGCCCCATGAAGTTGATCAAAAAGGTCATCAATTCTTGGTAAAGGATACTTATTCTTGATGGTAACCTTGTTTAATTCTCTGTAGTCTATACACAACCGCTTACCACCATCTTTCTTGTTGGCCAATAGTACCGGAGCTCCCCATGGTGAAGTACTTGGTCTAATCAATCCCTTGTCAGAATATTCCTGTAACTGCCTCTTTAGAACTTCTAATTCAGTGGGTGCCATTCTGTATGGAGCTTTAGATATTGGGACTGTGCCCGGGATGATATCAATGGAGAACTCAATTACTCTGTCGGGTGGAAGTCCTGAGATCTCTTTAAATACTTCTGAAAACTCATTCCAAACTGGTACTCTCTTTTCCTGGATCTCAGCAGTAGTCATCTGTGTTTTACCCTTTGCAGGCTTATGTTCTCCTTCAAATTGGAACTCAGGCTGAAGCGGTATTCTGAAAATAACTTTCTTGTTTCGACAATCAATAACCACATGGTATTTGCTAAGCCAAGTCATGCCTAAGATTACATCGTACCCTTTAGTATCCAGTACGAGCATATCCGCTGCTAATGTCCTGTTACACAGTTCCACCGGACACTCTATACAAATTCTATTGGAGATGACTACCCCATTACCGGTACTAATTTCCCACTGGTGGTCTAAATATTCAACAGGTATAGAGTGCAAGGCAGTGAAACTATCTGATATGTAACAATGAGAAGCGCCAGAATCAAAGAGGGCTAAAACAGGTTTAGAGTGCACCATAATCTTACCTGTTACCACCTCTCCAGAAGTTTGGGCCTCTTCCGCTGTCAAGTTGTAGGCCCGTCCTCTTCCACGACCTGCTATTGTTCTTCCTCCCCTTGGAGCTGGGCGAAAAACCCGTTGTTGTGGAGGGAGAGGGGCCCTTCCAACCATCGGCCCTGGGTCCCTCTGTCCAATAGGCGCAGGAAGTGCCGGTAGGGTTCGGTTCATCATCCCAGTTCTCCTATGGGGACAGCCTTCTATTGCGTGATCACCAGATCCACACGCCAGGCATAATCCATTAGCCTTGCGACAATCCTTTTGCAAGTGACCAGGCCTCTGGCAATAATTACAAACAGGAATTATTTGAGTTGTCTGAGGAGGGGCTGGTCGAAATGATCGTCTAATCATCAGGACTTTTGCAGCTCTGACTGGACCTCATCCGCCCAATTGCTGGAATGGCCTCTTCATGGCCTGTTTCCTCCTCTGATCAAGATTCTTTTTCTCCAGCCCTCGCTCCACTTCTCGAGCTACAGTGAGGACCTGGGAATATGTTTTCAGCTGTTGAGAAATCAAAAGGACTTGAATATCCATTTGTAAGCCCTGCTGAAATCTGCTTGCCCGTTTCTCTTCATCGGCTATCATATACGGAGCAAAACGACTCAGCCTTAAGAACTCAGCAGCATATTCATCAACAGATCGATTCCATTGTTGAAGTCGGATGAATTGCTCTTCCATCTCCTTCTGAGCTGTGGTAGGGAAGAATCTATCATAAAAGCTCTTAGAGAACTGGTCCCAAGTGATGGGTTTATCCAGTCTCGCTTCTTCAGCTAGCCACCAGTTTCTAGCCACATCCTTTAGTTGGATCTTGGCGACCTCCACCTGATCTTCCTCTGGAACTCTTGCTGCCCTCAAGAGATCTGTGGTGTCGATTAGCCATTGCTCGGCATCTAGCGGTCTCTCTCCCCCTGTAAATATTGCCGGCTGCAACCGCCTGAAGTCTGACACGTTGCCCGGCCTTCGTTCTTGAGGAGCTGTTATCAAGCCTTGTCGAAGGAGTTCGGTCTGCCTTTGCTGATTCTCCATCATATTTTGGATAACTCTTAGAATATCAGCATTTCCCCTGCGGGCCCGTCCTGTGACTGCCCGGAGTTGTTACATCCTGACCTTCTATCCATATCTATGTTGGTAAAAGATGTCTGGAAAGAGGGGTGAAAGCAAAAGATAGATGGATTTTAGGAATCAGGGGAAGGAATATCAAGAAGGAATGGATAACTTTGTATATTGCAGTTGAAATGTATAACCGAAACTCATGAATTCCAACTGCAAATTAAGATCCTATTAATTTGCAATTAGGTTGTACTGTAGGTGTGAGAGTCTGGGCTCTGATACCAACCTGTAACGCCCCGATCCTGCGGGTACGGAGACGTTACTGCGACGTATATACGCAAGACAGAAAATACCCTCACGTATATACGCTAAGCATCAGTACATACAAGAAAAGAGTACGGAAGCACGTGGCAATATACATTCCAACATAAGGATTACAAAGTTATCACAGAGCGTGATATATTGGTATATGTACATTATATCACAGCCAGGTACAAAAGTAAAAATTACAATTTGTACAGCAAAAGGTGCTCACGGGCTGAGAAGGAGATCCCCGAGCTAGCAGGAAGGTTCAGGAACAGAAGGAGCTAGGACAAGTCGGCTTACTCTGAGAGGTAAGCTTGATCTTCAGTGGAGGGCTCCGCTTCAATGCAGGCTTCAGAACCTGAACATGCAAGTCCAGAGGAGTCAGAAACTCCCTAACAAATAGACAGGTGAATACCAAGTGTCGTGCAGAGGTAAGTATATGTGTGTTATGTTCAAACAATATTAAGCATCAAGAACTGTGTTGAGTGTACATTTACAGTAAGCAAGAAATGGGGGCATAAAATGAAAGTGATAAGGCCTGAATAAAACTATTTCTGTCATTTTTAATATTTATACTTATTACTCGTTCTACCCATATGTCTAGGTATGTGTAATAGCGTCCCAGCATACATACATCCACATATGAGTAATCCGAGGCTGTTATTGGAAACCAACGGGGGTATCAACGAACAATGTTTACAGTGGGTCCCGTGCATACCCGGGACCACGGCCCAGGATTGTTCCGTTGCTGGAGGACGGAACCTGCCGTAAGGCGTACAGGAGGGTTTTATAGAATGCCCTTTTCAAGATGGTACCAGGAAGGAGGGAGCCAGCACTCCCCTCGGTCGCCTGGAGGCCCTCAGGTCAGACCGGAAATTGTAGTTGCACAACATACCTAATACCACTGTAAACACGAACATATATTGATAGCCGCAAGTTTCCCCCGACCCGATTCAAGTGGTTTCTTTTTATGATTTATTATGTAATCATCAATTTACGGGAAAACAAGTGCATGAGTATTGTCATTTCAAGTCATCGTATATAATCCAGGATAGAAAGTACAAGATTCCCGTAAATGTGACAATCTAAAGTCAGGTATCAATATGATATTGCGGGGTAAGTATTATGTAGTAGCATGATGCATGCAAGAGTGCCAGGAAAATAATATAATATTAGTCAATCATGACAAAGCAGGAAAATCTGAAGGAAGGCGAGAACACTCGCCTAAAACTTTAAGAAATACACCGAGAAATTCCAAGCTCTGGAGTCCAAGTAACCAATATTATATATATAAAATGGAGGATCAGAAAAGTAGAATGAAGACGCAGGGGTCGCAGACGCGGGGATTGCGCCGCGTTGATGCCACAAACGCGGGGTCTGAGACCCGCGTTTTACAATACAGGAAGAACGCAGACGCGAGTACGTGCTCCGCGTCGCGTTAATATATGAACGCGAGAATCGCGTTAAAGATGTGCTTGGACGCGGGAGTAAGCTCCGCGTCTAGCAATAAAATATGAAAGAAAGAGGGATATGGAAATGTGAAAGACGCAGGAAAGAGAGAGTCGCAGACGCAGGTTTAGAAAAGAAAAGAAAGGAAAAGAAAATGGAAGGAAAAGAAAGAAGGAAAGAAAGAAAGAATTGCAAAGGAAAGAAAGAAAGAAAGAAAGAATGAAGAGAAGGGGGAGGTATGTCGATCGTGTCTTGGCCGGTGTTCGCCGGCGGCGACCGGAGTTGGCCGGAGTTGGGTGGCTAAAGCCCCAAAAGAGAAGGAGGTTGATGGTGCAATTATAGTTCAAATTGATTTTTTGAAGTTTTGTAAATGGTGTTTCAGAGGACGAACCTATAGTCCGTTGGAAAGAGAATGGCGAGGAGAAGAAGATGGTACAGTTGATGGTGAAAATGGTGGTGTGGGTGGTGGTGGAGATGGTGGTAAAGTTTTGAAAGTAATGGGTTGTTTTGGTTGGAAATGGAGGTAGAAGATGGTAATGTAGATGATAGTTGTTGTTGGAATGGTAGAGGAGATGGAGGGGAGAATGGTGGAGGAGTTGGTGGAGTTTGGTGTTGGAAAAAAAATAGAGAAGGTGGGTTGTGATGGCCGGCCAAGAAGCTTGGGCTGCTGTTTTCTTGGGTAGCTCTCGTTGGTTGTTGGAGGAGCAAGACAAAATGAAAAGGAGAGGAGAAGGAAAATAAGGGGTGTATATATAAGGGTGAAAAATTATATAATATTGCCATTCTAACTTTATGAAACATGGGCTTCATTTCAAAGTTGCGTCTCCTCATAAAAGGCCGCGTCTCTTCAAAAATCTGCGTCTGGTAAATTGCCCAGACGCAGTGAAAAACTTGCGTCCAGAAGAATATGAAAGTTGCTTTGGTAGAATAGGACAAAAAAACATGGGTGTCTTGATCTGAGTTGATTTCTTTTGAAGGACACAACATTAAATGCGGAATGGAGAGAGTCTCCGCATTAATTGTTGAACTCAGAGTTGGTGGATCTCGCGTCAGGTAAGGAGAGAGAAAAAGTAAAATATCCGGATAGAATTCCGGTATCTGGGAAAACACCAGAACTCAGGAAAAGCCCGAAAAATAAAGTATCTCGAAAAGTTTTCCAAAAATTCCCACAAATAATAAATATTATTTAAAGATTTTTAGTGAAATCGATTTTCAAAATTCAATCTCATTTTCAAGATAAAAATCCTGAAGTCAACCGTTGACACCGGTCTATGCCGGGTCGGCCGGATTTTTGATAAATTCTAAAAATTCTCCAAAATTCATTTAGATAGAAAATATAATTTTAAGAAATAATGTGAAAGTCGTTTTTAGAATCTCAACTCTGTTTGTAAATTAAAAATCCGAAAGTCGGTCAGCGACACTGGTCGACACCGGTCGACACCGGTAATTTAATTCTGAAAAATTCCAGAAAATCATGAAAAATCAAGAATATTAAAAAATAATATTTGAAACTGAAATCGGTCAAATCTGATTACCAAAAAGGTCAAATCATGCAGTACTGCTATATGAGTAAGAATTTAAATAACAGAA
This sequence comes from Agave tequilana, assembly GCA_038442645.1. Lineage (NCBI taxonomy): Eukaryota > Viridiplantae > Streptophyta > Magnoliopsida > Asparagales > Asparagaceae > Agave > Agave tequilana. The sequence continues at coordinate 165,838 of JAVJIF010005824.1, read as the reverse complement.
AATAAAAATAAAATAATAAAAAAAACGCTCCAAAAATCAGGACACATAGATGGATACGTATACTGAGGATGGGGTGTTACAGTATAGAGGACACATCATCTGCTGAAAGAAGAGGAGAAGCTGTAGTGATACTACAAATGACGCGAACAATTGGTTTACTAAAGGGAACATAGAGTTAACTCAAAGCTTTTTCAACTTGCATCATTATGGATATAACTTGTTTAGTATTGTTATTGATTTACAAGTTCAAGAGCTAAACAATTGGTTTACTAAAGGGAACATAGGGTTACTTCTTTGTGTAGCATGCTTAAATTCCAGTGACTCTTTTGCTTGATTTAATAAAGAGAAGTTACTTCGTCTTACTAATATCCTAATGATTTCTCATCATCCGATCTTATGATTCTTGGTAATTAACTGGAGACATTCATTCATGACGTGCGATTCAAAAGTGAGTTTCTACAATTTAAAGGGATTGCATATGTTGCAGAAATGATGGTGAAGATGAAAAAAGACGTGATATATACTTTTGTTTACAAGGTTCTGAAGTTTACATTGATTTTACCTGTGGAAACTACAAGTGTTGAGAGAGCATTTTCTATTATGAATATAGTGAAAAGTAGGCACACAATCGTATGAGAGATCAATGGATAAATGATTATTTGATAACATATATCGAGTTTGACATATTTGATACTATTAACAATGATGTAATCATAGAACAATTCCAAAATATATCAAAACGTCAAGATAGTTTGTAATTGTTATTAATCTTGTTATCTTATTTGATATTAGCTTTTTGAGTGGATGGTTTCTTTTTTACTATGTAAGAAAACTTGACTTGCAAATTATCTCTCTGAATCTGAACTCTACTAATATATTTTGTGCCTCCGTCTTTGAAATCTTGACTCCGCATAACTGGCTCTCCAATGGTATAGGTATAAGTCACCATGCTGTTCAAATTAATGATGCCGATCCTTGGTTCTCACGCTTGAAGATGACTGTTAACCAAAGGCCCTTTCAATCATTCTTTAAGTGAAAAGGGGATAAAATGCATAAAACCCCTTAAACAGTGCATATAACTATTTTAATTGAAAGGAAATAATGACCTCGTGATTTTTAATTTTATTTTTAGATCAAGCCTAACACAAACCATTCACAAATGTCCACACCCAAGGGGATTTGAATCATTGACCTCTGAGGAGCAAGGGCATGACCGGTGAGCCAACTTCGGGGGACAAACTCGTGATTTCTTGAATCATATACTTTAATAATTCTTTTCAATTTTTTCTGTTGTTTTATATTAGAAATTACCCTCTACTTTTACTTTAAGGGGATAATATGCAATTCACTAGGGATGTCAATTGGGCCGGGCTGGCCCGATAACCCGCCCGGGCACGACCCGGGGTAGCCCGAGGCACGGCCTTGCCCAGGCAGGGCCCGCGCCAGACCCGACTCGGGTCCGCGGTTTTTTCAGGCCGGCCCCGGGTCCGGGGTTTTTTCGGCCCATAGGGCCGGCCCGACCCGGCCCAAAACCAAAATCCAACGGCCCTTATAGCCATTGGGTTGAGCCCGGGCCGGGCCGGCCCGCCCAACACCTATAAGAGTTGTTGGAAGGGCATATTTGCAAATTTTTTATTTGCAAATACACCCCGCCTAATTCCAACGTCTATTGTAGCCGTGGGGGGGAGGGTTTGCAAAATTTTTTTTCTTTGGGCAAAAACACCGAACGGGTTTATGATTTGTTTTTTTTGTGTTTTTTGAAAAAAATTGTAAAAAAATACTCACTTTTCTTCCATAAATACCTCAACTTTACCACTTCGTTTCACACAACAAAAACTATTCCTCTTCATCTTTCTCAAGCTCTTCAAGGTCTCTCTATAAGCTCTACAAGCTCTCAAGTCTCAATTCCTCAAGCTCTACAAGCTCTCTCTAGTCAAGCTCTACAAGCTCTTCAGTAGCTTCGGAGTCTGTTTTTAGCATAGGTGGTCGAGTGCTGACTGATACAAGGAACCGTCTAGCATTGGATACGATCGAGATGACCAACTGCAGGAAGGATTGGCTGGATGCGGAAAAGAGAACTCAAAATAAAACAATTGACGATCTCATCGATGATTCTCCAGAAGACTCCTCAGAAGATGAATGAACTCTTGTATTTTTTTATTTATGATTGATAAAATGTATGAAGAATGAAAACTTGTACTTTTTTATGTGTTAATAATAAATGTGAAAAAATTAATTTATACTTCAATTGTATTTGTATCAATTATCCATTTTGGATCATTAATAAAAATATATATTTTCATTTCACACCTTGTAATATTCTTTCCTAATTTTATCACAACTTGAATATGTAATTTTTTGAAATTTTTTAGATTTTTTTAGCTTTTTTTGAACTTTTAAAGTTTTTTTTTAAGTTTTTAAAGTTTTTTTACCGGCAGGCTGGCACTGGCCGGCCCGGGTTTGCCCCCAGGCCAGGGCACCGGGCCTTGGGCCATGCCAGGGTTCCATATTTGGAACACGAGCCGGGCCGGGCCGGCTGCCTGTTGGCCGGGCACGGCCCAGCCCCTAGCCCGCCGTGCCACCAAACAAAAGTAAAATTCAAGACTCTTCTCTGGTTGTCTATTTTTTAATATGTGCATCATCATCGAATTTGATTAAGGAATTAAGAAAATAGAAAATGGCTTCACTATCCCGAGAAGGTGGTTCTGTTCCCAATCGGAGGCCAACAGTTAACCCATGACCCACACCAATTTAAAGGCAAAATAAATTGAATCAGTAAATGATACTGCTCCTAGACCTCCCAATATAAGAAATGATCCATTCTTTTTGGTGATAAATAATCCGGATGCCCCGAAAAAGAATCATCTAGATCTACAAGAAAAAACTGGGACAAGGAGCAAAATCCACTGCTTATTTAATTTGATGCTTATGTATTCATTTTAATCATCAAATTTTTTTGGGGTGTTGCCTGGACTGTGGGTTCTTATTTTCCTTCCCTTTTTTTGTTTGTAGCACCCCCAGAACAAAAGTCAACCGTAAGACTTCTAATAACTCAATCTCGCAAGTTCACAGTAACAGTAATAAAACCTCTTTACAGTGAGCAAAAATTCTGAAGTTCAAATTTCGCTTGCACCATGCTACAACTTATATTTAATAATAATAATAATAATAAACTCAATCAGGCTCTTTACATAGAAGAAAAGAATTACCCAAACTAACAAATGTTTTTGCGAGTAGTTTCCTGGAAAGGTCCGACATTGGAACTACTGGGCCTATAACATATCTAGCGGCCTGAAGTAACATAAGCCCATATCTTTCCCACTTCGCGCCACAACCTAAAAGGGACAGAAATTCTATGAAGAAGAGGGCACCCTGAAACTCCGCAAAATCAAACCAAGCATTGATGAGAAAGCAAGAGAAAAAAGAGATTAAATGTTTTAGCAATATTACACTGGTGCACGCACAACTTCAACACAAACATCCTCTCTGCAAGCAAAAAACAGTTAAAATTTATTGAGGTCTCCCAATTCATGAAGGTTTTGTAGATACAATTTATCCAGTAGCATTTTCCTACATTCTGCGGAAAACAAGTATCATCCAAAATTGTTTTAAGTTACCAACAAACAAGGTCTCTTCTTTATTAAATTATCTGTGGGAAGTTAGAAAACAACCCAAAATCCAATTGAAATATGAAATAATAAACCTATGAACAAAAGAATGACTGTAATATAATTGATGAAGCTGCCATGGGTATCCAACTGCTTGGTGAAATTTTGACTGCAAAAAGACACTCCAGCCGCTTACTGCTTCCTACTTATCCCTTTTAGTGGCGTGTTTTGAAAAGACGTGGTCGGTTGGTGAACACCCGCCCATTGGCTTTCACAAATGCTGCAACCCCCAAGCTGAGACCGGCCCAGACCAGAGCAAACAGCACGTGGCGAAAATCATTTCTAGCTGTGAAGGCAATGCTGGGGGTGTTAGATGGTAGCCTGATATTTAGTACCATTATAGACATGATATAGTAACTTTTTTCACAAATCAGAAAAATAGTGATTTCCTTGAACAAGAAAGTCACAAGATCCAGGAATACCTTTTTCCAAATCAAAAAAATTACTTTAGCAACCATTGTCCATTGCCAGAAGCGGTGACAAAAGATAAATTTGAATACATACCCACAAATATGATATATATTTACATAATATGTATATCGTTATGAACCAATAAATTAAAATTTTGGAGAAGAATACTTTTTGCATTGATACCTGGAAATGTCATGTTTACAAATACATTCTTTAACAAAACTGAATCTGGTATATACTAACAGATCTAATTGTGAATTTTTATTTCTCTGCCCTATATACCAAATGTCCAAAGCAAAATGTATGTACATGTGTATAAAATAAAATTTCACCTCCACAATAATATAAAAATTGAAATTTTGTCTGACAACTTTCTCTTATATAGAAGGAAGACCTTGTACCAAATTATATTTCAAATGGATTGGTAGCAATGCATGGCACATATCTCGAAGAAAATCTAGCTCTATGGTTACTTCTGACGCAATTAGAAAGGTTTCCTACCTTTTGGATAACATATAAAATTTATTTAAGAAGAGAGACATATTTGAAGCATAGGGCTTCCATAAAGCCTTCAACTAAAGATCTTCGAGAAACCCATTGAAGGCACATGTAGAGATGTAGATGCTTTAATGACACTTCTACATGTACCTTCAGCGATTAATTTTGCAACTGCCTAACACTATAGTTGGTGCCAAATTCCTGCACAAGAAACTAATGGGGACTTGACATAAATCTTAAAGAGACAATTGGCTAGTTTAATCTTGAGCAATCAGGGGATAATCCTCCAAAATCATCCTAGAATAAGAAGGGGAAAGATGATAGTGTTGCCACAGGCAAGCTAAAAGAAAAGAAACAAGATCTTCGAGGACAAGTGAAGCATGTAGAAATGTTTCATAAAGCACCAAATGTCTTTTGCATATATTCGCTATTTTGAATTCATATATAATTCAGTGAGTTTATAATTAATTAACAGATTGCACGGGAAAACAATCACTGACGACTACACACAAATTACACGTATGACTCTTCAGTAAAACACTAGTTAGTGGTTCTAGCTTACTATTCAGCAATCACTCATACAGTATTTTGATTGTTATGCTCTAGACTCTTTGGCTGTGAAATGGTGTGCGGTTGTCCACTAGCCCTCTGTTTTTCAGAATAAACAAAAGAGTATTGGTCATAAAGAAGTGTTTTCTTCCCTTTTCTTATCAGACCTCAATAATTAATGGTATCACTTTATCATCAATTAATCTCTCACCAGTACGAGCAGAATAAACCGTTTTATTTTCCAACTGGCCACCTGCAAATTGGTTGTTGCCAGCACATGAAAACCTCCATTCAAGCAAGGTTCTAAATATCGGATAACGGTGTTGGATTGGACAAGGGTTTTTCATATCGGATATCGGGGGAGTTATCGGGGATACGCGCGCATATCAGGGGGTTCATATCGGACAATATATATAATAAAATATTGATAACTAAAAGTTGCTTTAGTGTCATAAATATCATCAACCAAATAAAAATGATGCAATATGCATGCATAGACGGTAAAGTGACCTCGTCGGTGGCACTCCGGGGCCTCAGCAGCGCTCTGGTGATGCAAGGCGACACTCGAGGGACTGCGCCGCTCCAAGGATGCAAGGCGCTCGGGGGACCTCGACGATGCTCCGGGGACCTCGGTGGCACTTGGGGAGAGATCGTCGCGCTCGTCGATTCAAGAGAAGCTCGCCGGGGGGGGGGCAAGGGTAGGTCGTCGCGCTCGGGAGGAGATCGTCGCACTCGGAGAGATCGTCGCACTCGGAGAATGAAAGGAGGCAAGCATCGTCGCCATCAATTCACAGAGGAGAAAAATTAGGGCTCGATTTTTATCGAACCCTAACGATGCAAACAACACTTATATAGTCGGGTGACAAGTCGGGTTTGGGTTCAATGCTGATAGGTAAAAAAAAAATGAACTCAATAAAAATAAATCCATATCGGGCGATTTTGCGCCGACTCATATCGAGGGATTTACCGGCCGATATTTCAAATATCGGCCGTTTTTTTACTGCAAACGATATGAGCGAACGATTTCCCCATATCGTATCGATAGCAGGCAAAAAACGAAATATCGGCCGATATTTCAGCCAACTCGGCCATTAAAACAGTGCATTCAAGTCAATAACAATTGCTAGAACTTAGTCAATTTCTGCTCTAGTTTTGTCTCCTCGCACCAATTAGCATAACGTTCAGTCAGGCTCTGTTCCATATTTATAAGTTAATGGTGAATCTGTACATAGGTTCCTAGAAGATCAAGCTACCGTGTGGCTTAATCTATTATAAGATTCTTTTTAAGATACAATAAAATTTTATAAATTACATATATGCATTCATCTTCTACCTCAAATTACTTCATCTGTTTAATGACCTGTCAGTTTGTATTATCAGAATTACATATTTTATTTCTCAGTCTTATTACCTAATTGTCACTGAGGAAAAACACAATTCCTCTTGGAATTGTAATGGTGTACAAGTCCAACATCTTTAAGTCTGATTTAGGCTGGAAATAAAGGTTACAATAACTCATGCATTCAGCTAGGTGGTATTATATTTACTAGCATATCCCCGCGCCATATGGCAAGGGGCCCAACCAGTTTATATGAAATTTTTGAAGAAAATAGTAGTGAGCTCTTTAGCCGTTTTAAACATTACACCGTGTTTCGAGAATAAATGCTCAATCAGTAAAACTAAAACCAATAAAAAAATCAATAGATAAAAACAGCCAATATAAAAAAGCACATTTGAAAATAAATGCTTAATCATCATAATAAAAATAATAGAATAATTAACAGGAAAAATAAAAATTAATGAAATTTTTTATTTTGGTAGTAAGTCTCAATTATGGTACTTGTGCTTAAGAATGATCATTGATCATGGTTTTGTAACTGAATCAAACATTATTTGATTAAAATATACAGATCAGAATTACACTAAATTCATTTGCAGACAATAAATGAAAATAGTCAAAGTGCAATTTAAAATAGTTCTCCACTTTTTTTTTGAAGAAAACTGACTCATTTAAAATGTAGCAAAAAGAAACTACAATCTGACTTTCAAACTTCAGAATTACTCCTCTTTTATATGAACCTAGGATCCTTCACCCCCAAGCACGCCTCTTACACATAGATACAAGGATGAGTTTGCTTGTTATTGTTTTATTTTGAGAATTTGGCATAAATTCCAATTCCAGTGAAATTTATGTCTCACACTATTAATTCCAATTGTGTCCTATATTTAAACAAACAAAAAGTATGTAGTAGTGAATTTTACATAATACTAAATCCTCATTACTATCTAGCATAAAAGTGAACATTCAATTTACAAAGTTTTCAACACCTTCACCATTGCCAAAGCCTTCTTCCCTTTTGTTGCTGAATTGCTCCTCCTCTATTTCGCTAACTTCTTTTTAGTTCCAACTTCTAAGTTTCACTCGAGTTTTGGAGAATGTGATTTTCAACTTTCGGTTATCATCTTCCCTCTATCTTTTTACTATGCGAATAGCAATTAATAACTTAAGTGCGCCATTAATAATCACCCTATTAATTGTCCTATAACCTTTGTATGGAGAATGTATGCACAAGTTTGACTTGTATCTTAATTTTTTTTTAAAAAAAGCTTTTAAACTAAAGTGATTTGAAGATAATTTTGCTAATTGGTAAAAGAATATAAACTCACAAGAGCAAGGAATACAAAAGACTGATAACCAATTAGATTTAAGCAGCTAATATAAAAAGCTTTGTTAACTATTATAGAATTGCAATGGGCAAAGGTAGGTCGTCGCACTCGGGAGGAGATCGTCGCACTCGGAGAATGAAAGGAGGCAAGCATCGTCGCCATCAATTCACAGAGGAGAAAAATTAGGGCTCGATTTTTATCGAGCCCTAACGATGCAACCAACACTTATATAGTCGGGTGACAAGTCGGGTTTGGGTTCAATGCTGATAGGTAAAAAAAAAAAATGAACTCAATAAAAATAAATCCATATCGGTCGATTTTGCGCCGACTCATATCGGGGGATTTACCGGCCGATATTTCAAATATCGGCCGTTTTTTTACTACAAACGATATGAGCGAACGATTTCCCCATATCGTATCGATAGCAGGCAAAAAACGAAATATCGGCCGATATATCGGCCAACTCGGCCATTAAAACAGTGCATTCAAGTCAATAACAATTGCTAGAACTTAGTCAATTTCTGCTCTAGTTTTGTCTCCTCGCACCAATTAGCATAACGTTCAGTCAGGCTCTGTTCCATATTTATAAGTTAATGGTGAATCTGTAAATAGGTTCCTAGAAGATCAAGCTACCGTGTGGCTTAGTCTATTATAAGATTCTTTTTAAGATACAATAAAATTTTATAAATTACATATATGCATTCATCTTCTACCTCAAATTACTTCATCTGTTTAATGACCTGTCAGTTTGTATTATCAGAATTACATATTTTATTTCTCAGTCTTATCACCTAATTGTCACTGAGGAAAAACACAATTCCTCTTGGAATTGTAATGGTGTACAAGTCCAACATCTTTAAGTCTGATTTAGGCTGGAAATAAAGGTTACAATAACTCATGCATTCAGCTAGGTGGTATTATATTTACTAGCATATCCCCGCGCCATATGGCAAGGGGCCCAACCAGTTTATATGAAATTTTTGAAGAAAATAGTAGTGAGCTCTTTAGCCGTTTTAAACATTACACCGTGTTTCGAGAATAAATGCTCAATCAGTAAAACTAAAACCAATAAAAAAATCAATAGATAAAAACAGCCAATATAAAAAAGCCCATTTGAAAATAAATGCTTAATCATCATAATAAAAATAATAGAATAATTAACAGGAAAAATAAAAATTAATGAAATTTTTTATTTTGGTAGTAAGTCTCAATTATGGTACTTGTGCTTAAGAATGATCATTGATCATGGTTTTGTAACTGAATCAAACATTATTTGATTAAAAATATACATATCAGAATTACACTAAATTCATTTGTAGGCAATAAATGAAAACAGTCAAAGTGCAATTTAAAATAGTTCTCCACTTTTTTTTTTTTTGAAGAAAACTGACTCATTTAAAATGTAGCAAAAAGAAACTACAATCTGACTTTCAAACTTCAGAATTACTCCTCTTTTATATGAACCTAGGATCCTTCACCCCCAAGCACGCCTCTTACACATAGATACAAGGATGAGTTTGCTTGTTATTGTTTTATTTTGAGAATTTGGCATAAATTACAATTCCAGTGAAATTTATGTCTCACACTATTAATTCCAATTGTGTCCTATATTTAAACAAACAAAAAGTATGTAGTAGTGAATTTTACATAATACTAAATCCTCATTACTATCTAGCATAAAAGTGAACATTCAATTTACAAAGTTTTCAACTCCTTCACCATTGCCAAAGCCTTCTTCCCTTTTGTTGCTGAATTGCTCCTCCTCTATTTCTCTAACTTCTTTTTAGTTCCAACTTCTAAGTTTCACTCGAGTTTTGGAGAATGTGATTTTCAACTTTCGGTTATCATCTTCCCTCTATCTTTTTACTATGCGAATAGCAATTAATAACTTAAGTGCGCCATTAATAATCACCCTATTAATTGTCCTATAACCTTTGTATGGAGAATGTATGCACAAGTTTGACTTATATCTTAATTTTTTTTTAAAAAAGCTTTTAAACTAAAGTGATTTGAAGATAATTTTGCTAATTGGTAAAAGAATATAAACTCACAAGAGCAAGGAATACAAAAGACTGATAACCAATTAGATTTAAGCAGCTAATATAAAAAGCTTTGTTAACTATTATAGAATTGCACATGTACCCTAATACATTTATTAAGACTATTTTTGGCACCTAAACACCAGCCAATAAAGAACTAACACAATAGTGATAAATAGGTCGATCTCTTATATACATAGGAGAGGGTGTATCGTATAGGCAGCCCTTTAAGCATGTGTCGTTTTCTTTTCTTCGTATTCTACTCAAGCTATTCTACAATGCTAGTGATCTATTCATTAAAAAAAAATAGTTGAACATATGTTTCAACTTCACAATACAAGTCTTCAAGAAGGTTCATAAAAGGAGAAATTCTTTTCTGATAAAAACTATATTACCATACAATTCATTTTCCAAAGTAAAAGAAAAAGAAGGAAAGAAAAAAGGTTGTGGTACTTAACAAACACGACATTTTTGGTGTCCTAACCAGCTAATCTTCACTCAAGCATGTCCTTATATTCTGGTATTTTTTTCGACTTAAATTAGCGACTAAAAAATTGCTAGCTGAAATTTGTGATTGAGTTTGACAGTAAATGTTCCTTTCCCCCCTACCCTATTTAATCCGGATACTTTTTATTGAACATTAAATTATATTTCAGATTTATTATTTAATTAAATTTTGATTATCACTTCTTGTTGTTGAAGCAAATTAAAACAATGAGTGTTAGATTAGAACAAAAGATTGAGGAACAAGAAGATAAAGACATGGATTCGAAATTATACAAGGAGAGAAATGAAAGAAGAATGTGAAGAAAAAGGAGAAAGCTTCAATACGGTAAACTCCCCAGCTCTCATAAAATAGAATTAATTCACAGGGTAGATGATCATCAGCTTGTTTAGGGTACATGGTACAAAGTCGCAGTGTCGGCCGCCGACTCGGCGGGCACTGAAATGGATCTGTGATGCAGACATCTATTCAAGATGAAAGAGCCAAAGAGATGAATCCAAGAAGTCTCAGTCCAAATTGACGTCGTGGTAGGATTTGATATTTTTTTCTCTTTCTTTATTTTTGTTTTTTTTAGTTTCTTTATTTTGAGTTTCTAAATTTTGGGATTGTAATACTATTTAGATTAGGAGTTGAAGTTGGAGTTGGAGTTGGACTCAATTTTATAAAAGCCGATATAAAAGCCCTATTTTACCAACAATGAGTAATGAAGAATTTTGATAAATTTTGAGATTTAACTTCTCTCATATTGTTTAGGATTCTTCCTAACCTCCTTCAAATAAACATTAATCTAATTTCTCCTTCTTAATCCTTCCACCTGCAAACAAATTCTAGAAAAAAAACCCAACAATTATTTTCTCCCTCTCTACAAAAAAATCATCAACAGCAAACGTCAACTCTTTATTTTTCTTGTCTTCTTCTACAATCCATCCAAAGGAACCCAAGAAAACCTCCAATAACCCACTGATCTCATCTCCTCCAATAAAATCAAAGCCTCCACCTCCTCCGACGGACGCAACATCACCCATCAGCACCATCTCTAGCATCATCCTGTTGCTTCAAAGAAGGAAGAAGACACAAGCTTCAATTCGGATCCAGATCCATTATCAAAAAACAGACCCATTAGCGACCCTACTTCGTTTTTGGGCCGTAACTTTCGCATCTGGGCTCCGTTTCAGGCGATCTTGGTACCGTTACGATCGTGATGAAGAGGTCTACGCATCAGTACCTACTACAGGTCTGAGATATCTCTGTAATCATCAGTAGGTAAATCTTCTTAACACGATTCTGATCTAGTTCATGGCCTATTAGAAGTAGAAAACGCTCTGGCGGGATCCTCACGGACAGAAAAAAATTGCTGTCAGTTTGATAATAATCGAGTGACATTACTTCTTTGGTCCGAACCAAGAAATCCGTTAGATATGATGCAAAATGGATCTTTTTCTATCGTTGATCAGAGATTTTTTTATGAAAAATATGAATCGGAGTTTAAAGAAAGGAAAGGGGCCCTCGACCCGCAACAGATAGAGGAGGATTTATTCAATCACATAGTTTGGGCTCCTAGAATATGGCGCCCTTATGTTAATCTATTTGATTGTATCGACCCACGGAATTGGGATTTCCCTATTGGGCGGGTCATTTCGGGGCAAGTGGATCATTTATCATAAAGAGGATGAGCTTCAAGAGAATGATTCAGAGTTCTTGCAGAGTGGAACCATGCAGTACCAGACACAAGATAGAGCTTCCAAAGAACAAAGCCTTTTTCGAATAAGCCAATTCATTTGATGGGTTGACAACCGCCTCTAATATTTTATCAAGTTAATCTGCTGCCACTATATTGTGAGTTCATGTGCATCTGCTACTTTGTATTTACTGATCATAATATTGATTATACAACTTTCCCATTGGAGCTGAGTCGTTATATCAGTATATTTTAGATTTTGAAGGTACCACTGTTATTGCGCATTTTGTTAAATCCATCATCATGCATTATTTGTTTTAATTATTTTCCTACCCAAGATCGTAATAGTTGGTGAAACGTAGCAAAATTTATCATATCACTGATTTCTGATTTATCGCATACACAGTCATATAATTTTGATATCAGAGCACAGTTAGAGTAGGATTTGCATCACTTAGACATTTGCTAGGAATTTTTACTGTTTTCTTGCATTAAAAAATCATCTAGTCTAAATTTGCATCTCTTCATCCTTATTTTAAGTTGTGCATAGTGCATACCCACCCGCAGTGGTCACCCATATCTGTTAGAAGAGTCTAGTGAATCTCGCACCACCTCAATGGATCCCAAACAGATTCCCGCCATGTTCGCCAAGATAAATGCCAAGTTAGATACCCATTAGACACTCGATGAAAGGTTGACCAAAGTGGAGTCCACACGTGATCAAACTCCACCGAAAAACAACCGACGTAACACCGAGAACACATCGAATCCCGATGCTCAATATCTGAAAAGCATCAATATCAATGTTCTCAACTTTGAGGGACGTCACGACCCACAACTTTTCATAAACTGAACACTCCAACTAGATAGATATTTCACATGGTACGAACTTACTGAGTCTAGAAAAGTTAAGTACGATGCAATGAAACTGCCTGGTCAAGCTAGTCAGTATTGGACCAACCTAGAAAACAGACATGCAGCCCGAGGTCGACCACCAATTGACTTGGGATAGGATGAAAGAAGAGTTAGAAACAAAGTATGTGCCACCATCGTTTAGTGCACGTCCCATGGACAATTAGCACCAACACACTCAGGATAACAAATCTGCAAAAAAGTATGTCGAGAAATTCGATGTTTCTCATCAGATGCAGTACCCTCCATAAAGAAGGTGAAACTCAAATTCTTTTTAGATTCAGAGTCGACCTTAGAGATGACCTACGAACTGAACTGTTAGGTAGAAGAGTCATCGAGTTAGAGACAGTGTATGCCTTAGTCCAAGATTTAGATTCCGCTAGGACCAGTCACACTTCAAAGGAGTTACGATTATAGGACTTCAGTGTCTAGACCTTCACCACCTTCCCAACCCTATAGGTTTAGTACCCAAACCCCTTCACATAGGGATGACATCAAGAGTAAGAGTCTTGATCAGGACAATAGAAACAAGGGCCCCAATTCCTTCAGAGTTAGTTCCACAACCAAGTGCTATAAATGCCACGGTTATGGACATTTAACCGCAAGTTGCCCTAGTCTTATCAAAATCACCATAATAGATGGAACACCCACCGAAGCCACTGAGTCAGATTCTGATGAGTATACCTATCAACCAGATGTTGAAACTGACAACGAATAATCAAGCAATGATGGTGGTCTCAACTGCATTAGGCCAACGTCGTCTACCCATTTGTCCGTCGTCAAATATGTTCCCACTACACCAGCAGAAAATGACGATTGGAGAAGAACTGCGATCTTTCACACGTTCACCAAGATTGGAGACAAGAGTTGTAAGGTGATTGTGGACAGTAGAAGTCGTATCAATGCAATATCGTCCAGACTTTGTGAAAATCTTAGATTAGAGATTATATCCCACCTCCACCCATTCAAAGTGTCTTGGATTGACTCCACAGCACATGAGGTCAAACAACGATATCTTGTTCCAGTCAGTGTCAATCATTATAAAGACAAGATTTGGTGTGATGTGATCACCATGAATTGATGGTTAGCCCGTTTAATGTACGAGTGCATGTTGCAAACTCATATCTGACACAGATTTAGACAGTTGACTTCACCGTCTTGACTAATCTGTTTAATAAATGAGTCAGTCGCTGATCCGAACGAGAAGACCTAATAATGACTTGGTTATTTATATTTAGTCCAAATTACAAATTGAAATAAACAAATGCAAATCTAAAGCACAAATGACTAAAAGTAAAGTTGCATAACATACAGTAACATACAAGTAGAGAAGAAATATTGCTAACACAAATCATAACTTGTCAAAAAAATACAACAAAACTATATATGCCTCAACTAAAAACATGAAATTAGAAAGCTAAAGGTAAGGGTTAGGATTTTGAACTTTGGGTATTGTCAAAAAATATTGAACTCTACAGTGCTGTTTGGTTAGGGGCGGAAGTGAAGAAGTAGTAATAATTCCCTTTGAAACTTGAGAATTTGTTAGTGAGTTTTTCCGTGTTTGAATATTGTTGGGAAGTGTGATTTGAAAATATTATGTCATTTCTGGTGTTTGAATGGTAATGTGAGTATTATATCTTTTCTAGTATTTGGATGGCAATGTGAGTGAAAGTGAAAAAGTTGACCACAAAGTTGACCGCAAAATAATATTAAAATAAAAATTAATTAAAAAAATAAAAATTAGGTTGTAATTAAAATGCAAGTGAGATTTACATGACCACAAAATTAACTGTTTTGAGCTACAACTCATTACAAATCTCTTTTCTTTCTTTTCTTTTTCTTTCTTCCTTTCTTCCCCAAACAAAACACCAATTTGAAGAAGAGAAGTCATTCCCTCTTCATTTTCTCCTCTCTTCCCCTCCTCTCTTCCTCTCTTCCGATTGCCAAACAGGCCCTTGCTGGCTACTCTGACTCAAGCTTAGTGAGAGGAGCGTAATGATTGCATTCTAACGGGCTCACAGTAGGTGGTCGCTGGATCAAGTCAAGCTATAATTGGCCAGTTCAAATTTGGATCAATTTAATGGTTAGCCCGTTTAATAAACGGGTGCATGTTGCAAACTCATATCGGACACAGATTTAGATAGTTGACTTCACCGTCTTGACTAATCTGTTTAATAAATGGGCCAGTCGCTAATCTGAACGAGCAGACCCGATAATGACTTGATTATTTATATTTAGTTTAAATTACAAATTGAAATAAACAAATGCAAATCTAAAGCACAAATGACCCAAAGTAAAGTTGCATAACATACAATAACATACAAGTAGAGAAGAAATATTGCTAACACAAATCATAACTTGTCAAAAAAATACAACAAAACTATATATGCCTCAACTAAAAACATGAAATTAGAAAGCTATAGGTAAGGGTTAGGATTTTGTACTTTGAGTACTATCAAAAAATATTGAACTCTACAGGGTTGTTTAGTTAAGGGCGGAAGTGAGGAAGTAAGAAAGTAGTAACAGTTCTCTTTGAAACTTGAGAATTGGTTAGTGAGTTTTTCGGTGTTTGAATGGCGTTGGGAAGTGTGATTTGAAAAATATTACGTCTTTTTTGGTGTTTGGATGATAATGTGAAAGTATTATGTCTTTTCTGGTGTTTGGATGGTAACGTAAAAGTCAAAGTGAAAGGGAAAAAGTTAACCACAAAGTTGACCGAAAAATAATATTAAAATAAAAATTAATTAAAAGAAACAAAAAATAGATTGTAATTAGAATGCAAGTGAGATTTACATGATCACAAAATTAACTGTTTTGAGCTACAACTCATTACAAATCATTGTTGTTCGACAAAAATGTCACCATTTACGATCGATCTAACATATGTCAATTTGAGCAAGAGGGTAAGCAGATTAAGCTACTACACTTAAGACCCAAGACTGGATAGCCCCAACAAACATCCACTTTGACTTTGCTACCAACTCTACCCTCTCCACCTCTCATTGCTATCATTCCTTCTCTATCTCTCACTAATCATGCATACCATGTCCGCAAATCACTTCCTCCCTTACTACCGACACCATCTCACTATAAAGCATTCGAGTCTGTACCTGCATTTGCATCACATAAACATGTGTACAAACTACACAAAGAGATCAATGATGAAAATAAATAGAGCAATGTAAAGCCTACTCTACGAGCTGACAGTAAAAAAATATGTAAAACTTTTAATGTAGGCGGCAATGTAATGGTTCGGATTTATCCGAAATAGTTTCCTTTCGGATCTGTTAAAATGTTGCATGTCCGCAGTGCTGGACCTTTCAAAATCTTGAATAAACTGAATTGCAATACTTATGTAATAGATCTTCCTAAAGATTATGGCATTAGTTGTACATTCAATGTTAATGATCTAGTGTACTATAAAAGTTTTGATTGTAACTCCTTGATTGTTGAGCCGTCCCCTAAGCCATTATTTGAGACTCACATTTACCCCTCTCATATACTCATCCCATTACAGCAGAGAGGGCTGATTAAATTTTAGAGAATGAGACTCACCACCAAAACTGTTGGAACTCACATGTACTTAAACTGTTGTAAAAGAAAAACACTGACTGTTGATTTGCAAAGGATTGATCTTGTTCAGCATAGGAGACCTAATCCATCTAAACTCGACGGAGTCGAGTTTTCTTCCACCCAGGGAGAATGATGCAGACATCTATTCAAGATAAAAAAGCCGAAGAGATGAATCCAAAAAGTCTCAGTCCAAGTTGAAGTCGTAATAGAATTTGAGATTTTTTTTCTTTCTTTATTTTTGTTTTTTTAGTTTCTTTATTTTGATATTTTGAGTTTCTAAATTTTGGGATTGTAATACTATTTAGATTTGGAGTTTGAGTTGGATTCAATTTTGTAAAAACCTATATAAAGGCTCTATTGTACCAACAATGAGCAATGAAGAATTTTGATAAATTTTATTGTATGAAATTTAACTTCTCTCATATTATTTAGGATTACTTCCTAACCTCCTTCAAATAAACTTTAATCTAATCTCTCCTTATTCCTTTCACCTGCAAACAAATCTTAAAAAAAACCAACAATTATTTTCACCCCCTCTACAAAAAGACATCAACAGCAAACGCTAACTCTTTGTTCATCTTGCCTTCTTCTAAAATCCATCCAAAGGAACCTAAGAAAACCTCCAACAATCCACTGCTCTCATCTCCTCCAACAAAACCAACGCCTCCACCTCCTCCGACGGATGCAACATCACCCATCAGCACCATCTCTAGCATCATCCTGTTGCTTCAAAGAAGGAAGAAGATACAAGCTTCAATTCAAATCCAGACTCATTATCAAAAAACAGACCCATTAGCGACCCTACTTCATTTTTGGACCGTAACTTTCACATCAGCGCTCCGTTTCAGGCGATCTTGGTACCGTTACGATCGTGACGAATAGCTCAACGCATCAGTACCAACTACAGGTCTGAGATATCTTCGTAATCATCAGTAAATAAATCTTCTTAACACGGTCTATTTATTTGTGGGTTGACAACCGCCTCTAATATTTTATCAAGTTAAACTGCTGCCACTATATTGTGAGTTCGTGTGCATCTGCTACTTTGTATTTGCTGATCATAATATTGATTATACAAGCTTTGTCATCGTAGTTGAGTAGTTGCATCAGCATATTTTAAATTTCGAAGGTACCATTGTTATTGCGCATTTTGCTAAATCCCTCATCCTGCATTATTTGTCTTAATTATTTTCCTACCCAAGATCGTAATAGTTGGTGAAACGTAGCAAAATTTATCATATCACTGATTTTTAATTTATACGCATACAGTTTCACATCAATCGGTCTCTCTTCCCATCCCTCCGATCTCTCTCTCCCCCTCCCACCGCTCAGAGGCGACGACGAGGGAACGGATCGGTCGACGACGGGGAGGAGGTGACAACGTCAGATGAGAGAGGGGGAGAGAGATTGGGTAAGAGATGGGGGAGAGAGAGATCGGAGGGAGAGGAGAAAGATAGAAAGAGATCAGAGGGAGGGAGAGAGATAGAGAGTTCGAAAAGAGGGGGAGATAGAGAGATGGGAGGGGGAAAGAGAGATCGGAGGGGGACATTTGGAGACTGGACCTTACCTAAAGGCGGGCGAACGGCGGCAGTGGTAGGCCCCGATCCTCCTTTTTTTCCTTTTTATGTTTCTGTGACTCAGGGCCGACTCGACTCCGAATCGGCCGAGTCTTCCTGAGTCATATCGGGAATCAACCGAGTCGAGGCCAAGTCGTCCCCAAGTCGAAGAAAATTCCAAGTCCAAGGCGACTCGCGTCTCGGTATCGCCGCGATGCTCGCCAAGTCGTCTCCGACTCGGCCGATACTTCGAACCCTGTTAGGGTATGAGTCTAGGACAAATTCATCCACATTCTCATAAATTTTCATTGTTAAGAATGATTGGATGAAAATGAATAGAGAAAAAAATGTGTTTTTGGTGATCGGAGTTGCGGGTGGCGAGTTATCGTCGTCCAAATATCATCATCACTGTCCATGGTGAGGCAAGAGGCATGGGACTGTTTGGCCAAAGCCATGAATCCTCGCAAGTTGGATTAAGGTCGGAAATTAGAAATGATGAAAGTAGATTGACTGTGATTATTATTTAATTCAAACCCTGAGTTCTTCCATACAATTATTTATATGTTAAGGAATTGTAAAATGATGTCTAAATTGGAAATTACTAGATGACTTTTTTAGAGTAACATTGCAAAAAGATCTGGATAGTGATTAATTAAGAATTCATTTTTACATAGAAGACAGAAGCATGTAAATTATGGTTCAAGGCTAATTTTGACGTAGTAGCCAGTTATGAATTAGTGTTTGGTTAGAAATTTTGTTTTATTTGAAAATCAAAATAATTCTAATATGTCCAATAAGCGGTCACGGTTAGTTACCTTTTATATATTAATAATTTGCTAACTAAGACTAATGAGTCTACGATAAAATTGAGTGCTGACTAAATAGTTGACGAATAAAATTGACCCTCTTCTGGCTGCAAATAGTTGATCCGCCTCATACCCTAAATAAGTAGTGTGAACTGGGGCAAAGTGACATGGGAAGTATAGTGTGAACGGGGTTCAAGTTATTTACGGCTTCTTTGAGAGTTGACGGCTGCAACAGATTGATTAAGGTGTGAACAATGATTTATTTATTTTTTATTTATTTATCTATCTATTTTTTGAGGGGTTTTTTTTTTTTTTTTTTTTTTTTTTTTTTTGGGGGGGGGGGGGGGCTGTAAGAAAATGTTTTGAGTGTGAACAGGGTTTTTTGGGGGGTGGTACAGAACATTCTTGATGCTTTAGTAGCTTTAATGTATAGATATGATATAAACAAAGAAAGGATCCAACAAGTTAAATGTTGAAAGATTCATCCGAGATTCCGAGGGGCCCAATAATCTGGATGTTGTCTTTACATGAATTCTATAGATAGTGTCACCAGTGGCTTTTTAGAGTATACAATTAATGGAATGTTATCACACGAGCAAATGAAACAGGGGTGTCAGTTTGATGACGGCATATACAATTAAATGACATTGACATGAGAAAATAAAAGGTTAATGCTTTAGATACACATAACTTCTACCTCAGGAAAATATTATTAGTTCATTGCAGGTTACTCACCTTGCCTCAGTGACATTGCTGCAAACATAAAGCCCCCCAGCACCAGCAGTGAAGCCAATTTCATAGACTGTAGACAAAACGAACCATAGCCTCAAGCTTTTGTCAAGAACGACGAATTATCAATCTAAAATCATAGTCATCACATATGCTTTTAAGACTAAAACCCACACACAAAGATGTAACATGATATTTTAAGAATAAAATGAAAAGAAAAGGTTAAAAAAAAGAGAGAGGGAAAATATCCAGACTATTTTTTCTATAAAACAACAGAATGGTGAGATGTTTCCTCTCACATTCCATCAAATTTCAATAAAACGACAAGTCCTATAAGATCCAGAGGTTATTCTCAAAGTACAGAACTTTATAGATCATATCTGAATGATTAACAATAACAACACAAGTGACCACAAGTTTCTTGTATAAACCCCCTTTGGCTCAAAGCTGCCACAATTAGCAATTTGTACCAATTCACAAAGAATGCATATGAGGCTAGGAACTGGTAGCAATTATAGATATGGGAGAGCTCAAGGGGACTGATCATTAAAAAAAAAAAAAAAAACCTAGAAACCAAGCATCTGAGGGAGCAATCAAGGAAGGAGGCTCATACTTCCTAAAAGTTAGCATATAAAAATAAAAATTATGCCATAGTAATGATTGAACAAACATGAGAGAACCCACTTTTTTTAAGGAAAAAAATGTTTCTGAACTTATTCTCTTTGATTTCCATATAACCTACCATCAAATTTACGTGGCCAGGAGGGAGCTCTCTCTCTTCTCCAATTCCAGATAAGCTGTTTTCTCTACTTACAAAGTGATATCACAATCATGCTTTTGAGATATCATAGATTTCTATTCATTTAAGATGATATCACAACCTTCCTGTGACAATAGCTAATTCCCCTTTTAGATAATATAACTCGCTCCCAGTATTTCTAAATGTACGATCACAAAGCCTTCTACCATCTAAATCACAACGATCTGTTGACGACATAAAAATTCTCCATCTTAATAAGCCCTCTGCATTATGGACAACTGGTACATTGATCAACCACACTCAATACTGGCTGCAACTTATCAGCTAAAACAATTTCTTACAGAAATCCGAAAGAGTGAAATCCAAATTCGGAAAATTCAACTGAGTCGAAAGCTTCGTGCCAGTATTAATAAGCATAAAAAAGGAATATCATCTTTATTACCATTACCGTAGATAAAAGAATTGTAAATAATTTTCTGTATACTTACAGCATAAGCCTCCAAACCGCCGGGTTGCGCTGGCAAGGTCAGATCTCGACTGACAGACACAATGTAATGCCCTTGTAGCAGATCAATGGCATCCTTAACACCCATGCAATAATAATAAATTTGATATGTAAGGGCAATGATTTAAGTAATCAATTAGGACATGAGAAAAATGAGATTATTATAGATGTCAACAAATCAAACAGGACAATAAAAAGGAAATGGGAAAAATAGGAATATTAATGAAGATTCAAATCCTTGAATAAGATTAATCAGACCAAATGAATTGACTAATATGCAATGATGCAAAAAATAAAATGATAGAAAGGCATGAAAAAATTAGGTACTGTTATTCTTTAGGAACAATTTGAGAAAGATACCATTCACATTTCGATTGAAAAACAATCACACCAACCTGAATACCAATAATGCTAGTTTGATAATTTTCCTTTTAATGCAGACTGTTACAGCCATTAATATGCTTTTTACTAACCTATTAAAGTTCAACTTAGATTGGTAAAATGTGGGGGATGAGAACTAACCCACAATGTTAAATTCTTTATTCAAAATTCTGAGCTAAGTTATATGCATTTATAAAATAACATAATTTTCATGAAAACATGTACTCCCAATTTTATCTGACAACTACTTTGTTTGCAAATTTTCATTAGTTTCTCTTAAGGAATAAACCTCGGAGAATCTTCAGGTTAATGCAAGTTAACCTATTTCCTGGACAATTTCACTAAAAGAGAATGTTGACTAACCCGTAAAGTTCAACGACATTGATTATAATCTACCAAAATGTAGGCCTAAACATATACACACAAACACATGAGGACCCAACATCCAGAATATCAAGTGCCAGAGAACAGGCGCGCGCGCACACACACAGATGGAGATTTATCTACAACTCCATTTCCGTGATTTCTTCTTTAACAACACAGAGAACAGGCCCACACACAAACACATGGCTTCTGAATATTGCAAATTATGATTCTCCTTTCATCGTTGCCTTGATCTCCATTTGTTCAAAATTATCCCACTTTTAATAGCACTACTAACAAGACTCGAAAGATTAAAAAGATTTACCCACAAAAAATACTTAAAAAGAAATACTACATTGAAAATGGCTCATTGTTGGACTACAAAACAAAAAGTCTCAATCTACTACAAAATCCTTAAAGTGATTTAAAGAACTAAACCATCTCTAATTAATTCTTAAAAGTTGACCCTCTAAAAATCTGAAACTAGATCAAGTGACAAAATATTCTGATTCAATGCACTCCCATCTCACCCTGCATCACATTATTGCCAACAGCAGAGGAAAAAATACAAAGAAAAAAAATAGAGCGTAATGTAGTCATGTAAAAATTAAAATAAAAGAAATGAAAATAACATAGAAGAAGTCGCAACAGGCGAGAACAGAGTATTGAAGAGATACTAATACAGATAAGAATCCACATTTAAAAATATTAAATTCCTCTCACTCCTTAACTACCAATTCCTTTTGCTCTAGCCATTCTGTATGCTGAAATGCATAATAACATCATTAAACTAATTGCATTCAGTCTACTTGACAAGAGACAAGTACTAAGGGTTCCTCCTTATCCTTCTCTCACGAAACAATTATAAAGGGCACTTTAAAAGATAATTTAAATATAAAGAGAACCTTGAAGAAGAGTTCTGCTCAAAGAGGGGATTAACATATTGAATTTTCTGTTTGAACAACTGGATATAAAGGTACAGAATGTAAATGCATGCGAAAGAAAAAATGTGTACAACTGCAAAACAAGAATGTGTGTATACATATATGTGCATTCCAAAATGTCCGTAACAGGTCAACAAAGATATGTACTCTTTTCCAAGTTTGGAATCTTGGTATCTGTATTAGTATCAATCGTATGTTTTTGGTATCAAAATCGGCAATGTCAAAGATTATCGGCCAGTTCATCTCAGTCATCCAGTTAATATCAATATTTTCACAATCGGCATTATCAGTATCTGCTATACATAAGGTATCAGGTGATCTTTCAAGCCATGCTCTTTCTAAAGGCAGGTCCAAACTTCAAGCATCCAATTGCGCGCGAGCGTTTATATTTAAAATCTCAACAAAAAAAAAAAAAAGAATGTTGAAAAGAAACTTACAATCTACTCTTAGGCGGAATGGCAACACAAATAAGTGTAGTGTTTGTGTGCGTGGAATGACAGAGCACCACAAATAAGTAAATTTATCACCAGATAATAATGCATTTTCAATTGGTTCCTTGGCTTATCTCATTCCTTGGAGAGGGATGCACTCCCTCTAATAGAACTTATTGCCTTCCCCTTGTAGACTCCTCTTTCTAGTTTATGAAGGTATAAAAATTTTGGAGGATTTCTACTTGATTACATCATCTTAACTTGCATGTCAAATAAGTCAGGTCCTACCCACCAAATAAATTTAACATGATGTCCCTTACTTGTTATCAGTTACCTCAGTTGGGGGCCAATTCAAAAGATTAATGTCATGTTATCGGTCAATTGCAAATTTTTGTCAAATTTATTTGTGGAGGATTCTCAATATTATATCCTTGCACACGGGTAATCCCATTTCTCATGGAAAAAGGCTTGAATAATGACGAAGACATTGACTATGGATCATGAGCACAAGGAAATCTAAGAACATTACTAACCAACTATTAGTAAAAGGTTATTTCTGTATTATTAGTTTAAGTTAGGGTCTTGTCTTTTCTGTACACATGTATCTTTCATATTCGTACTCTGTGTACTGTCTTCTCCCAAAGTTCACATGTATCTTTCTTATTCATATTGTTCCTTTCTTCTTTCTTTTTTTTTCCTTTTCCTTCTCTTATTTTCTTCTTTTTTTCTTCAACCCGAACCTTACTAGCATACCAAAAAATGAAAGCCACCCTTGCCATCTCCCACTATCTCATGTTGCTCTTGCCCAGCACCACCGCCACCCTTACCTCCAACTCCCTCCTGACCTTTGACCACCACCCAACCTCCCCCTCTTCCTTCCCTATTCTTCTTCGTCCAATTGTTTCCCTCCCGACCTCCCCTCCCCCCTTCACCTAATCGTCCACCTCCGCCTCTTTCATTTTCTTTGCTCAATAATCTACCTCCGTCTCTTCCTCCCCTCTTCATCCAACTGTCCACCTCCGACTCTTTCCTCTCCTTTGCCCAATCATCTGTCTCGGCCTCTTCCTCCCTATTTTTCTTCCTCCTCTCTTCTTCTTTGCCTAATCATCTGCCTTTTAACCTCTGACTACCTCTTGCCCCCAACCATTGCCTGTGTCTGTTTAACCACCTCCATTCCCTTTGATATCATTTAACCCAACAAGCCCCATGTTTAACCCAAATCCAAACCCGGACCCAACTTTTTATTTCCTAATTTGATTAGAAATTTATTAATTTAGGGTTAAATATTCAAATCTTTTTATGTTCTTTCTTGTGTTTCCTGTATGGCTGAAACGAATGATTTTTTTATTGAAATATAGGTCGCAGCCTGGTGCAAGTAGAATTTGAACCCTAGACCTCTTACCCACTACAAAAAGGTTTTACCACTATGCTACAATGACACTTTCATATGAATGATTTTAAAGACCTTGTTGAGATTCAAATTACTATAATAAAATTGAATGGAACATACTATATGTTATGGGAGAAACCTTCAAGTCCTTGATCCTAAAGACAACCTGTGGATGGTTACTTAACTTGGGGCAAACCATCATCATGTGGCAACGTTTGAAGAATGGAAACAAGTCAACTACTTGATAATGATGTGGTTGCGCATCAGTATGGATCCACTATTAGTGCCAACTTCATGTATTTAGATACCACAAAGGACATCTGGGAAGTTATTCTTGATTGAAGAAAATGTGTTTGGGGTTTTTGAGATCGATGAGATGTCCAATCTTCACAAAGGTGACAACAATTTAGATTACTACTTTAACCATTTCAAAAATATGATTGATGAGGTTAATCAATATCATCCAATTACTAATGAAATTGAAGTTTCTTCGAGTTTTTTTGGACCAGAGATCTCTTATTAAGGCACTGCGCTCACAATTTCTAGCAGTTGAAATAATGATTCTCTCTCTTCGTAAAACTTTCCCTAGACTTTCTCATACTTCTGAATCTTTAACAAGAACTTCAAATCCATCTCCAGCCGAGAGGTCCTCAGTCATTTCAGCTAGACACAATGTTATTTCTCGAGGTTGTGGCATGTCTTCTCCTCGCGATGGTATATCTTCTAAAAGCTAGGGTTTCTGATGAGGACATCAGAGCACGTGCACGTTACGGACGTGTCTTTCAACGCAGACGACGCACCAACTTGTTAAGCTCGAAGATATGGTTCTGGAGCCCTAATATCTAGTATTTATAGCTGTATTTCAGTATGTATTTCGGTGTATATTTATGGTGTATTTCATTGTGAATTTCAGTGGTGTGATATAAAACAGTTACTGTTTAGTTCTGAACTGAACTAAACAGTTCTGTTCAGTTTCTGAACTGAACTAGACTGCCAGGAATAATTCAGTGTCTAAACTGAAAACAATTTTGAAACTGAACCTATAGTGGGACAGTTCTCTGAACTGAATATGTAACCTGATAAAGGCAACTGAGTGTACTCTATGAAGTCATGGAAAAATGAAGAAAAGCTGAGACTTACTCCCCTCTTGAATAGCTCCTCTCCCTCTCCTCTTACCCCTCTTTGGTCTATTCTTTATCTCCAACACCCCCTCCACCACTATAGCAGCAACAGCAGCAGCCAGCCAGCAGCAGCTACAGCAGCAGCAGGCCAGCAGTAACAGCAACAGCAGCAACCAGCCAGCAGCAACAGCAGCAGCCAGCCAGCAACAGCGAAGCGGCAGCGGCAACAAATAAAGCAGTAATAGAAGCAGCAGTAACAGCTTCAGCGGCGCTCACCTCAGTCCTTCGGCTTGATGATCCATGTCTAAGATCGAACCAAACTCACCTCTCCTAGAATACGACGGCAAGTTTTATGAGATTGTCTATTCAGATGACCATCCCGACTTCATCTACACTCTGAGTGTCCCACTGGTCTTCATTTTATACTCTTTCCTCAGGTGATTCAGGAGCAGCCCCCAGAAGATTTATTTGAAACCGAAAGTGACACTAAAGTACCACCATTGGAACACCTTCATATTTGATTTTTCCCAGTATGAGATCTTCAGGTATCTCCTTTAGACTTTATCAGTTCCTACAGTAGCGAATCTCTATTATATTATCTATCTGTTGGCTGTGCTCATAAAGTAGGTTGAGTGTCCTATTTATTACCTTGTATCTGTCAATATGAACATTACATGTGGGACTTGTCATCTCAGCGCATTGCCATTAATCTTTCAGTTTCATCTCGAATCCTATTGTATTTATGCAATTTATTTACAATAAACATTAGTCACTATTTCAAGCTGATAACTTGTAGTCTAGATCGATCCCTTTGTTGGTGAAACATACTTCATTTACTTTAATACTGAGCTCCTAACATGTACATATACGTTTCACATCATTTTGGTATCAGAGTCAGGTTCTAGGCTAGAAATTTTAATCATCGTGTGTAGGTTGCATCCAATAGACTTTAGTAATGTGGCATTTGCATGCAAAACTATCACTTTATTTTAAAAAAATAATTGCATTCATACATTTTCATTTGGCAGTAAGCTTAATCCATAGTCAGTCCTTTAATATATGCCAACTCGTAGCGGTAGATCATACCTATTTGACGAGAGTAGTGAATCTCAGGCCACTATAATGAATTCTGAAGTCCTCCAGAAGTTGGAAGAAGGTCTGAGTCATCTTATAACTGTTGAACAAAATCAGGTCAAACTCTAACTTGAGGTGGATGCTCGATTAGCTGAGTTTGAACAGAATCGCGATCGACCAGCTACTCCACCCATCCTGAACACTCCCCATCATAGAAACCTTCAGCCTTTCAGGAATGAGCGAGATCTGGATGAACGTATTGTGAGGAGTATCAAAATCAATGCCCCTTCTTTTGATGGTACACTGGAACTACAACTGTTTTTGGATTGGATAAAAAAATGGATCGTTATTTCAAGTGGTACTCAATGTCGAAGAGCGAAAAGTCAGTTTTGCCGCCATGAAGTTGACTGGGCAAGCTAGTCAATATTGGGCTAACCTTGAAACTCTTCATGAGTTAAAAGAAGAGCATCCTATTGGCACTTGGCTTGACATGAAAATCAAGCTGAAACAAAAATACCTCCCACCTTATTACCCGAGGTTGTTAGACAAGTGGAACCAATTCTACCAGGGGAGCAAGTCTGCCAAGGAATACGTCGCCAAATTCGACGAGTTCCTCATCAGGTGTAGCATGCTTGAAACTGAGACTCCAATGCAAGTCCTTTCTAGATTTAGAGCTGGATTGCGAGATCTTAGGAGCGAACTCTTCGCAAGAAACGTTGACACTTTGGAGAAAGCTTATGCCCTAGTGCAAGACTTAGATGAAATCAAATCGAGCAAAACTCACGACTATAAGGCTAGTGTCCCTCGACCTTCTTTACAGTCTTCCCAAATCCGAGCTACATCCAGTTCTTCCCAACCTCAGACTGACAACAAGGGTAAAGGTATTGAAAGAAGTATTCCCAAATCTTATCCTCAGATCAAATGTTATAAATGTCAGGGTAATGAACATATAGCAGCCAAATGTGCTAGTCCATACAAGATCACCCTCATTGACGAAGAAGACTATCCTCAGTCCGAAGATGACGAGTACATTCACCAAGTGGATGGAGATGAAGAGGATTTTGTTGAGAATACTGAAGAAACAACGCTAAATTGTCTTCGATTACGAGAGTACACCAAATTATCCGTAGTCAGGTGTACCTTGGCACAACTGAAGGTTAGCGATGACTGGAGACGTACCAACATTTTTCACACATTCACCAAGATTGGAGAACGAAATTGTAAGATGATAGTGGATAGTGAAAGTTGTATTAATGTTGTCTTCTCGGTGGTTATAAATAAGGTTGGTCTGAAAGCTGAACCCCATCCTCATCCTTATAAAGTATCTTGGATCAATGAGGCCGCACTAAATGTTACACAGAGGTGTCTTGTCCCTATAGAGTTCACTGTTTATAAAGACAAGATATGGTGCGATGTGGTAACCATGGATGTGGGTCAAATTATCCTTGGAAGACCCTGGCTATTCGATAACGATGTTCACATTTATGGCCGTTCGAACATGTGATTTTTTGAACATAAGGGCAAGAAGGTCAAGTTGCTTCCTTCGTAACCCCAGAACAATGTTGTTGAAAAAAAATTAGTTGCAGCCAAGCAAACAAAAATCATCCTGATCAGTGCAAAGGACATCGATCGTAAGATGACAAAAGGGAAGCCCGTCATCATTCTCACTGCCCGAGAAGTCCCTAAAGAGTCGATCACCTTGATTCCTTGTGAGGTCGCCCCCGTGATCGATGAATTCGCTAATGTCTTTCATAAAGATCTCCCGGACCAATTACCGCCAATGCGTAACATCCAACACGCTATTGATTTAGTCCCGGAAGAGAGTCTTCCCAACTTGCCGCATTACAGGATGAATCCTACCAAACATGCAGAACTGAAGAGGCAAGTCGACGAATTGTTGGGTTTTATAAAGGAAAGCATGAGCCCATGCGCAGTGCCTACTGACGCCAAAGAAAGATGGAACTAGGCGTATCTACGTGGACAGTCGCGCGATCAACAAGATAACAGTAAAGTACCGTTTTCCCATTTCCCGGCTGGATAACATGTTGGATATGATGGCGGGAGCCAAAATATTCTCCAAGATTGATCTGAAGAGTGGTTATCACCAAATTCGAATTCGCCCTGGTGATGAATGGAAGACCGCTTTTAAGACAAAGGATGGTTTGTATGAGTGGATGGTTAAGCCATTTGGATTGACAAATGCTCCTAGTACGTTTATGAGAGTAATGACTCAAGTATTGCGACCCTTCATGGGCAAATTTCTGGTCGTATACTTTGATGACATACTCATCTATAGTAAAAATTAGGAACAACATTTAGACCATCTACGTCAAGTGTGTGGAGTGTTGAGAAAGGAGCAATTGTATGCAAACCCAAAAAAATGTGCATTTCTTACCAACAAAGTTATTTTCTTAGGGTTTGTAGTTTCTTCGAAAGGAGTATCTGCTGATCCGGAGAAAATCAGAGCCATAGAAGAGTGGCCAGAACCCCAAAGCATAAGAACTGTTATGAGTTTTCATGGACTTGCCACATTTTATCGACAGTTTATCAAGGGATTCAGCACGATCATCCGATAACTGATTGTTTAAAGAGTGACGAATTCAGTTGGTCAAAGCGTGCCGCTAAAGCCTTTCAAGAGATTAAATAGAAAATGATAGAAGCACCCGTTTTGCGTCTACCAGATTTCTCAAAAGTCTTTGAAGTGACATGTGACGCCTCAGGAATCGGCATAGGTGGAATTTTAAGTCAAGAGGGTCACCCGATAACTTACTTCAGTGAAAAACTAAATGAGTCCAAGCTAAAGTACTCTACCTATGATCAGGAATTTTATACAGTGATTCAAGCACTGCGTCATTGGCGCCACTACCTTCTCCCACAAGAGTTTGTTATCTTTTCAGACCATGAAGTCCTTAAGTACATCAACTCTCTGAAGAAGCTTAATAGTAGACATGGCCGTTGGCAGAATTCCTCCAAGATTATACTTATACTCTTCGTCATAAAGCAGGAATTGAGAACAAGGCTGCCGATGCGCTCAGTCGTCGTTTGGCAATCTTAACAGTATTGAGCAATCAAGTGATTGGATTTGAGAAGATAAAAACTGAGTATGAGTCATGTCCTAACTTTCAAGAAATTCACTCTGTTGAAGAGCGAAACAACACGCGAAATAGATAGCTTTCTTCTGCAAGATGGTTATCTGTTTCGATTTCGCAAGTTATGCATCCCTCGAACGTCTGTGAGAGAATTTCTGGAATGGGAATTGCATGCGGGAGGTCTCGCCAGTCATTTTGGACATCACAAAACTATTGAGGCTGTTGAACATCGTTTTTATTGGCCAAGTCTTAAAAGAGACGTTAAGCTTGTTGGCAGGTGTCACACATGCCAGTTAGCTAAATAGCGAAACTGAACATTGGTCTGTATATGCCCCTGCGTGTTCCAAACCGTCCTTGGGAAGACATTAGCATGGACTTTGTGCTTGGACTCTCGAAAATCCTGAGAAAGCACGATTCTATACTTGTGGTTGTTGACCGTTTCTCCAAGATGGCTCATTTCATTCCTCGCTCAAAAACTTTTGATGCGTCTCCTGTGGCCAAACTTGTTTTTAATAAAATTGTGAGGTTGCATGGACTCCCAAAAACCATTGTGTCGGACCGGGATGTCAAATTTACGAGTTATTTCTGGAAAACCTTATGGCATCAAGTTGGAACAAAACTGCAGTATTCATCTGCCTTTCACCCCCAAACTGACGGTCAAACTGAAATGGTGAATCGAAGCTTAGGTAATCTACTACGAACTTTAATTGGCGAACATTTTAGGTATTGCGATTTGAAATTGTCTACTGCCGAATTTGCATATAACAATTCCATCAATAGAACAATAGGCATGAGTCCAGCAGAACTAATGTATGGGTTTAAACATAGACAACCAATAGATCTCATTCCTATGAGTCAGTATGCTAGGACATTTGAGTCTGCATCTGCATTTACATCACATCTTCACGACTTACACAAGAAAATCAGCAACAAAATAAATAAGAGTAATGCAGCCTACAAAGTCCGAGCTGATCTTCATCGAAAAGTTCAGAGGTTTGAAGTTGGAGACTATGTAATGGTTCGGATTCGTTCCGAACGGTTTCCTCCAAGAACGGTAAAAAATTGCATGCACGTGGAGCAGGACCTTTCGAAGTGATGAAAAGAATAAATGATAATGCATATGTTCTAAACCTTCCTGAAGATTTTGGTATTAGTCCCATATTTAATGTTGAAGATTTGGTAGCATACAAAGGTCCGGATTTCAATCGGAGTAACCCCTTGCTTGATGAGCCTACCTAAGACCTCACTTCTGAGGGACCCTCCTTACCTCCACTTCCAAATCTACCACCCTACGCAGCAGAACAGATTGATAAAATAATAAATAATGAGATCATATCTACTACTGATAGGGGAACTAGACGGTATTTAGTCCATTGGAAAGGAAAATATGAATCTGACGACACTTGGTTGGATCGAGAGGATGTGCAGTGTCTGAATCCTGATGCTTTAGAGCAATACGAGAGCAGCAAAGATATTCACTCGACAGGGTCGAGTTTTCCCTGCCCCGAGGGAATTGATGAGGATATCAGAGCACGTGCACGTTACGGACGTGTCTTTCAGCGCAGACGACTCACCAACTTGTTGAGCTCGAAGATATGGTTCTGAAGCCCTAATATCTAGTATTTATAGTTGTATTTCAGCATGTATTTCAGTGTATATTTATGGTGTATTTCATTGTGTATTTCAGTGGCGTGGTGTTAAACAGTTACTATTTAGTTCTGAACTGAACTAAACAGTTCTGTTCAGTTTCTGAACTGAACTAGACTGCCAGGAATAATTCAGTTTCTGAACTGAAAACAATTTTGAAACTGAACCTATAGTGGGACAGTTCTCTGAACTGAATATGTAACCTGATAAAGGCAACTGAGTGTACTCTATGAAGTCATGGAAAAAATGAAGAAAAGCTGAGAATTACTCCCCTCTTGAATAGCTCCTCTCCCTCTCCTCTTACCCCTCTTTAGTCTCTTCTTTATCTCCAATACCCTTCCTCCACTATAGCAGTAACAGCAGCGGCCAGCCAGCAACAACCAGCAGCAAGCCAGCAACAACAGCAACCAGCCAGCAGCAACAACCAGCCAGCAGGAACAGCGAAGCGACAGCGGCAACAGATAAAGCAGTAATAGAAGCAGCAGTAACAGCTTCAGCAGCGCTCACCTCAGTCCTTCAGCTTGATGATCTATGTCTAAGATCGAACTAAACTCATCTCTCCTAAAATACGACGGCAAGTTTTATGAGATTGTCTATTCAGACGACCATCCCGACTTCATCTACACTCCGAGTGTCCCACCGGTCTTCATTTTATGCTCTTCCTCAGGTGATTCAGGAGCAGCCCCCAGAGGATTTATTTGAAACCAAAAGTGACACTGAAGTACCACCATTGGAACACCTTCAGATTTGATTTTCCCCAGTATGAGATCTTCAGATATCTCTTTCTTTTAAACTTTATCAGTTCATACGATAGCGAATCTCTATTATATTATCTATCTATTGGATGTGCTCATAAAGTAAGTTGAGTGTACTATTTATTACCTTGTATCTGTCGATATAAACATTACATGTGGGACTTGCCACCTTAGTGCATTGTCATTAATCTTTCAGTTTCATCTCGAATCCTGTTGTATTTATACAATTTATTTACAATAAACATTAGTCACTATTTCAAGCTGATAACTTGTAGTCTAGATCGATCGCTTTGTTGGTGAAACGTACTTCATTTACTTTGTTGCTGAGCTCCGAACATGTACACACACGTTTCACATCAGTTTCTCCTATGGCTAGAGTAGTTATCAGAAGTGCACCCACTGCGATCAAACCAGTCATACTATTAAAGATGTTGGGAGCTGCATGACAAACTCGGGTAGTGTGGTCGTCTAATGGTGCTACATCCTCATTCTTTTTTTTTCCCATCTACCATGAAGAAATCTAATGCACTCCACATATTTGTTGATGACTCTGTGACCATCTCAACCTGAGTATGATCCCTTGATTCAAAAGATAAATTCAGTCTTTGCTTTAAAAATAGCCAACTTGGCTCATACATATATCTTTAGTTTAGTGAGTTTGACTCTCTTTTTTATCATTGATTCCAGTTCGAAAACCCACATGATTGATAACTCTACAGTCTTTTCCACATTTCACACATTACCACACCTTCTACTATTTATACTCATGGTAGTACAAAATGCATTAGTTGCAATCGAACTATCAATCAGATTTCTCTCACATTGTTTGACATTAATTATTTTTCTCATGCTCCTGGTTTATCTTTTATCTATGAGTCGTTGACAAACGTCTTAAATGTTTTATAGCATACTCTCCTTTATTTATGTTTCATAACTTTCAGACGAAGAAAGTGATTGTGGGGGACTACGAGCGTGATAGTTTGTATTATTTTTAGTACAGTGATCAACCTGAAATGAGAGTCTATCTGCTTTACATTTGATGAGTCTACGATCAATTGACACTTTCTTCTAAGGTCACGCTTCTATAAAGTCAATAAAATTGTTAATTTCTGAAGTTAAATCTCCCTTAATTGCAATGCGAGTTGTGTCAATTTAGCAAACATCATATAATTTTTTCTCTTCTGCTAAGTTTGAAGTTGTTCGTACTCATATTTGGGGTCCAAATCGAGTTAAGAGTGTATCTAGCATTTCTTGCTTTATGACTTTATTAATGACTATTTTCACATGATTTGTTAATTTTTAATGGAAGATTGTTTTGAAATTCACTTAATTGTTTAAAGATTTTATAAAGAGCTTAGAAATCAATTTATTGCTCTTCTCATATTTTAGGTTCTCATAATGTTTTGGAATATATATAACGTGCTCTTTAAAATTATTGCGTTTCTCATAGTATAAATCATCGGACTTTCGTGTGCTCATACATCTCAACAAAATGGTACTGCTGAAAGGAAAAATCATCATTTAATTGATATTGCCATATTGATGATTAATATGCATAATTTGAAGTGTTTTTGAGCTGATGCTATGATAACTGCTTGTCACTTAATTTACAGGGTTCCTTCTACTCTTCTAAGTGACAAAACTCTATTAATTGTTCCTTGTCCTAATAAACCATTTTTTTATTTGTCTTCAAAGATTTCTGGGTGTTTGAGTTTTGTTCATATTCTAGATAAAGGTCGTAATAAGCTCAATTCACAAGCAGTTAAGCGTGTTTTTCTAGAATATTCTCCTATGCAAAAAGGTTATCAGAGTTCGAATCTCATTAGAAAAAAAAAGTATGTGGTTTGTAAGGATGTCACTTTCTCTGAAAACAATCATATTTCTACTTCTCTCCATCTCAGTACTACTTCTAGACTCTTCCTATGCTCCTTGTACCACCTACACTTGAAGACTCGCCTATGCTTAGGGTCCGACAACGGCGAAAGAAAACTACCACTGATTCTGTTAGCTTGCTTCCACCTTAACCAACTTTAATCGAAGAGTACTTGTTCTCATATTCATCATTCTATTGCTAAAGTCTTATCTTTCTCTTACATATCTCTTGCGTATTTTAGTTTTGCCACTTACTTTCTTCCTCTCTTCCAAAGTCGTATAGTGATGTTATGTTGGATCCTCGTTAGAAAATAGAGCCATGGATGAAGAGATGATTGATTTGAACAATAATGAAACATGGGAGTTAACTACTTTACTACCATGGAAACATACTGTTGGTTGTCCTTATATATATATATATATATATATATATATATATATATTATATATATATATATATATATATATATATATATATATATATATATATATATATATATATAGTTAAATTTCTCCAAGATGGACAGGTTGAGCGCTTCAAGGCACGATTAGCACGCAAAGAGTATACACAGACATATGGTGTTGATTATTTTAAGACTTTCTTCCCGATAGCTTGTTTGCATTATGTCCACATTCTTTTATCCATTGATGTGGTGAACCAATAGCCTATATGTCATTTGGATATTAAAATATGTTTCCTTACATGTCATCTTTAGAAGGCGGTGTATATACTTCAACCACCTTGTTATAAGACCCAGAGGGAGTTATAAAGTATGCAAACTCCAAAATTCATTTATGGCTTGAAGCAGTCTCCGTGATTTGATACGTTTAATATTGCACATTATGGCTTGCAATGAAGCTGTTTTAATCATTCTACCTTTATGCGACAATCTCCTACTTACACTATTATTCTTGTAGTTTATGTTGATGATATTGTTATCACTAAAGACGCTCATTAAGGCATTATTCAGTTAAAAGCTTATTTGAGTTCTTATTTTCATAACCTTGGTGAGCTGGCTCAGTCTAAGAAAGATCTTGGTCTCAACGAAAGTACCTTGCTACTTTGTTGGAAGAAACAATTATATTAGCTCTAAACTATGGATTGTATTATTGGATTTGATTAGAACTTGGCAAACCTCTTATTAATCCAAGGCCAGTATCAAAGATTAATTGTAGGTTGATTTACTTGATTGTGACTTGACTTGATAATATCTTTGTTGTGGGTGTGTTAAGCCGATATGTGAAACTTTATCAGCAGCATTAGATTGTACTTGTTGTATCTTGTGGCATCTTAAGAGTGCTCCTGGTAAAAGGTTGTATTATCGACTTCCCACTCGTTTGCATACCGTGAGTTAGTCTCCTGCTGCTAGAGATCTTGATAAATGTTCTATAAGTGATTAGCACCTTTGTTAAGAGGAAATATGGTGAAATTGCAAAGTAAGAAGCAAAGTGTTGTTTCCTTGGCTAGTGCTAAATAAAAGTATAAAGCAATTGTTAATACTACTTGAGAGAAAGACATACTTTCACTCTTCTGATGAGATGGGTAATGTCTGCAACAAGCCAATCTTGAGGCAATGTGGTAATCGAGCGGCTATATACATTACTAATAATCCTATTTTCATGAAAACGAAGCATATTAAGATTGAGTGTCACTTTGCCATAGACATAGTGATGTGAAATCGAATCATAACTACTTTTTGTGTTCCACTTAATAATTCAACTTGGTGATATATTTACTAAAGCTATGTCCAGAAAAGTTTTGTACTCGTGTTACAAGATGGAAATGATTGATATGCTCTAACTTGAGGTGAAGTATTACAGTAGTAAAAGGTTATAATATTATTATTAGTTTACGTCGGTCTTTTATGTAACCTCAGGTGCCAAACTATAGTTATAAACAATCACATGCTCCTCAGAAACTCAGTTACTTAAAGAAATTTAGCTTCTGGGGAAGAAGAAGAAAGAAAATTATGTTCCATGTATTTACAAAGACATTAGTCTCTTAGGATCAACTTTAAACAAAAGAACCTAAATGATTCATTTAAATCTCAAATAGAACATCATATTCATGGAAAACATCTAAAATCAGGGACCATAGCTACATAATTTCATATAATGAAACAATTAAAAGGCTACATAATATGTCAACTTCAAACTCAATAAATTCATTCTAAATCAAAGATTAGTTTGTAAATATACATACAAGTAAAAAGCTGTGAGTGCAGACATTTTAGATTAAAAAAGTGACTTTACATACCTGCTTGGTACCATCTGCAAAGTTGTTTAGATAATATCGAGCTAGTGCATTCCACCCATCTTTTAAAATACCTTGAATTGTTCTGTTTCCACACCTGGACCAAAGATTATATTGTTAGAAAATCATGTTTAAGGCCCACCAGACACTGTCAACTGTTAATCATGTTGAGCATACCCACAAAACTCATTTTAAATGTTTCAATAGATTACAACTATATGCCAATATCAATACACCAAGACTAACATAATAAATAACTAAAATTTCAAAGAAGGAAACATCAACCTATAGGATTAAATTAGAAATGCATAGGGTTCGATTAGCAACCGAAATTTGGCTTTCAACTCTTTTCTGAGAAATTTGGACAGAAAAGCCTAAGGCTATCCCCAATGCATGGGGCTAAACCCAAAAAAAACAAAAAAATTGGGTCCACGACCCTCCCAATGCACATATTTTGCGGGCCCAAATTTTGGAAAACCCATTTGAAGGGCCAAATTTGGCCCTTCAAATGAGTCCAGGATAAAAAGTGGTGGGCCCACTTATTTTTTGGACAATCATGCATGCTGGTTGCTGTGGTTCAAATTTTCCAACGGTCAAAATGTTCCAACAGCAAGATCTTCCAACAGTTCAAATTTAAATCCAACAGTCAAAATTAAAAAAAAACATTTTACCAAGAATGCAACCTCAGACTTCTATATAAAACCATCCATTTGTTCAATAAATCCACACAAAATCAATTTGCTTCTATCTAAAATTGTTTCAATATTTTTCTTTCTCATTTCATTTTTTTGTCAAGATGACTACAAAAAGAGGGCTGAATTGGAGAGCCAAAGAAGATGAAGCTTTATGTAGAGCTTGGGTATCCATTTCTGAAGATGGTAGTGTTGGCATTAATCAACCATCGGAAACGTTTTGGCAACGTGTGTACCGAAAGTATTTAGAAATCCATCCCGATGCCAATAAGACTTGCACACCTACAACCCTAACATCTCGATTCAAAACCATCAACCAACAATGTGCTTTATGGGGTGCATGAGAAGTTCAAGCCTACCATAACCCTCCTAGTGGTTCGAATTGGTGTGATATGGTTTAAGTGTTTATAGTCTGATTTCTATATTATAATTTCTATTAAATCCATCAAAATTATTTTTCTTGTAATTCCTTTATAGGAATTTCTTTGTGGAAAGCTATTTGAGAATGATAATAAGCCATCTCACAAGTCTTTTAAGTTAATGCATGCTTGGCGAATCTTGAGTCTTTGCCCAAAGTGGAAAGAAGGATCTTACTCTAGGATGGGAACCCACTTCCA
Source organism: Agave tequilana (assembly GCA_038442645.1). NCBI lineage: Eukaryota > Viridiplantae > Streptophyta > Magnoliopsida > Asparagales > Asparagaceae > Agave > Agave tequilana. The sequence continues at coordinate 128,352 of JAVJIF010005824.1, read as the reverse complement.
ACACATGATGATGATGCCATTAATATGGATGACGATATTGAAGAGATTGAGCGTGAGGTACTCCCACGCTCTTCTAGTCAAAGGCCGGCGGGATGAGATAAGCAAAAGGAAGCAAAAAGACAATGCAAGAAGAAAGTCCCTCCTGAGATACTGGAGGCTAACGAGCATATGGTGGAGTTAGTTTGCCAAGCCAAGAAAACCGGTGAGGATAGGCAACGGAGGATGAGGATGCTTGAAGATCAATTTGAATTAGGCCTGTCAATGGGTCGGGTCCAGACCCAGACCCGACCTAGACCCGACCCGATTAAGCGGGTATGGAAAGGGTTGCTCTGGACCCATACCCGTTTACCCGTAAACCCGTATACCCGAGTATTAAATGGGATGGGTTTGATTTTACTTGAACCAGACCCGATTACCCATTTACCCATTTCAAAACATAAATATAAATAATACTAATAGAATTAAAACCCTCTCAAGACTCTATCAGTAAATAATCTGCTTTAAATGTTGAAGACTGTTGGTTAATTAGTGAGTAATTATATTGTTGTGTTTTTCCAAATAAATTTGGAGGCCTTGCTTTAAATTTTTTTTCTTTATTAGAGTCTTTCATCGAAAATTTTCCCTCCACCTCTTGCACCTGGTTACATTTCATCTTTTATTGATATTAAAACATGCTTTCTTTCTCTTTACAAAATTTTTTTCCTCTCTTTATGTGTTTTTGTTACTGTATTTGTTTATGTTTTTTTTTTTTTTATGGGTCTGGGTAAACGGGTCTGGACCCGCGGGTACAGCGGGTCCGGGTATGGAAACCCACCTTCTGGACCCGCAGGTAAATGGGACGGGTATGGTACCCTCTTGGGTAAACGGGTCCGGGTATGGTACCACCTGTACCGCCCCGAACCCGACCCATTGACAGGCCTAATTTGAATTAGAGGGAAAAAATAAGGGAGGAGGCAATTATGGAAAAGGATTCTTTGCAATACACTCCAAGAAAGTGCAAGTATTGGACTGACAAGCAAAATGAAATCCTTGAATAATATGTGGAAAATGCAAGTGGATCTCAAGCGAAAAATGCAAGTGGGGGGACACTAGAGAATATTATCATCCATTTTTTTGATTAATTAGTTAGTAGTGTACTTTATCTTGTCTTATTGTGTTTTATTTTTTATCATTAGAGTTGTATTTGTTGTTCTCATTTATGTTTCTCCTATTTTCCAATTCGAATTGCATTTGTCGTTAATATTTATGTAACTCTCATTTGCCCTTGTCGATTTGTCAATAACATTTTGATGTAAAACGGGATGATCGCAATCGCCTTCAAACCAAAAATTGAAGAAATATGGTTTTGAAAGAAAAAATAAAAAAGAGATTAGGGTTTAAAGAAAAGAACCGGACAAATGTTAGGCTTCGCAGCCCTTACACCACGGGCTTCACACCCCAATACTCAAGAGCACTCTCAAGAGAATTTAACTCAAAATTTTTAATTATTCATTGTTCATCTTATTCATTGAGTTGAGCCTCTTTATATAGACTCTTACAAAGTAAACTTCCCCATCACAACCGATGTGGGACTAAATTTCAATAAAAAATACAAAGTGAACTTCTCCATCACAGCCGATATGGGACTAAATTTCAATAGAAGAAACAACTAAACTCAAAAAAAAAATAAACTAAGGCATAGAGTCATCTAAGAACTGGTGATGTCCTCATCACATTTATTATGATTCAGAATTTGAATTTTTTTTAGGTCAACATGTTCATAAAATTCTATCACGAAACTCTAGAAATAATTAAAGTAAAAAAAAGTTTATCCTTAAAAATTGAGGGGAAAATCAAATTGTAACAATTAAATCATTTCGGGACCCAAAATTTGGGTCTGATGCATTGGGAGAGAACACTGTAGCATACAGCTGAATAGTTGTATTTTGGAGGGCCAAAATTTGGGATTTGGCACCATAGCATCGGGGATGGCCTAAGTGATTTATCAGTACCAAAACTATTACCACGTTTTACTAGTATATGTGTTGAAATTTACAGTAATAAGAAGTTGTAAACGCTTCTTAAGCTAATTATTCGTACATGTGCAAGGGTACAGTTACATCTTTTACCTGCCATCTACCAACCAATAATGATTAGAGTTTCTATTAAGATAATCAGCATTTGTAGCCTGACAATACTACCAACCAATGTTTAAAATAACGATAACGTAACGATAACTTTTTTCATTGTTATGTTAATATAGGATATAACATAACGCATAACGTAGGTTATGCGATTTAATATTTATTTAATAAAAATAAATATATATACTATATTTAAGAATTTTTATAAATAGGAAAAAATAATTTTTAAAAAAACAAAAAATATCAAAATAATATATAACACATTTAGCAAGTCTCACAACAATTTTTAACAAGTATCACAATAATTTCACATTCACAAGTTATAATAAGTTCGCAAACATAACAAATTTCATAATAAGTTTGCAAACATAACAAACTATAACAAGTATGATAATTGAATTATAAAAAGTATGATAACCAGCATGATAATTTTAGCAATTATCTTTTGATAATATTATCCTAACCAATATTTTGACAATTCTCTCTTTCTGTCCTCTCCCCTAGATATTTCACTCTGTGCTCTCTCCCCCTCCGATCTCTCTCTGCTCTCTCCCCCTCCTGATCTCTCTCTGCTCTCTCCAGATCTCTCTGCTCTCTCTCCCGGGAGAGTGCAGAGAGATCGGGAGGGGGAGGGGGAGGGGGAGATCGGAGAGAGGGAGAGAGATAAGAGAGAGCTTACATGTGCTTAGAGACGACGCCTGCGAGAATCACGATGGAGAGCCATCGCTTGGAAACGACGCCGGCGAGAACCACCACGACGGAGAACCACCAGAAATAGGTCTTATTCTTCTTCTTCTTTCTTCTTTCTTCTTTCTTCTTTTTCTCGACGCCGGCAACGAGGTTGCAGAGACGGCGACGAGATTGCAGAGAGATGATTTTTTGGAGGGATTTTTTTTGGCCTACACCGAGCGAATTTGGGGGGTTTATAAAAAGTCGACTTGCACTGTAACGTAAGTTATGGTGCATTATATTAATAACGTAACGTAACGAATGTTACGGGCAAAATAACCATAGTTATGAAACATTGTCTTTTTAGCCATGTTACGTAACGATTGATCGGCGTTAGGTTATATAATGAGTTATAACGAGTTATATAACGGGTTTTTTAGAACACTGATACCAACCATAAAAACAGGACAATCAACCATGAATAAGTCACGCATGTAAAAACCAAAACGAGTGGCTTACTTCAGTTTCCCCTGCTTTCTTTCCCCACATCTCCATGATCTCTCCAATTATCCCCATCATGGACTCCAACATGAGAAATCAACTTCCTATGTAGAGACCAACTATTGTTACATCTGTTATTCCACCCATCACTGTCATATCACAAAACTCACAACAATATTAACCGACAATATCCCAGGATCCCACCTATATATGGTCCAAAAATCACAGTACATTTATGTATGACATATGCCTTCAGTGTGGCCACACCAATTACTTAATATCTAGGCCCACAAGGTCAGGGCACCAAACTCGAAGTTTGCGACTTTCGTGGGTAGATTAATCAAAGAGCTTGTCTATATTGACTCGTTAGCAAGGATTTTGTCTTCTGCAAATTTCTAGAGATCAACTATTTGCCTTCATAAATATGGTGGATTCAGCTAAATAACAATGGCGGCATCATGGTTAAAACTCTAGGTAGGTATAAGTATGAACTAATGGTTTTTAGTATCACTATCATCAATAATTGGGCCATCAAAATCAGCGATATCAGACATATTGGCAATACCAATTACCGGCCCTTATATCGACCGATGTCGCAGGGTTATTATCATATCGGTACCTCAAAACCTGAAACGTGCCAATATATATCAGAATTGGCCGATATTGAAATCATCGACAGCTACAAAACCATATTTAGTTACTTTTGTTGTATCTTTATCATCTGCAATGGGGTGACCTACCTGTTGATGCACACATCTATTCCTTTTATTGAAATTGGCTGCACAAACATGAACCTGAGGGTGCTCCATGACAAATATATTTTCACATCAAGGATCTAGGTTAGGCCAGAAAATCCCATGAGAAGATTTCCATGATAAGCAATAAGATAAGTATTAACCTCTTACTCTCAGATGATGGAACCATATGCATCATTCATTCCCTGTTTCTTTCTATATTTGATCTACAACCAGTATGTATCGGCTAGTTTCAGAGGGTTATTCTGCTTCCTATTGCTGTTTAGGTCATATATAAAAGGCAATAGAACATTTTTCAAAAAAAAGTACTAAAATTAAGAGTAAATAATTTTTTCTCGATTTTTCTTTTTCATATTTGCTAATATCCAACAAATATCTGAACCCGATCCGAGTAGGAATTCGTATCCGACAAATATGGTTAGTAGATATCTGTATTTGAATTTGTATTTGCTAAAAAAATGAATATGAATATGAGAATACCTAATGCCACTCTGTATCCGATCCCTTTGCACCCCTAACCTATTCCAACTGTCACAGAGCCCCCAAAAGTGATTAATCCTACATCAGTTATGTGCTAGGAAGGTGAACGACATATGATAGTTCCAATTTCCTCAAAGATTAAGCAAACTTAGGGAGAAAACATGGTTAAAACTATGTAATTAAGAGTGTTGGGCGGACTATATTGGTAACCTCTTACTAATTACATGGTCAGGGTGTCACACCTACTCTGAGTGACCTAGAATAAGACCAGTGTGTTAAATATCAGATATCGGCGATATACTGGTCGGTAAAACTATATATCGGATACCGAATACCGGGTAACATATCGCGATATGTTACTACATATCGGTTGATATATCAATAGTCAATACAAATATAAGACATTATTAAAAAAAATAAGTTATTATCCTAAACATCATATAAAAACATCATTGAAATACCACAATGAACATAGAATAAAATAAAACGATCTCTCAAGTAAAAAATAATAATAATTATCCAAATAAGTAAATATATCAGCCGATATATCAGATATTTCATCTCAGATATCGGTCGCGTGGCGATATATCGGCCCATATCGGTCCAAAATGATATCCAGTAAATTTTTGCACTGATCGTATCGTTTTTGGATAAAATACAGGTATATCGGCCGATATACCGGTATATCGGTCGATATTTAAAACAATGAATAAGACATCAGTTTTTGTACAAGATTGAGAAATCCAGTTACCAAAACATATTAGATTGGGGTGGACAGAAACTACAACTGGAAGGGGGTCACGGTTTGGAACCAAATGGTCATAATCCTGGACCAGCAACATTAATGACAGAGCTGATATAGCAGGGCATTTGAGAAAAAGTGACTCAAAACGAGTAGATGGTGACGGAAAATATTGGAAGTATAGAAAAGACAAAAAATGAAGAACTCAAAAATTGTCAGCTAACTCACCAGAAACATAACAAAGTGGAGGCTTTTTTTGTTTTGTAACTAATACATTGGTTGCTTTACTGCTAAAGATGAGATTTCCGCAATCATTGGAATATCCATAGGCACCAACGTAGCAAGGATACTTCGATAAATGATATGAACCCACATTTGATAAGTTTCCCACACCTGGTTATTCGAATAATTGGAGGATAATTGTTGGACACTCCTTTAACATATCCATAAAATGTACATATAGCAAACATAACGGAGATGTAACCCAGAGTAAGAAGTTAAAAAAAATCTAAAGTGGATACTAGACAAAACATATCAAATCAACAAAAGAGTTCTAGGATCAAAAGCAATAGCAGGAGGGAGGAAATTAATCGTAAGAAACACCCAAGAGGAACAACCACCACGAGCAAGCACAAGTGCCAGAAATTAAGTACTAGCCAAATATCATCATTGAGGAGAAGAAAAATCAATATTAGAAAAAAAAAAACACTATGAGAATCTTGACAGGATACATAACTGTACAAATTCTAATTTGCAGTGATGATAAGATGTATTAAAGATGGATTCACATTTACATGATTTGTCCACTTTCTTAATGAAGAATTATGATTATTCTAATAACTATTAATTTTTATAACTTAGATATACATTATATTTTTTGAGGTATAGTCTTCTGTTAAAACCATTATGGCCTTATAAATACATGTTACAAATAAACAACATTGACCAACTTATACATATAACTTTTGTCATATCCACAACATATCTTTGTCCGAGATTGACATACCCATCTACCAGCTCCATGTCATACCTATATCCCATATCCATACAACTGTGAACATAGATTGATACTCATGGGAGAATGTATTTTATTTCTAAAGGGTGAAAACTCACAAAACACATCAGTATATCTGGGAAATAAATATAGCTTGCTTAACTACTGAAATGGTAAGATTGAACTTCCAAATGATTATAACACAAACTAGAATCTATTAAAAATAGTAGGAAGAAACTAACATAATGACATTTTTTGTAGAAATAAATTTGTATATGCATGAATATAAATTGGAGTTATTTTAATAACAAGGTTTAATTGATTTAATGCCAAAAAACAAAAGGAATTATAAAGTTCTGTGTATGAAGATATTGGACAAGTACTTGAGAAACCTATCAGTGGAGTTGGTCCTGCATGTCTTTCTTCTACATTAATAATTTATAAAATATTATATTTAAACATTTGAAACAATTCAACAACTGCTTTTATTTTACACCCATCCGAAAGTGGAGAATCCCACATGATAAACACCAGAGAAGTGCTTCGTATTTAGTAGTTTTAGTGTATAACAACAACACAGACAAGGCCTTTACTCCAATGGTTTATCAACTGAAATTTGACATCAGGACCACTCGCAATATTTAGATGTTCATGGGAGCAAATGCAACATGCAACAAATAGTAGCGGCATGATTTTACCAATGCAAGGCCAGTTGTGAAATATTTTTTAAAAGTGTTTGATGTAACATGGACAACCGAAATTCATTACATGTCAAATTGGAAATTGCATTAGAGAAAAGATCTGTAGCAACTTTATGCAATTAATTCTATCTTTATAGGTTATACACTTCTGTAAGTCTTCAGAAAAACTTTTTGACATTTTCCAAATTTCTCGGGCCTTTATAAAGTGCCACCATCATATAGGAAGAAGTAGAGGTGACATACGAGCTTCAAAGGTGCATTAAGATGAAAAACAAGTTGTTAAGTTTTCCTGGAAAAACATCACCAATCACAGGGACAGCTGCAATGTCATTATGGTTTATACTTACTTATTTATTTAAAGAATAGATTTAAGTTTTCTTCTGTAAGAAATTTTTTAAAAGTATTTATAGCATATTTTTGTTATGTAATTAAAATACTCATGAATTTCCTTTTTTGAGTGGGTGATATGACTCGCATAACAATACTATAAGGAAACATAGGAGTTGAACCAGCCATCGGAATTAAAGAATTCCAGAGACCACAATCTTATAAGAATTTTCCCCTAAATTCGATGGTGTGATAAGAATTGAAATTTTACTCCCATTTGCTTCTAAACTTTTAGGGAGGGAAATCTCACCAAGGGACACCACGAAACCTATAGCAGCCTAATGAGAAAATTTTCATCAGTCAGTTCCAACAGATGAATAAATGGTTGACCCTTACATGCATCACAGGACCGTAAAACCCAAAAACCTACTGAAAGTAATTAATACTTTTGAGCTCCCATCTTTAAGATGGCTCAAACTTAATCGAGTGATCTCATGTTGAAACCAGATCCCATGTAAATTTTCTTCAATGAATTTTTCCTCATCAAGCTTCAAAATGTTCCATCTATTATACACGTTGAAGAGGTCGCCTTAGCCCTTATCACTAGTCATCATTAACACAGTTTGAGAAAGCACCATCTATTTGCTTTAAAGTAAAATGTTACGTTGGGTTATTAGTATTGGGTTATTGGGGTTATATATATATATATATATATATATATATATATATATATATATATATATATATATATATATATATATATATCCCCCTTCTCCCTATGAATAAAACTAATCTTTTTTTTAGGGTTTCTATTTCTCTACATGGTATCAGAGCCATAAAAACCCTAACCCTAAACTCCACCATCTAAATCTTAAAATTCTCCTTTCTCTTCCAACCGTCAGCCTCCCACCTCTCCATCTGCTGCTGCCACCCCTCCACATCATCAAGAAGCTGCCGCCGGCCCTCCACATCCTCCATCTGTTGCCGCCGGCCCCTCATCATCATCCAAGAAGTGCCACTGGCCCCTCCGCTCCATCTAGAAGGTGTCGTCGACCCCTTTACATCCTCCTATAAGTGTCGTCAGCCCTCCCACCTTCTCCAGAGATCTCAAACAGTGTCACTACTACTCAAAAATCAGATTTTTACATCTGGTCTGGCTATTTAGATGCTCTACAAGACTTCTCTGGTGAGATCTAATCTGTTTTCTGCTCAAAAATCAGATTTTTACATCTGACCTACCTATTTAAGGCTGATACATTGTTTCCTTGATGCTAATCTGGCTGCCTGTGCTACTATCTGGTAATTAAGTTACTTGCTTCTCTTCATTACTAGTTGTTTACTGCTACTACTAGCCGATTTTTGGTGATTTATCCAACTTGCTCCTATGTCTGAGACTACTAGTTCCTTCTCCAATGTGATCTCCTCTCGGATGGTTGAGATGTTAGGGACTACCATGAAGCTAAAAAGCTCTAACTACTTGTTATGAGCGCGAGCGTTCGAATATTCATAGGCTCTCAGAACAAATTGGCTCACCTCTTTTAAGCTCCACCTGCTAATACAGATCCTACTTATGTAACTTGGCTTACTGGAAATTAGTCTGTGATGACATGACTTCTAAACAGTCTAGAGGAGAAGATTAGTGATAGTGTTATGTTCTTGACTACTGCTAAGGAGATGTGAGATACACTAAAGGTGATGTATGACAATGAGAAAAACCGTTCGAGGGTGTTTGAGATCTATGAGCGCCTATTTGAGCTCAAAAAGGGAGATATATTTGTGTCTGAGTTCTACGGTGAACTCAAATGTCTAATTAATGAGTTAGAGATGCATCAGCATGTTGCTACTGATGCGGCGACACTGAGGAGATATCATCAGATCTAGCGGGATCAAAGTTTCTATCTGGCTTGAGTCCTATAATACGATCCCAGGTGCAGGGTCAGATATTGGGAGATAATATTCCCACGTTGGTTGCCACCTTCTCGAGAGTTATGCGCCATGTTTTAAATATCGGCCGATACGGCCGAGATATCATCCGATATCTCCTTTTTTGCCTGCTGCCGATACGATATGGGAAAACCGTTTGCCATATCGTTTTGCTGCAAAAAACGGCCGATATTTGAAATATCGGCCAATAAATTGCCCGATATTTGCCGATAAATCGTCCGATATATCACCCGATATGAAATAACTTATTCATTGCACGACTGTGTGCAAATGTACATTGTTTTTTTTACTCTCTGCAAGCATATTACATCATTTTTATTAGATAGATGATATGTATGACTCTAAACTAACTCTTAATTATCAATATTTCATTATATATAGTGTCTAATATGAACGCCTGATATGCTCATGTATCCCCGATATCTCCCCCGATATCTGATATCCGATATGAAAAGCCCCAATCCGATACGATTCTGATATCCGATATTTAAAACCTTGGTTATGCGGGTCTCTAATGGATCCGATATTTCCTCCACACCATCGAGTCTATCATGATTTCTGGGCGTGGCAGAGGTCGTGGCCGCGATTTCAGAGGACGAGGACGTGGATCCATTGGACGTGGATATGAATATTATGGAGGCAAACAGAGTGCCTCTGAAAAATGCCTCCGACAATGTAGGCATTGTGGATGTAGTAATTTCATGTCCGAAAAGTGTTGGGAGAAATTTTGTCGACCTGAGTGGGCACAACTATCTAAGTCTGATCCTCCCGCCCTGTGTGGTACTCCTCAGGTCCCCTCATCTGCTCATCCGGCCTCTTTCACATTTGTACTGTCGCAGAAGGGGTATGATAGATTCTAACAGCTAGAGTTCTCTCAGAATTATCTTTCAGCAACTCATACATCTGCTTCATGTATGCACGCCTATACTGCCTCTCCCCAAAAGCCTTGAATATTAGACTCAGGAGGCTCATCTCATATGACAAGTATTAAACAAAAGTTTGTTTCATTAAATTTGTCAAGTGTCCACCCCTCTGTTAAAATTGCTCACGGTACCTAGTCACCTGTATTAGGCATAGGGTAACTCAGTTTACTCCATCCTTGACCCTCCCTGATGTCCTATATGTTCCACGATTTCCTGTTAATCTCTTGTCTATCAGTCAGCTTACTAAACATAATAATTACAAAATAACTTTTTCCCTTCTCATTATGTGTTTCAGGACCTGTCGACTGGGATAAGGATTGGTCGGGGCATAAGCGAAGAGGTATATATTATTTAGACGATCGAGTGACCCATACTGGTTTGGTTGCAAGTCAGCCTGATCCAGTTTTATTTTGACACAGACGCTTGAATCATCCTTCTGTGCAAAAGTTTTTGTTTGTTATTCCTGTTGAGTCCTCTATTTCTTTTTTAGCTTGTGAGTCTTATGAGTTAAATAAGCATAATCGTGCTACTACCTTCAGAGTCGAGTAAATAATCGTAATAGTTTTGCTTTTGAATTGGTCCATTTTGATGGCTGGGGTCCTACTCGTGTGCCTTCTATTAAGGGTTTTAGATATTTTTTGCTCTTTGTTGATGACTTTTCTCGCATGACTTGGTTGTATCTCCTAAAAGAGAAGTCAAAAGTTTTCAGTGCTATTGAACTTTTCTTTAACTAAATAAAAAAATCAGTTTTTCACTTCAATTCTTATGCTTCGTACTGACAATGCCTTGGAGTATGTTAAAAAGGATGTATCTATTTTTTGTTCCAAAAATGAGATTATTCATTAGACCTTTTGTTCTCATACATTCCAATAAAAAAGAGTTGTTGAACGCAAATATAAACATATTCTGGATGTTGCTAGAACAATGATGATTCATATGAGAATCTGAAATATTTATAGTCTGATACTGTGTTAAGTACTTGTCATCTGATTAATAGGAGGCCCTCTTCTATTCTCGATAAAATATCTCCATTTCCTTGTCTCTGCCCTAACAAAACACAATTCTCCATGACTCCCCATTTTTTTACTGCGATTATTTCGTTCAGGACTTGTCTCTTGGGTTAGATAAAATATATCTTAAATCTATAAAGTGTGTCTTTGTTGGGTATTCTAGAACAAAAAGGATACCGGTGTTATAATCCCTCCACCGGGAAGTATTTGGTGTTTGTTGATGTTACGTTCTTTGAGTCTATTTCATATTTCTCTCCACATGTTCCTGTCACTATATCTGAGACTTCCTTCTTCATTGTATATGTTGTTACCTACAGCTGCTTCTACTATTTTTTCGACAGTACCGCTAGTAGAAACTCCAGATCCACCTGCATCAAAGTCAGTTCGGGGTTTCAAATACGTCTACACTCATCGCCCAAAAGTTCATGTCTCCGAACCACTTCCGGCTAACCGCTCTCAATAGATAGTTCGTCCTCCTCCACCATCAGCATCTTCCTCTGATCTTGATATTCCAATGCTCTTCGAAAAGGTAAATGGTCTTTCACTAATCATCCTATTGTGAATTTCGTTTCTTATGATCACCTTAACCCCTCTTTTCGTCAGTTTGCTCTATCTTTGTCTCTAAATCTATACTCAGTTTTTATACGGAGGCTTTATTGTTACCTGCATGAATGCAGGCTATGGATGAGGAGATGAAAACTCTTACTTCTAGAGGAACTTGAAAGTTGGTTTCGGCACCAACAGATGCAGCCGTTGGTTGTCGCTAGATCTTTACTTTAAAATACCGCCCAGATGGATCTGTGGATAGATATAAGGTCAGGCTCATGCCAAAGGTTATACTCAGACACATGACATCGACTATTTTGAGACATTCTTGCCAGTTGTCAAGATGAATTCTATCAGGATTTTGTTCTTCATTGTTGTTAACTTATCATGGCTATTGTTCCAACTAGATGTCAAGAACTCTTTCTTATATGGGGATCTTCAGGGAAAAAAATTTATATGGAGCAACCTCCAGGCTAGTTTACTCAGGGGGAGACAAAAGTTTGTCGTCTCAAGAAGGTCATATATGGTCTCAAGAACTCAAGCAGAGTCCAAGGGCGTGTTTGAGAAATTCAGCCTTACCATTTTTGGAATTGGCTTTTACTAGTGTCATTCAGATCACTCTTGTCTTCGTTCGGCGCACAAGTATGGCATCATAATTCGGATTGTTTATGCTGCTAAGACTCTAATGAAAGCCAATGTGGATTTATGATTTAATGACAGTCATACACTTGATGACCCAGGAAGATATAGAAGACTGATTAAGAAGATATATCTCACGGTTACTAGGCCAGATATAACCTTTACTGTAGGGGTACTGAGTAGATTCATGCATCAGCCCAAAGAGACTCATTGGTTAGCTGCGATAAGGGTTCTGACATATATCAAGAGTTGTCCTGGGAAAGAGTTGGCGTACAAAAAACATAGGCATGTACGCATTTCTGGATACTCGGTTTTAGGATATGCTGGTGACTGAGGAGATATGAGCCTACTACTAGGTATTGCACCTTTGTTGGAGGAAATCTGTTGACTTGGAGGAGCAAAAAGCAACATGTTGTGTCTCGCTCGAGTGCAAAAGCTGGGTATAGAGTTATGGCTCATACGGCATGCGAGATGGTATTATTAAAAAAAAAAATCTACTAATGGGGCTTGGTTTCAAACAACCTGAGCTCATGCCTATACATTGTGATAATCAATCTTCCATCTACAATGCTCAGAATCCTGTATTCCATAAAAGGACCAAACACATTGAGATTGACTGTCATTTTGTCATTGATGCTTGGACGAAGAAGGTGGTTACGTTCCAGTTCACACCGTCTTCAAAGCAGTTAGCAGATCTCCTTATCAAAGCTGCCTCACCTCAGCTATTTTCTAAACTATGTAACAAGTCTATGCTCTAGCTTGAGGGGGAGTGTTAAGTTGGGTTACCAGTATTGGGTTATTGGGTTGTTACCCATATACCCTCCTTTCCTTCTATATATATATATATATATATATATATATATATATATATATATATATATATATATATATATATATATATCCCCTTTCTCCCTATGAATAAAACTAATCCTTCTCTTTGAAAGTTTCTATTTCTCTACACAATAAAATATATTGATAGGTATTGTGCTGGTTACAAGAACAAACTTGAGTGGATGCAAATTGTAACAACCATATTTAATAGGCCAAACTCATTTGCAGTTACAATGTTACTTGACCTAAGCATGTCCCTTAGGATTGCTATCATATTGTTTGCTTGAGCACCTAAATTGTCAGAATGTGGCTCTGCTTCTCATCATGATTCAGAGATTATATGATTCACGGTAGTGCACAGTCCAGTCTTCCCTCTTTTCTAGGACTATTTTCACCGCGGAGCGACTCATTGATCAGCAAGTGCTTCATAAGTCCCACCAGATACTTGGACTTCCAAGTCTCAGGGCAGACCACATTTCCTATTAAAGAATTTAGTTCCATCTCATACTTAATGGTCAATCTTAAATTGGTCATTCTGGTTTGGAGCTTTCCCTGCTCCACAATTGTGCTCCATAACACACCTCCCAGTAATTTGTTCCTAATTTCTTGCTCTTGACACTTGGAACAGTTAGAAATTCAATTCAGGGGATTCAGTAAATCTCCATTTTTTGGTTTGACAAGTTTTTCCAACCTTTCATACTTCCTATCTGTGGCCAATCAGAATTCATCAACAGTCTTCACCTTGAACTTACTGAGATGGGTTGGGTTCTGGTTGGATTCATGCCAAATCCAAATTCGACAAATTTACCCGGGGCGGGGGAGGGGGGGGGGGGGGGGGGGGGGGGGGGGGGAGGTGGAATATGATGCATACTTGAATCCTAAAATAAGAGTAGAATCCAAATTGATTCATATCCACTGAGAAATTGGGTTTCTGGTCAGAGAACCATCATACTTTTTCCACTGATTATTGTTCTAAATGAAATGGTTGAGACAGGAAAGGAAATGAATGCCTCCAAAAGAAGTCAGAGATTGTTCCCATCCACAACGCTAAGAAATGAGTGCCTCCATAGCAAGTTAGATGTTGTTCCCATCCTCATTGGGATAACTTATACAGATGGTTTTGGCGTGTCCAACTGACGCCAATAAGTGAGCAGAGAAGTAATAGGATCAAAAACAGTGACAAGAGGTAGACCTAAACAAACATGGATAGAGGTCATTAAAAAGGATATGTTTTGTTATTAATTTAACAAAGGAGATGACCCTTAACAGAACATAATAAAAGAAAAGGATTCATGTAGCAAATCTCAAAAGATGGGATAAAAGCTTTGTCATCATCATAATCAAACTGCATTGTTCTAGATACTATTGGTATCCATAACCTGATAAAAGCTTAAATCTATCTCCACCATAAACAATTCAGTCGAAAAAAAGAACCAAGTAGAACACTAAAACGTAGAAAAGAAACCAAGCGAGAAGTGCTTGATTAATTAAAAGATATGCAAGGCAAAATGCGGTTCAAGGTTCAAATCAGGGGAATGGAAGGAGATCAAACAAACCACTTAAGATCTCGAAGGTGACACGCTGTAGCGCACAAGATCCAACTCAGACGCAAGCAATAAAATCAAAGTAGTTCTGATGTCTAATGGGGCAATGACTTCCTTCAAAGTGTGAAACAGTGTGAGCACGAGTGCGTGTTTTTGTGGGTAAGTTGGTGGGCCCGAGTCTTTTTTTTTTTTGTTTTTTTTTTTGGGGGGGGGGGGGGGGGGGGGGGGGGGGGGGGTGACTTGGCTCCTTTAGAAAGCATTTGGAAAATCCTTGCCCCTCAAGTTAAATGATAAGCCATTCAAATTCGAATTCTCTCTGTTCAAGTTTATCGACATCATTCACATAGTGCTTAAGAACCAAAAATCAAATGTTCATGAGTTTTGTCTTTCCTATACACCAAGAAGCACGCTGATTAGGTTTATGGTTTATGTCATGAAAATTGAGGATCAAACATTTGAACTTGATGTAAACATTTTAAAACCTTTGCATACCAATCATTGTGGAACCGAATCATCCTAGGTTATAATCTAATTTAAAATGCTACTTAGAGTTGCACAAGTTGCCCGCTTTGTGGCAATTTGATGATAGGAAATAAGACACATAATCACTTGAGTTTGTCCATAGACGCTCTAAATGACGTAGATTAAATTCATCAGTGTGGATTTTCAACTCATGTGATCTATCATCATCCGATTTGACTCGAAGGATTTCCATCTAAATCCTTCATAAAAGTATGCATATGCCACAGGGACCAAAGAGCAGTAGAAAGTAATAGGTACCTAAGGAACTAATCAGTTAAGTCAGTCTTCAAAAATTGAAATCATTAGATAGCTTAAGCTATAAAACTGGTTAATGACCCATGGTGGGTGTCCCAAGATCTTTCTAGTAGCAAGTTGGCTCTTGAAAATCTTACTCCTAACTAATCGTCTTTTGCAAAAGTTGGCTTTTCAGATAGTTTTAAGAATGTCACTTCCCGAGCTAAAACAATGGATTCCTTTGCCCCTCTCCCCCAAAAAAAAAAACAAATATAAAAAGAAAAGTATATAAATCCACTAAAAAGAAGCAAATAATTTCTCTTCCCTCGACACTCAAAAAAATCACAATGCAAGATAGAAGAAGTATAGGGATCATGAAGGTGTGAACCAAACATCAAAGCGAACACAAGCATGCCAAGAGGTCAAATTACCTAACAAACCCATAACATGGTCACTTGATAGCATCCTTAGAGTTGGCCAACCATCCAAGATCTATGAATCAAGGTCAAAATGGTGATCTTCTGATGTCTAGAACGTGGATAGAACAACTACGTGGGAATTGTACTGACGTACCATCTAGTTATTCCATTCCCTCCAAATACCCTAGTAAGTGTCCATGCCATCATATCTCAAACTCCTATTGAAAGGCTTCCCTACTCTTCCCCACCCCCCCCATATATATATATATATGATAATGACGTAAGGACCCATGATATCCTCAACCTTAAGATGGCCCTCAAGGTAAGAAAAGATCCTTTGGAAATCAAGCATGTCCAAATCTATGGTCCAAGTTTTCCATAACATAAGAGAATGAAACATAGTTGTTCATACCCTACCATTTCCTTTCGATAAAATATCCCCTGTTAGGATAAAATTTCTTTTTACTGTCAACTAAAGAAACATTCTAACCTCTAGGGGTGCCTTTATATTCCATATTAGGGAGGTTGTTATATCATTAGCACGGCTATAGTTTAGGAATCCATGCGTCTCTAAATATGAAATTTTCATTAAGAATCAAATAGAATTTGATAAGATATTTTCATCGTATTTATGTTTTGTTTTATCTTTTATCATATTAAACATGTGAAGAAAATAACTAAACACTTCTATATAAATTGTGTTCACTGTTCAGAAAGAGAGTATACACTTTATTTATGGAGGTTGTCGGCTATGGATACTTTACAATCCATATCTAAATAAAATAAGAAATTGGATCTATATTAAGAACAATGCCAAAAGCAATTGGATAGGACATTTAGAATCTAAACAAGAATTATCAGATGATTGGGCCCCAATGCGACCCCTAATTCTAGAGCAAGTTCCATTTAATTACTTCCAAAGCCGCCAATCTTTAAAGATACTTTTCTGATAACAGCATTATGCATAAAAATTTTGGTTCGACACATAAGCAACAGAGGAAGGGAAGGTGACTCCAACATCCAACATGCTATATGCCTAAATTCTAGCTGTCAATGGGCTGCAAAGGTTGCCAGCAAGTGATACCATCCTCATTATCCCCATGGAGTATATAGGTAAGAGTTCATTTTTTGAAATGGGTATAATGTATGATGAACTTTTAAGAAAGAATAACAAGATATTCATCCCATTCAACAGCAAACCATAATCGGAATAGGGATTGAATAATTTTTGTTGCATAAGCTATCACCTCCTCTTTGCCATGGTTGCCTAATATATCTTTGGTCCATATACTATTTCTTTGATTGTATAGGCTACACAATAGTTGTTGAGTATGGCCGATTTCATATCCCGAATATTGATAACAACCAAGCTGCTAGTTTCCTTATGGCAGTTTGCCTAGCATAAGTGGTGTTGTAGGCTTTCACCAATGCTGCCTATGCTAACTAGTGCTTTGACAGAGTTTGGATTGTTGTACTTTGGCCTACTTACTACAAGCGATGTTGCACTTGCACTCCAAGAGTTGCAAGGGGTGCTACAATCATTTACCTGGGCTGGAGCTGCTTGTGGAAAATATGAAAGGGATGCCATGCCACCAAGGTTGCATCTCCACTAGTCACATCTTCAAGTCTCCCCGCTTACTACAAATCGAACAGAGATCACTTTGCTGCAACGACTAACCTTGAAGGATTAGTTATAGCAACACCTTTTGCAGCAACACAACTTGGTGCCAGATTACTAATAACCAACCAAACAGGACTATGCACACGAGATTCTATTTAACCAAGTGATTTACACCCCCCCTGTAATCCAGGAAGGCCAAAGGAAGTTTGTGCATATCAATTCTCCAATCACTAGAATTTCGAAGAACAACTACGTATGGGTATGATCAAACAACAGGCATTGAGCCCCACATGGAACACAGTGGCTACTTTCCAGAAAAAATCCACTACCAGCGATCGAGTTTTCTTTTACCTTCTCGTCCATAACATGTCGAACGCCATGCCAGCAATCAAGTTTTCTTTCTACCACATTGAAAACATACACTCCAGGCATGACATGATGGGAATTCCAAATTTTTGAATAGAAAGCTCTCTATGGCACGATTAAACAGTCACAGTAACATGCTCCAGGCTCCCTTTTACCTGGAATGATGAGGCATGCTTTTATGAAGCTAAGGTTAGAGCCAATCATATTTCACATCATTATATAATACTTTGATAATAATTATTCGGTGTATTACACCAAAAAAGAAAAGCAGCCTCGTATATTCGAGGTTAACAATAGCATTTTTGTGGACTTCTTTCCACAGATTTTAAGGACACATTTAATTGTGATCCGACTTAGGCCATTGGCCAAAAGGAAACACGACAAAATGCAGGGTAGCAGGTCTGTTTATTTTAAGCCTCTTCTACCATTTATCTCTTTCCTGCTTCTTTATCACAAAATTTTAACGTTCGCAAAATGAAGATTAACACATTTCTCTCTCGCATCTAGTTAAAAAAAACACCCAAGCTAAGGGGTAATTAGAATTAGAGTAGGAATATGAGTGATCAACAGGCAATTGGATTCAAGATCTAATGAGTTAACCTTTTGGGTCAAAGTGGTCTTGTAATGCCTCTTGGTCCGAGCTCCATCTGCCATAAAAAAACGGTATCAGAGCTCAGGGTGAAGATCCCGAGCAAGGTCAAGCATTGGGTGGCACAATAGTGCATGCAAATTCATAGCTATATGACTTGGTGAGTAGAACAGTTTCTTTGGAACGGGTTATGCATGTGACAAGTACAAAACTTGGGCATAAGGTGGAGTCAATTATACAAGGTTAGCTCTAAAGCTTGGCCTTTGTCGGATTTCGACATAAGATGAAAAATAAGGTTAAACTAACGTGTCTATGAAGATAAAGGAGGGGGTATGCTCAAGAAACACAACCCAAATATGAGATTTTGGAAGGTTTATCTCCAGGTTGTTTGAGCTCGATTATTTCCAGTTTCTTTAGCTTACCTTATCCCCAAAGCTTGGCCTTTTGTTGGATTTAGACATAAGGTGGAGAATAAGGTTTAACTCGAGTGTCTATGAAGATAACTTGGGACATGATCAAGAAACATAGCCCAAATATGAGATTTTGGAAAGCTTATTCCAGGTTGTTTAGGCTCGATTCATTTCCAGTTTCTTCAGCCAAGTTCAAATTTGTCAAGTTTGTGTCCTGCATCTGATGAAAAAAGCACACCCAAGCAAAGGGAGATTGGAGCTTATGTTTAGTCCCATCTCAAAAGTGCAGTGGGAAAATATAACCTAACGAATTGTTGTCCCTAATTTCCTAATGACTAGATGCCTCTTAAAAAACCTCCTTTAAAGAGAGCAACCCCTATTAAGCTTTTTTTATATAGGTTTTCTGCAAATTAGAATCTAGATGCCATCTAATCTCACCACATGAGATTGTATGACCAACCTTATAATCATTATTACATGTAGATCACACTCAATATTGTGAATAGTATTCGTCCTTCACTTCATGTTTGTTGTTCTATGGAAGAGAACATTGAGTTTTGTCTCCTTTGAACCTTTTATAAACCCAGATCCTTGCCACCATAATAGGTATCTATCAGGTCATGTTGGAATCTTTGAGATAGCTAGGTATCTGGCCTAGAGGGAGGAGTTCTCACTTTCTGCAACGTCTCTAGCCCCACTATAAGGGATCTTTCTAGAGAACATTAAAGCCATAGTTGTGTCTTTCTCCATTAACCAAGCACCTTCTAAGCATCCTAAATTAGGGCGAAGCCCACAGGACCAGCTTGTTACTTGCTGCCAGCTAGCCTACGGGGCCTTGCTGATCTAGACAAGCTTAAACATGTGATTATCATCCAGCCACTTCAACTGTCTAGACTTTTCTTTTTGATAGGCCTTAGAGAAGAGGAGCCGGCTAATGAGCCTTAAATATGCTATTTCAACATGAGACCCGATATAGGGTTAAATGTTTGGCTTGACCAAGTGAATTGCCAGTAAATAACCCTTTCCAGTAAATAACTCCTGTCTGTCCATAACAAAGTAGTAATTCATATGTAAATCTTGGTAATATTTACTCATGTAATCATTCCTCTCAAAAATAAGTAACGGCAGATGTTCATGTGCACATGTAATATAATTCTATGGAGTATTTATTTTGGTTTTGGATATTCTATGGTCACAAATACAAAGACTTTTGATGCCCAAATGACTATGAAATACAATCAATGACCTCATTTTATGGTTTCTAAGTACCCCAGAAACATTTCGAACTCTAATTTCTACCTAATTCTCAAGCCTTCACCTGGGATCTTAGCTTAAGCTTCCACCATTAACTATTTAAACATTCCACCCATTAGGATGTCTTTCCTTTGATCTTCAGTGATGTTTTTTAACAATGAAGTTTTTTTTCAAAACAACAGTAAAACATATTTTGACGAGAGCATCTAATTTTAGGTTCTATGACCTTTAAGCATGAGGTTCTCCGATGTACAGTCTCTACAATTGAGGTAACATCTCTTTTATAAACTCCCGGTTCACCTTCAAACCTTTAGCATCCTTTTCTAGGGACAGTGATTTTTTTTATAAGTCATCCTTGGAGGGTTTTTTAATCTTTATATTAATTTTCTTCTGCTCAAAACTTGTCGAAATTTATACTCCAATTAATAATTTAACAGTTAACTTTTAAATTTTCTCTCCATCTGTTTAGGTGATTACTATTGAATATCAACAACATTTAATGAATACCATGCCCTCAAACTGAATACAATAATAGACTATTCTCATCTGCACTACAGCTACTCACACCAAATGATTGTGTAATTTACATAACCAATCACTTGATTGCTCGCACAACAAAGAAGTCCATGTCAACTATTATCAGAAGTTGGCTCACTCTTGTTTTTCCTTGCAACAAAGTTCCTCTTACAAAGTTTATTTCACTGATATAGCTTATTTGGTATCAACATCTTCCTAGTCTAAGATATTGTGACATAGATAAAATCCTTTTGAGAGTAAAACACGCTAACAAATTAAAATCCAAAATATGTCTTACGAGAAATGGCTAAGAAAATATCAAATGCGAAAAAACACAAATCTTTGAAAATGAAAAAATACGTCAGATGTTGACAGTCACAAAAAGAACTAATTGAGCAAAATTCAAGACATTACAACTATTGTAAATATTCCATAAGAAGATCATATAAGCCTTCTGTATATTCCGATGTTCATATATACGAGTAATAGTTAAAATCAGCAAGAAATAAGCACTAATACTTAAGTAGTGAATATGATTTGATAGATCCATAATTGCAGACTTCATTCCATGGCACTTGGCTCCATGCATATAAGCAGTTCCTCACTAAGTTCACAGTAAAAAAAGTAAGGAACCAAAACTAGTGAAGTACTATGATGATTGGAGAAGAAATGAATTAGGAAATTAAATCGACATGAGTAGAAGAAGAAACCACCATATCCATGTCTAGTTTAAAAAGAAAAATCTAATAAACTTTAGAAGGAACAATGTCCTTCTCTATTAAATTATAGATATTGGTAAAGATAAACCAAAAGAAAACTTCTTCTATTATTTTACCTTACAAAATCTCCTTTTAATGCTGGAGTTCCAGAGTATTGGATGCTTATTTCATCTCCATGGTTAGCCCATGCTGAAAAAAATAGACACAACTTATAACATTATAATGTGAGTCAGCCAAATGACTTAAGGTAGAAATCTTTGCAACATCATGCTTGATCCTAAGACTGAAAAGACACTCAAAAGAAAATTTATATAGCACAATGAACACTTACATATCTTAAAGCTTCTGTCAAAATGAGGATAGGCACTGATGGAGTCATTAGCATTAAACGCTCCTATTTTCTTCAATTGGCTTTCCATTATTTTTCTCCCAATCATGCTCTGAAGAATGTAAGTTTCAAACACCAATGTTAAAATATTATTAATGTTAAGGATCATAAAGAATAATTACAGCAACAGTAACAACAGTATGAACAATAATCAGAATAAATACCATAGTGAACAGGAGCTTGAATGGTTAGACGGAATATTAAAAGCAGTGAAAACGAGGTAGGTCAGACGTTCAAGACACAAGGGAAACAAAAAGAGGCCATGCCTTCCCAGAAAAGGCTAGTCATTAGTATTAAATATTATTTTCTTCAGCTGGCTTTCAATTATATTCTCCCAATCATGGTGGTAGATGACAAGTTTTTATGGATTCCTTCAATGTTACCGAGTCAAAGCCCAAAGGACCATCCATCGCAATGAGTTCTGAAACATAGAGAAGAAAGTTGATTGGTGAATAAGGACCCAAACCGTGTGTGTGTGTGTGTTAGTAGGGTGGGGGAGAGGATGGCTACTTCTGAAAGGGTTGGATTGAGACCAAATCCTTCCCATTCAGATGCAATCATAAGCCATCTAAATAGAAAATCTACTCCATTCAAGTTGATCTGTACCACCTAAAAACACAAAAAAAAAAAAAAAATCAAGTGACTCTAAGCTTTTCTTCCTATGGATCAAGTAGGCACAAATGGACGATCAAAAAAAGCATGTTCTTTAGATGTGTGGTAATTCTCTAGAATATTTCAAACCCAATAATATTGGTGTTAAGGATTTTAAATTAATCAGATCAAAGATAAAAAGCTTTAGATGAACAATATGTATGCAATCAACCATAGATCTAAGCAACTTGCTGCTTGTTGCCGTTCATGTTATGCTTACTGCATGCATAGAGAAGAAAACACTAAACTCATTTTTTTTGTTCTTAAGAAACTTTAGATAATATAAATCAACTTGAAGGAAGTTGGTTTTACAATTGGTATTGTAAGGCTTCCAAATCCTTCTAGAAGTAGATAAGTCCCCCCCCCCCACACACACACACATAAGTACGTGTAGTTATACTCTGTGCCTGTTTGGTTAAGGGTGAAAGTGAGGAAGTGAAGAAGTGAGGAAGTAGTAATAGTTCCCTTTGGAACTTGGGAATTGGTTAGTAAATTTTTCGGTGTTTGGATGTTATTGGGAAGTGTGGTTTAGAAAATGTTATGTCTTTTCCGGCGTTTGGATGGTAATGTGAAAGTGGAAGTGGAAAAGTTGACCACAAAGTTGACCGCAAAATAATACGAAAATAAAAATTAATTAAGAAAAATAAAAATTAGACCGTAATTAGAATGCAAGTGAGATTTACATGAGCAAAAAATTAACTGTTTTGTGCTACAACTTATTATAAATGAGATTTACATGACCACAAAATTAACTGTAGCACTCTAAAAGGGAGGAAATGGTTGTGTAAAAGTGAAAAGAGAAAAGGAAAAGAACCTTTTCCATTTTCTTTTCCGGTGTTTGGATGAACAGCGAAAATGAAAAAAGACACTTCCCACTTCCTCACTGCCACCCAATTCCTTGAATCCAAACAGACCCTCTATGGAGAAAAGATCTCATTTACCCAACTTTTATAGATAAAGAAGGGACAACTCTGGTCACTTGTAAGAGAAGACAACTCACATGATTAAGGAATTAGATCTGAGGAGAATTTGAACCGCCACATTTACATTTAATCTCTTCTGCATTCCCATGCATTCTATACCCTTTCCTTGCAAAATACCCCAAAAATCTGTTCCATTACAAGCAAAGAAACAAAAAGAAAATAAAAAGAATAAAAAATTCCACCTATCCATAAGCTACTCTCTCGTCTCTCCCTCTTGTTCCCACCTCAAAACCAACTCTTTTTTAACAACTGCTGATGTATAGCTTGGCAACAAGGTTTTGTTACAGCTCTCACCTCTCCCTTCAGGACAGCTCTCACTGACATTCGAATTCCAACCATCTTCTACCTCCAGCTTTGAGAACACAGATGAAGAGCGAGAGAACAACCAAGTGCCAAGATTACCTAATAATTCTTATTGATCATCTAAAGTAGGATACTTTTAGTGTTCACTTAAACGCGTTTATCGCTTGAATCATGATGTAATCTAGCTATATTTTTCCAATGAACAATGTGACTAAGTAAGTACTATCTGTAGTTAAGTGAGGAAATGAAGATTAAGTGTCATATTGTCATACAGTTAGAAATAATGATGACCAAAGCCTCTGAGAAATGAGAAAGGATAAATTTATGACAAATAATTCTAATTAATCCTTGAATTTCTAGACACCTGACGTCTGAAAGAATTTCCAAATATCATAAGCTTCCTAAGTATTAGACGATCAACAAATTATTTTATATAACATAAAACAAAAAGACACATGTCATGCCTAGCAATTCTACCATAATCTTCAGGATTGTTGTAATTCTCATTGTTACTAGGAAAACCTTTAGGATTTCTCTTAATGACAAACATTTCAATAAACAATGGAACAAGTACAACTTTGTTTTAATGTTTCTTGTTTTTCTTTCTTTCTTTTTCTTTTTCTCTTTTTCGGTTGAAACCTTGAAGCTTTTATTAAGCCTTTTGCTTTTGAAAGTGAGCTTCGTGTCATTTCTGGAATAACATTACGGCTCTAATAAAATCACTGTTATAAAACTAGGATTATTTAGATATACCACTCCAATATTTGATATTTAGAAATTTACCCCCTAAATCATTGACAATAGAAATTTTCCCTCCAAATCTACTAGACCTTAGAAGTTTACCACCACCACCACCCCCATTTAGAATAAAAAAGAATATTCTGATTTGATTCGGTTAACTTGCCTGATTATTTTTTAAAAATAACGAAATTATCTTATTTAAATGATTAAATCACTACATCGCAACTTAAGTATATATACTAATCTCCTTTTCTACCTATCTCTTCTTTCTCCACTTTTCTCTCTTAAATTAAGCACATTTCTATTTCATTCATTTATATTCAAAACTCACATCAAATCATTCTCACATATGCTCCTCAAGAAATTTGAGAAAAATTTCAACAAAAATAGAGTGAGTTAAGAGAAATTTAGAGGAATTTTAGGTTTAAGGGGATTGAGAGTGAGAGAAGAAGAAAAAGAAGAAGGGAGGGACAAGAATTTAGGGTTTAATAGAATTTGAGTTAGGTCATAACGGGTAACACTCTTTTTTCATCCAAAATCTAGAATGAGGCGTAAATTATTAAGATCTAGAAGATTTCAGGGGTAAATTTCTAATGTCAAAGATTTCGAAGGTAAATTTCTATATACAAAATATTTGGGGGTATATATCTAAATAACCCATAAAACTATTGTTGTTGTGCCTCAAAGCAAATGGAGGTTTATATTGAAAAATAGTAATCTCACCAAACACATGAATGATTGGACTCCTTATATATGATCAAGAAAGGAATGTGAAAGAAAAAAAATTGGCTCGAAGCCCCTACCACAATGAGAAGCGAAGAGATGGATTCTTATTTTGATAATTATTATTACTCCTATCACTATGTTGCATTCATTTTCAAGCAATATGGGAGGGTATTGAAAGATAGGATAAGAGAATGAACAGTACAAAACACATCATGGGGCTTCTAGAAACATGAATCAACAATGTTGCACAGATACAAACACACCAACAAAATCATGACATGGCACACCAACACGAGAAATTCTCAAAAGCAGACACAATAGAAGTATCAATACAATGCCTATTGATAAGCAAGCTTCTATTGTTTATACAAGGGTAATGCATTATCTATTTCAAGTATAATTAGATCAACTTTGAGAGGGTGATGAATATGCATATGTATCAAAAGGGGTGATTCTCTATGACTCGTCTGCCACAACTTAGGGTTGGTGGCTATGCCCATTTTAATGCACCAAATGAGTACTTAAAGAGGCCAACCATCCTGGCATTTTCTCACTTTCCTAAACATGCTTAACTATGATTCTTTCCATGGTTCAGTCACAAAATGCCGGCTACAATTTGTTCTTAAGTTAGTTGGAACATTCTAGAGGAATACTTGCTCCTTATAGGCATGAGTAGGCCCAAATCACCAAGTAACTTGTAATTGCACATGTAGCCGACACCAGGCCCTTGTGTGATGTCACACTCCCATGTGGCACTTTGCTTTGATTGGCACTTAATCCACACTCTTTCCCTGGTGTTGACTCTATCAATTGTAACCAAAGCAAAGCCTACCCAAGAGATCAAACATCTCAGTTTACTATTACCCAAACATTAGACAATGAAGTATTTAACGATTCCCCAAAATAGTTAGCTCTGATTACTTTTTAAGTTACCTCTGATTAATTTTAAGTTATTTGGAACTATTATATGCTAGACACCTTCCTAGAAACAATGAATATGGGATTATTTGCTTATTTTTTGGGTTGTGATACTCATCCTTGTGCAATTAATGACACTGGTGATTTTATTTCATTTAAGTTTTGAGTAGATGATAGATATTATGTATTCAAATACATTTTATTAAGAGAATATCCATACAAATTAGTCAAAGTATATGATGATAGTGGTTTTATCTCTTTTGATGGAGCATCCATATATCATGCATCCCATAGTAGGGGTGGTAGTCGGGTCGGGTCGGGTTCGGGTCAACCTGAATTCTACCTGACCCGAATGAGGCATTACTCGATCCCGACCCAAATAACATTTGAGTTAGGGCACCTTTACCCATGTCTGACCTGAGTGTTATTTGGGTTACCCGACTTGACCCGAGTGGGTCAAACTGGGTCAATTTCGGGTGGGCTTCGGGTATGAAATTCTTGACAAAAAAAATAGCAGGTGGCGGCGTCAGCAGCAACGATCAACGGAGAATAGAGTTACCAGAGGGAAGAGAGAATTTGAGCACAGAGAGAGATTTGGGGCAATGGGGTTGCGGTGGGGACTGAAGAAGAGAGATACAAAGGGGGATTAGAGGGGGGGAAGAGGTTGGAGTGCGGGGAGAGAGAGATCGGGGTCAGTAGGGTGGCATGGGGGCGGCGGAAATTGGAGAATTGATCAGACAGATAGAAATTGGAAGGAAGGGGGAGAGAAAGACCGTCGACGGCGATGGCAGCTGGGACAGCGATGGCAACAGGGGTAGTTGGGACAGCGACAATTGGCAGGGACTGAATGGATGATGGGGTGGCAGTGAAGGGGCAGTGGGGACCGAATGGAGATGAGAGGTCTGCACAAGGAGAGAGAGAGAGAGAAAGATCATGGGGAGGTACGGGGGGAGAGATGGACTTGGGGAGGGGTGGATTAGGGTCTTATCGGGTTGACTCGGGTTACTCAAAACCCGACCCGAATCCATTTTGGTGGTCAACCTCAATTTCTCTCAAACTCAATAAAGGCCTTACCCGTACCCAAAAATTCTGGCCGGGTTCAGGTTTGACCCGTCGGGTCGAAACCCAGTTGCCACCACTGTCCCATATTGCATTTATTAAGAGAATGTCACAACCTAACATAATAATTGAAGTATCTATGTAGCTTTTGGAACAGGAGTTTACTTTTTATGTGTCAGAGAGGAGATGCACACGTGATTGATGAAAAAACTATTTTACTCATCATGCATTATTGGACGATGAAATATTTTTCAACTTTTTATGCATTTTGCAGATAACTGCATCATAGAGTGAGCATATAACCAGTGAGAGCTTTTTATACATACATACTCCAAATAGTTGGTCCTATGTTGAATTGTACAGGTTGAAAATTATTTATCATGCACATTCATCCAAGGTAAGAAGTAACATGAAGCCAGAAAGGAGGTTCTCATTCCATGACTTTGAAGACTAGCTAAACTAAAACCCATAAAACAAGCAGATGCCCTAAAGATCATGAACCCCTATTGTAAACAAGTTGATGTTAAATGCCAAAGAAACAACTTCGAGCAACAACAGCATGCAGGGAAGATCTAATTATGCCATCTGCACATGTTCAGACAAACCATAATAAAGTGAGCACATCATGTAAAGAATCAACAGACATGGGGAAACCCTGAATATTTCTAATAAACAGCATTAAAGTACGTATTACAGCACACATCCTAGAGCTACAAGAAATCAAAATTGTTGATCAGTAACAAATATTCACTAGGTAATCTTCTCAAGATTTCCATTTGTTTTCCTTTATATATAACTGTTTAAATTTACTGAATTATCACTATTTTACATGGTGATAATAATCCAATGAACCACTGATGCCACTACACACGGATAAGCCATTACTCACAGCTACTCACAGACAGAGGTCTCAACCAGGTCAGGTTGAATCTGAAACCCACCCAACCCAACTCAAAATTTACATGTTTTTGGAAGATTTAGAACCCTCCCAAACCCGCCCGATCCAATAAACTGATAAACCCTAACCCGTACCCTATTTGAATCCGCCAAAACCCCAGAAATATATATATATATTAAAAAAATAGTTATCAAAACATATTGAGACTTTAACAATGATGCATGGCATTCTTGTCCACCATGACACTAATCATTGCAGTGAAGGATCTTCAAATCACACGACCAGAATTAAGATATCTCCAAGTAGCACATTATTATCATGTCATAGTGCCTTGTGGAAGCTTTTGAAATGAATTTCAACTTCACATAATAAACCCATTAGATATCAGATAAAAATATAAACTTTAACTTTGAAAATGTGATAAATCCATTAATACTGAACCACAACCCAACCAACCCATATGACCTGTCTGAAACCAAAAAAGCCCAATGCTCGAAACTCAATGGCAGGTTTTACTCCAAAACCCGCTTAATATTTCAAGTTTGGGTGCAAAAGCATTCAAAAACCTATTTAACCGGGCCTGTTAACACCCCTAGTGACAGATCATATGCAAAATGATCAAATGTGGATCATATGTAGCTTTCTCTATGGATAGAACAAAAGTTTCAATGCATCTTTAAGCATAAAGATATGTTGTCACCTTAATTTTCTAAGTTATCTTTATCATCATCACGATATTAAACTTTCTCTAAGCTTTCTATCCTTAGTATTAACAAAATATTTTAACCATTCCAACAAATCTTCCTTTTATCCAATAGTATTTATTATGGTGCAACATAATTAGCACCTATATCTAGAGAATTTAACTTGTGGACAAACTTGTCATTAGATTCGTTATCCATTAGATCTTTCAACAATTTAAGATGATTTTGTATATATATTAATGTAATTAGTAAGAAACCAAAAGGACAAGCAGGTTAAATAGGTAAGGAAGTCAAATCCAGACACAATGTCACTACCAAAAAAGGCAAATATTCCAGCAAGTGATATACGCTGGAAAGGCGTCTTGGTATATAATACTCTCATGACCTTGAGAATTGATTGTAGCTAGCATTTTTTAAGGAGGAATCCGCCAAAATCTGTTGTTAAGCATGTTGTGGTGGGGACACACTAGGATGAATGACTTCCTTTCTCTGGGAATTACATCCAACATATTTAACATTTAAGGTTAGGCCGGTTGACCCAAATGACGCGGAGTGGGAAGTAAACAACGCCGGCTAGATCTCGTACTAGCGCTGACGAACCCTGGCCTTCAGGTAAGGATAATTACTCGAATCCATGAGCAAGTGACCCGAATCTACGAGCCAAAGAGAACAGCTCAAATCCACAAGCAATTTAGAGAGTAAAACTCAAGTTTATTAATCAAAATTCAATGCCAAAATAGAAAATGCAAAGCCCTGTTTATAGGCTTACAATGAGTCATAATCTATCTATGAAAACTAAATTCAAAATAAAGAAAAAAAATCAAAATAAAGAAAGAGAAATCAGAATCCAAATCAAACGAATACAAAATCCTAATCAGGTTCAGAATTCCTGATTCTCGCATCGCAGTCGACCGGCGGTCGACCGCTGGGTCTTTCCATCAATGTCGGTCGACCGGGCAGTCGACCGGCTAGAGAGCCGAGCTCTCTGTTCAAAAATTGTCTTCTGGCCGGTTGACGAGCGGTCGACCAGGGATGGCTTTTGCTTTTCTCTTTTGGGTCGGTCGACCGACATCTTGCACGCTCTTCTGTGTTTGTACTGATCTTTGACCGATTTGCTCAGTCGACCGGGCGGTCGATCGAGGATTCTGCTTGGGCCATTATTGAGCTTTGATTTGTGTCTTTGCTTTCCTACGTAAGTCCCTCCCTCTTCAAAAAAACTCGTCTTTGAGTTCCTATCAATCTGATTGCATAGGGATACAAGTGAAGACACCTTTTTCTTCGTAAATCTAAGATTTGATGAAATTGGTCTCATGAAAATTCTCTTGCCCTTCCAAGTGAACACATATATGTTCTCTCTTCCTTGTGGGTAGGGTCAACGTCATGTTGCCACGGTCTTTCCAAAAGAATACGGCACTTATCCATATCGATAACATCACATGCAACAGAATCTTGATAGAACTTTCCAATAGAAATAGGAACCTAACATAGATTCATTACCTTGATGCATGGGTCTTTCTTGATCCACCTATGTCGTAGGGATGATGATGCGGCTTCGTCTCTAACTTTAAGTGATCCACGAGCACCTTAGACACAATGTTCTCGCAACTTTCATTGTTGATGATAAGATTGCATACCTTATCCTTGACCGAACACTTTGAGTAGAAGATTTGATGTCGCTATGGTGTCAGGGATTTTCTAGTTGCAAAGCACTTCTGAATAACACAAACGACGAGATCTCCATGTTCTTCGACGAAATCAGAGTCTTTCGGCTCTATCTCGATTTGTACTTCATCTTTTCCTCATAGTCCGCCATGTTGGCTTCTCTCTTTAGACACTCAATGGATTTGTGTTCAGGTTCGCCACACTTGTAATACTTGTCGATCCTAAGTTTGGTGTAAAGATTTTCTTTGCCTTGTGCGACCGCAAGATTTGTTGTAGGTATCAACGCAAAGGCTTTGTCGTCGGTTGTGCTAGTGGTTGACCAACCGCCATGGAGCTTGGTTGAACTCTGTCGCCTTCTACTGGCTATTCGATTGACCATGGGCACCTGAAAGGTGAAGCTCTGCTTTGTAGTCTCTCTATCTTCATAGCCTTGTTGTGGACTTCATCTACAGAGAACACGTCGTGGAGGACTACACGTTCTTAGATAGGGTATTTTAATTCGTTGATGCACCTTGCAATCTGCTGCTCTTCCGTCATGGATAGGTCACACCGCGATGAAAGGCGAAAGAATTTATCTGTATATGTTGCTACAGTCCTCGTACATTGCCTGCATTGCTCAAATTGATTGTAGAGAATCTGTTGATAGTCGGGGAGGAGCAACCTACCTTGTAAGAGTTGTTTTATGCGCCTCCAAGTCATCATGGGTGGCTTGCCTTAGCGCCTCCGTGTGATTTGTAGTTGGTCCCATCATGTGCCTGCTCCTCCCTTGAGCTTGTATGCCATGAACTTAACATGCTTTTCTTCGGGAACGTAAGCCATGTCAAAGAACTTCTCTATTTCATAAACCCAGTCCAAGAAGGATTTGATATCAAGGTTCCCCACTGAAGGATGGCATCTCGATCTTTATCCTATACTCGTTGGAACTTGAGTCTCCTCTTCTCCTATCAGGGTTAGGAAAAGGGAATCCTCCTCTCCTATTGGGATTTAGGATTGGCCCTCCGCCTAGGTCCTCGCTCGTAAGTCATCCTTCCATCATAAGCTTCATCTTCGAAGTTGTCTTCTTGATAGAAGGTATCGATGAGTTCCTCCTCGTCGGAGAGATCTTCGTAAGGAAGATTCCATAGAGGATGTATTGATGGTGGTGGTGATGGTTGTCCTGGTTGCTGTCGTGGGGGTGATCATTGGAGGAAGATTGATTGATGAACGCTCATATCCGCTTCAGTACATACCATAGGCAACACTGCGATCATCGATCTTGAGAGACATACTTTCCATTCTTGGGCCATACGGTCCAAGGATGATTTGATGCTCTCCTTCAACAGCGCCTACCCTGATGGAGAGGCTTCGTTGTTCGTCATCTCCGGTCATCGTCGGAACGTTGTTGAAGCTCTGATACGAATTGACGTGGAGCGGGAAGCGAACGACACCGGCTACATCTCATACTAGCGCTGACAAACCCTGAAGAAGCCTTCATGTAGGGATAATAACTCGAATCCATGAGCAAGCGACCTGAATCCACGAGTCAAAGAGAGCAACTCGAATCCACGAGCAATTTAGAGAGTAAAACTCAAGTTTATTAATCAAAATTTAATGCCAAAAATAGAAAATGCAAAGGCCTATTTATGGGCTTACAATGAGTCCTAGTCTATCTATGAAAACTAAATTCAAAATAAAGAAAAAAATCAAAATAAAGAAAGAGAAAAATCAATTGTAATCCAAATCGGACCTGAATACAAAATCCTATCAGGTTCAGAATTGTTGATTCTGCGTGGCGATCGACCGGGCGATCAACCGCTGGGTCTTTCCATCAATGTCGATCAACAAGCTAGAGAGCTGAGCATTGTTCAAAAACTGTCTTCTAGCTGGTCGACCGAGGGACTGACTTTTGCTTATCTCTTTGAATCGGTCGACTAGCGGTCGACCGACATCCTGCACGCTCTTCTCTATTTGTCCACTGATCTTTGACTGAATTGTCATCGACTCGAGCAGGGCTTCTGCCTGGGCCATTATTGAGCCTTGATTTGTGTCTTCGCTCTCCTACATCACCAAACCCACTACTAACTTTATCTCATGAATATGTCAAATACAAAAGGGTGCAAATCGCATAAGAATAGTGGCACCAAAATTGTTTTAAGGCGCAATAAAAGAGCAGGGAAATCTTGAACTAACTGTTGTAACAAATCGACGCTATCAACACCAATTGTTACTCCCAGGATCGACGTTTGCGAAGCTTGGCAATATGATCAGTACTTTCAAAAGAAAACTACTGTAAAGCAACCTAGCATACCTAAACAAAAGAGTAATAAGAAAGAACACGAGGTTTAACGTGATTCGGCCCAAACTTGGCCTACATCCACGGGGAGAGAACTTGAGGGAGCTTTATTAATAACTTGATACAAAAAGATCTAACTTTCCTCTTGATGCAACAAGAATATTCACCTTCCTCCTTAATCTAGACCTAGATTACAAGAGTATTACCTTATATCTATGCACCTTCACCTTACTCCTCTCTTTTTTGGCTTCCTTCTGATCTCCTTGGTGTTCTTCACCTTTTTCTCCTTAAGATCAGCTTGATTGAGACAATTACAATGTTGTGGGTTACCTTTATTTATAGGATTTTCAATACAACTCCTATTTAGATTATGAGATGATCTTGGCCATTGGATACTTGAAGAACCTTGATCAATCCTATTAGGAGTTGATCTCCTTGATCTAGAAGAATTATAAACCCTTAATCTTTAGAAATAAACCCTTCGTTGAATAGAAATTGAGTAATATTCGTACTCCACCAGAAAAGAAAATCGACGCCTGAAAAGGGAATTGGTTTTGCTTCTGAAAACACCTTATATACTCGATTAGTAATTTGGCCTGGTCGACTAATCCGTTTTATTAGTCGAATAATAAGTTTATATAGTCGACTACTATAAACTGCTTCCTTTCTGTATCATACTTTTGTATCAACCCTAGTCGACTAGTCGTGTGTGTTAGTCGACTAATAGACCTTATAATCAACTAATCAGCACCTGCATGGCTTGCTTCTTCTTACTTCAAGCCATCATCTTCTCCAACTCAATTGGATCTCCTTGGACCATCATCTCCTCTTGAAAACAAGGTAAAATCCTAACAATAACATGTCTTGAAGTCATAACTGTGAAAGCCTAAAAATATATGCCTCAACTGTCACCAGAACTTTGGAGTTTTGGTGCTGTTGCAGTGACATTAAGATGGTATTGGGGCTACTCAGTTGGACCCATGTGGATGCACATCTTAAGAGGACTGCAGAAAGAAAGAAGGATGCTGCACCTCATATGTTTATTGTAAGCCAACAAAAAGGGTGGTCAACACGTGGGTTAGTGTTTAAGCAGATAAAAAGATATCCCTCAACCACAACAATACTTCCCAAGTCTCGGTAGAGAGGATAAGATTAGATTTGAGAATGCGCTTGTGATTAATAAGAACAGAGTTGAGAATGCTTCAGAAATCAGCCATTGCTTATAGGAATGATTAAACTAGATAAATGCTTTCAGCTGGCCACGAATCAGCACAAGATGGTTACTATTATGACTGTCTATGATTTGATGATTAACTTAGGATATAAATTACCTCAAAGTTACCAAACTCAAGTCAAATTGCTAAGTATTCATTCTTTTTTGTGAAAGTGAGAAGTATCATAACGAAAAAAAGAAAATTCTAAGAAGATACGATATACTGAAAACATGGCAGGCTCCCTAAAAACTGGTGTCAATTTATCTTATTCATACCCCAGGTTTGTTTACCAAATTATAATGCAACACAAGCTTTATAATACACAAACTAGCATTAAGAAACAGTCCTTCAAGCTAAATCCAAGTCCTCCAATGATTTTATAACAAAATGATAGGCATCAGAAAAAGTATGACATCACCTGTGTAACATTTGTTCGATCTAAACAGTCAATACAGTTTGTCCGTACAACACCTGTTTGCTTCTCAACTTCCTCACCTGCCGTGTTTGATAGAAAGTATCTGCAAAATTCCAAAAATAAATAAAGCATCAATACATTCAAAAAAATTATTACCCTAAATGTAGAAGCTCAGCAATCAAGAACGCAAAATAATATGCAAGTTAGAGATTCAGATATTAAAAAATGGTAATAAATAGAGACAATATTACAATAGAAACAGGAAGAGTCCTCCATATTAGGAATTTAATATTTAGGCAATTGTCATATATAAGATTTCCAATTTCAGATTCAATAAATGATGCAGACACAGAGAATTTAAGATGGCATCTTGACTACTCGGGATTTTGGGCACCATTCCCCTCGCAATTAGGATTTTGCTTCAGTGATATATGTAATGGCTTATGTTTGGATGAAACAATTCTCGATCACATGGAAAAAGAAGTTAGCATTTCTGCTATACGGAAAAATCGATATTTTCAAGCATTCAAATACATGAGATCAGAAATTTATCATATAAATTGACACCAAAATTTATCAGCAGTGCAGACTGCCACTGCATTAGATTTCTGTTATTTCAAAAGGTCATTCACCAATTCCTACACTCTTAAGTTTACCCTGATGCTTGTAGATTTACTTATCAATTTATATTAGAAATGGTTGGATGTCTCACATTTGATTCTTTAAGTTCAATTATTTAATTTCTATTGAAGAACTTAATGCAATTTTTTCATGCTTCTCCTATAAAAATATAAAGGGTAAACCAATGATGAAAAAAACTAGCTTCATAGTGAAGTGGTCCTTATACGCTTCCTAGAACTCCAAGAGCTAAGAACGATGCAGTTATCCGCTATTTTAAAATAGTGTACGTTATGTACACTTTTCTATAACATAGCTTAGCTACGCTATGTTATTTCAATTTTTGTTTATTGTTTGGCTTAACATACCTAAATAAATGAGCTAGGGCTTTCTTCTCTCTCGAGTGATGAAGCCTTTTCTTCGACAGCCAGAGATTCGGTGAGACCTTAACTACCCAACAATGAGTCCTAATCTTTGATGACGAGCCTTAATCTTCAACACAAGAGAGCTAGATCTTGACAACAAGCCCTCTTTGACGCTAATCGAGGCCAGTAAGCCTCAATCAACATAGGTGAGACCTATTATGCCTCAGCGACCACTTCCGACCTCCACAATCCATAATATGCAACAACAAACATCAGTGAATCATAGATGAGTTTATTTTCAGTTAGATGTTGGACGCTTTGTTGGGTTTTGATCATGGTGGGAGATTGCTTTTTCATTTTAAAAATTGTATTTGTGTAGCAGGGTTTTAGTAATTTCATATACTAAAAAAAATATGTGGAGGTGGTTTTTATTTTTTCAATATGTTTTAGTTTTCCAACTTATTATCTTTATTTAGGATCTTTATATATTTTTAAATAAAAAAATGAAAACTCATGCAGCTTAAGCTTCACTATAGTATTTATACTTTTTAAATAAAACATAAAACACGCACACGCACAAACACAAACACAGACAAACAAAAAAACACAAACAAAAGGAAAATAAAGTATTCATGTGTCGTGTCCATCCCTTTCCTCGCTTAGGCATATCATGCAACCTCGATTGTTATTCTAGACTAAAATGGCTATCTTATTTTAATATAAATTAGGAAAATTTTGGACTACTTTTTGAAATAGCCCTTTAAGCCTGATTAACTCCTATTAATTAAGGTTAGGCTTTAGTAACTTTAAAGCCAACTTTTACTGTAATGGTTAACTAAATATGAAAAGCAAGTAGTTGATGAACCGGAGGTGATCAACTTCAGCAAGCGCGGCTAAAATTCACTTTGAGAGAGTTTAACAACTGAAATGATACTCGAAATTAGAGATTCTAGACAAGTGGATCTCATAAATTTGGAGCTCTACGAACAGAGGTGCTTTTGTTGTCGTGATCAATGGTGAGAGAGGAAATAACATCTGATATAGAAGAGGTGTTAAGCTCGAATCTCATTAGTCACATTCAAAATTTGCATTGTGCTATTTTGCTATGGCTTTACCAACCCAGTAATTTTATTACATATAAAATGAGTCAGACTTGTATCATCTCCATGATTTCTTAGTCATTGCACCAATTTTGGAGGAAAAAAATTTTGGTAGTAGTATTACAAACTTCACCTGTACTACGTTTATGGACCTGTGCCACGGGCCTTGTGATATTATGGACCTGCTTCCCCCACCACAGTTGTTTGTGGTTTTCTACGACCGCTCTATTGAGATATAATCATGGCCATAGTTGTAAAACTTGTTGAGAATTTTTGAATTGATTATATGTTTACTTTGTTTTCTGGCATATGATTACTTGTGTATCTACTTTTGTTTTGATTCTCTGTTGGCACTACCATGATTATTCATGGACATTCCACATTGTTGTCTGTATCAATTTCATATGCTGGCTCATTATCAGTCAATCCACTAATGAGATATTAGTTACTTGCTGAGTGTATTGCTCATTCCATTATTTTCACATTTTAGATTCTCATTAGCTCAAGGGTTCGGTATACAGAGTTAAGTAGGGGTTCCAGATCTGCTAATTGCTTAGTTCATTTTCCACAATCATAGTTTTAAGCAAGGACTGAAATTTCGTGGCAATAATGCGACATATCTGCCGAATAGTCTCAGATTTTGAGGAATACGAATGAAGCAACCGCTAGAATCTTGGGTCCGGGCAAATTAATGTATTTATAGCTCATACTTTTTGCTACCAGGGAGTTTTGGCCTCATATTTATCGGTCGATACCGTCTAAAATCCTGCTAGTGGATAGGAAAAAGAAAGCGGATTGGGCACGTTTGGCCTACGCTACCTGGCATGTAGGCGGGTTTGTTCAACGTGTATTGAGTAAGTCGGCTACAAACTCAATCACCTAAATGAAATCAAGAGTCCATTAGGGATAAAAATCCCCTCGTTCATCCTTCCTCTCAACCAGCGAATGAACTTGGTTCTTCCCTCATCCGCTATTAATGAATCGACAGTAGCTCCAAAGCCATTTCATGTACATTGAATAGTGTTTCATAGGAAGCGGTGAATCGAAGGCAATGGTGACTTCTATCTTGTCAATTTTTTCCCTTTAATTTTTCTTTTTTTTATTTTTCTCTCCGGTTTTGATGTAAATGGACTGGTCTGCTCTTTTACTTTTTAGTCTCTCTAGTAATTTATTTTTTGACCATTATTTTATGTCTATAGTGTTGGTGCAAGATACTTGTCCTATCTGAGGCACATGGCAAGGGAGTCATGTGCTTACTTGTTTAGCCATTATGCTTACTTACATGATAATGTTGTTATTTGACACCGATGCATCCAGACTAGTGTTGCTTATTACATCTGATCACTAGATGTTTGGAACATACAACAAAAACTGAATTGGTGTAAAATAAAATTTATTAAATATTTATTTAATATATATATTATTATTAACGAGTTGGTTTTCTGTTTCTGATAAAAATCCTTGTTCCTACAACAACTTCATTTAAACTTTAGCTTAGAAAAATAAATATGTTTAAGATTTGCTATGATTTAGATTTCCCTTATTGATGAGGTTTCTTTGGTTTAAAAATGAATTATTAATTTACTAACTTTATTGTTTTTGATAAAGCTTATACATGACTAATTCGAAAATTTCAAAGAACGGAAAAAATAATCTACTTCTAATAAGGGGAAAAAATTTACAAGAAAATCACAGAAAAGAAGTATGTATCTTCTTCCTCTTTCTTTTTTTGAAATTTCCTCTACTTTTCTCTACAATCTGTATGTGTTTATTGTGAATATCTTCATAAGAAAAGTCTACATCTCTATCTTTAAATGAAAAAGAAAGTGACCCTTCATTTTTTTACTTTGTTTTTTATGTTGGACAGGAAAACACTAAGGCACCGCGAGAATGAGTGAAAGAGAAAATATTTCTTTTTGGGTATTAGAGGATACTTATTGCTTTTTTGCATCGAATGAGGTAGAAAGGACACGATTAGTTTTCTTTTTAGTATCAGACGTGGCGAGAGAGAGAGGATAATAATATATCCGCATTTCTCTCCCTAATAAATGATGAGTCTCTTTATCTAAGCTTTCTTTATGAGATAGATATCAGAGAACTTTATTTAAAATGGACCACTAAAAATAAAGAAATTATTAACACTTCGAATAGTTAGATTTAGTTTGGAACGTGAGTCGAAGTGAATCGTTGCCAAATTGAAACCCAATCAAAAAAGTTCTAGTTATAATATTAGAGATTATGTAATATTAATAATTAGATAACATAAATAACCAATCCTTCAATCTTCTTTCGAACAAATTTAAAATCAAGAAGTCATGATAAACATTCACATATACATGCAGTGTTCTAAAAATCAGATTAATCGGCCAAGTAATCCTAATCATTGGCAGCTCGTATAATATTACATCCAGCGCTCTGATTATGCGCTCGGACACTTAATCGAGGCCAAAATGATTAATTGAGCACTTAATCGTGTCCAAAACTATTAAGTGCCCGATTAATGTGTTATTTATTAAATAGCAGATGAATTATAATATTTTATTATTGTATTGCATAAAGTGATATTTATATTTTATTATTTTTTATTATTATTCAATTTAACTTATTTAGCAATCTTTCTCCATCATTCTTTAAACCTCATCATTTTGATTGATAAATTGACTAATTTTTTTTATTATCTTATTTTGCAGGTAAGTTCTTTGATTTATATTTATGTTGCAAAATTTGAAATCTTGGATTACTAATGCAAAGAGATAGTTCTCTTACTTCTTTTTTTAACTATTTATTCATATTGTCTTGTTGTTCAATCATATCATGGTTCATAACTTCACATCTAGATATTGACTTGTATAATATTTAGGTATTTTCAACATCTAACTGTATAGATTTATATGTAGTTGTGTATAAATATAATTAAAAATATTAAAATATTCATTTTTGATTAATCCCTGATTAATTCGATTAATCAATATTCATTGGTAGACCACATGAATAATGAAACCGATTTTTAGAACATTGTATATATGCTATGATGGCTTGACTTACCTATGAACTAATTTTCGGAACATTATCGTACTTGTTTTCCTTTGCATTATTAAGTTCTTGTTTGCCCCTCATGAATTCAAGCCTCCATTAATGTCCATTTGCATGTTCCAATTAAGACTTGCATAAGCCCCTTATTTCATTCTTACACACGTTAGCTAAATATAAGCCTTTGTAGCCAGATTACACGCCTTGGTAGACACAAGTTTAAGTGTGCACTGCACGTGTCCCAAATCTAAAATTCTAAATAACATTAATGGGGTTATTGGAGTCATTTAGTGATGCTTTTACAATTCTGTGAGTTTTCTAATTTTAAAAATAAATTGATTAATTACTAAAAGTTTGATTATTGAAAGTATGTTTCCAAATCATTGACAACAGAATACTCAGATTTCTAGATCATTAAAAATAATTATTTTTAATAATTGAGAACAATATTAAAACAACTTTTCTTGATAAAGTTTGTCAAAAAGTTGTTTTATTTT
Source organism: Agave tequilana (assembly GCA_038442645.1). Lineage (NCBI taxonomy): Eukaryota > Viridiplantae > Streptophyta > Magnoliopsida > Asparagales > Asparagaceae > Agave > Agave tequilana. Next base: position 88,429 of record JAVJIF010005824.1, on the reverse strand, counting down.
TTAGTACAACATTTGCTATCACATACCCTTTTATATGTAGATTACTATTGCACCAACTATTGTGTTATATAATATTTCATCGAAACATGATAAAAACTCCATTAATTACACCAAGAAAACATGTCAAATATTTCTAATTCTGTTAGTAATTTTAAATATTTTTTTCAAATACTATACAGAAGCAATTGATACTTCCAGTTTGAAACAGATGATACTGATATAATAAATATATTGGCTGATATCAATACTAAGATTTAAAACCTTTTTATAAGTAGATATTTAAGAGACCAATGTAGTGAAGATTTCATGTAATGTAATTTAAACTATAGTTATTTTGAGGGGGTTTTAAGTATTGCTCCAAAACTTCAATTTAATGTGTATGAATTTCATCTCGTAAACATGTTGTCGTAGTCTTGTACCCAACCTATGCTGCAGGGTCCGGGTGTGATGAGGTCTACAGTATTAAATCTGAAAAGGAAATTCAATTTTTTGAGGATGTTCATACTTAATCCTTGTAATAGGTCCATTTGATTCATATATTTCCACAATAAATTTAGGATTAGACAATTAGAAAGGCACTTAACAATCATAAATAAGAATAGACACCGGCACTAGATTTCACACATGCTCAATGAAAATACATGGACAAGCATATGATCATATGCCCGCACGCTAACTTCATACAACCTAATAAAGAAAAAATTTTAAAAAAGCAAATTCGATCACTAAACTTATAATAATTGTAGCTTGTACAAATTGAGAATAAATTGGCAAATAGATCAGACAACAAGGTATCGATTATAAATCTTATAAGAAGGTTGATAAATCCAAAATAAGGCATACCTGTGTTTGTCTAGGTAATCCTCAATCTGATCATAAAGAAGAGAGAGTCGCTCAAAATGAATATGACCACAAATCCGGTGGAAATCAAAATGCACATATCTACAAATATAACAAGCCCTAAGCTGAAGTTTTTTAATAAAAGAAAAAAACCAAAAAGAAAAGAAACCAGAATTCAAAAGCTGATATTACCGTATATTATCGCTAAGAATAGGCTGTATGGAATTTGCAAATTTCTCGCTCAAGCGTCCCTCACTACCATGCTGATGTGTGAAAAAAAGACCATAATGAAATAGTGATAAAGGTATAATCCACAAAAGAATCCATGCACCTGAGATACTTATGTGCATGCAAACAGTAACATGATGCATTACATAGCAGAGACATCAAATAAATCAGCGATTTCCTAATGATCTTACTATCATACTTCTTGACAGTCAAAAAGGGGGGAACAGATTTGGCAGTAATCATTAAAATACAAAATGCTACAAATCGAGATATTTTGGAAGGCTTCATAGGAGTTTGTTACCCTGGTATGGATGATAACTCAACATGGCATACTGGTAGAATTGCAGATAATATATTATGCATTCATAGGTATCTGTCCCACAACATTTAAATAATTGAAAAAAAAAAAAGATGTAGTATTATATGCACCTGTCCAAGAATATCATTGTCAAAATTTTCACTGCTTGACTAAGGTTTATCACAGTTATTAAAAAATTCATATTTAAGAGGATGTATAATATATAATATATTATAAAAATGTATATTTGAGTTGACAACATGACTGTTTACACAATGAAGGTATTAGGTTAATAAATATAAGATAATGCTTAACCGCAGCATTTTATCATAGCTAAACAATCTTCACTGACAGGACTCATGTCACATTCAGATAAGGATGAAATGTTTATATTAGAGTTTGCTATTATAACACATGCTAAACTAGACTATGAAAGATAACGGTTTATGCTGCCCCATAGAAATAATATGTTGTTCTTAGTTGTATGAATATTCACGCATACAATGTCAGGGATAGACCAAGAAGTATATACCGATTTGTCATATGCACCACACCATAAGACAACCAAAATTATAATAGGATGCTTACCATATTAGGTCTACGCATCACTGAATTGAAATTATGTTGCATCCAAGTGTACGATATGACTTGTTGCAGAGAAGTCTTGAAATGCGTTACATTTCCTTACCCAAAAACACAGGTACTAGAGCACATATTTGCAGGATAATCTTGAGAGGCATTACAGTGCCAAGTGCAGCATGGCAAAGGATTTATAAAGAAACCCTCTTTTTATTGTTAGCGCTAGAAACTTAAGATCTAGAAATTTTTGTGGTGTGCAAAGCTATATTGACTGAGCGAAAAGGTATTCTCCTTCCCTCCTCTCCCACTGTTCCTTATGCTATTCCTGCTGCTCCTCCTCCTCCAGCATCTTCTTTCTTCACTTTCATGAACAAAAATAACCCAAGTTAAAGTTAAAGTTAAAAGTTAAAAACTAGGACCCTAACTTAAGATTTTGGCTCATAACTTTGAGAATAGATTTCAGATCTATTTGAAAATTGAAACTTGGCAGCATTTATGAGTTCATTTGATATCTTCAAAAACAAAACATATTTTAGTCTTATCAGGAAAAAGACGTAAATTTGTTTAATGACACGCATTTTGAAAAACACAATGCAAACATTTGTTACATCATAAAAAGAAATAAATTCAGACACAGTTTGTTTGATAGCAAAATTTGTTTTGAAATGCAACTTTAAGCATTTATGATAAAGTTCAATTTTGTAAATGAACAGTTTCCGGCTTCAAGTGAGATTAGAGTTTGTCTTGAGTGTGAGTATCCAATGACAGGGAGGTGAGAATTAGTACTTGTAGCAAAAAATGTGCTAAAATACAATGACCATATTGTGGAGAAAGAATATTATGAGTGTTAGTCAAGATGAAAAAAATAGAAAGAAAGGAAAATTACGAGCAGAATGAAGAAATAGAACAAGAAATAACTGCTTTCTTTCTCTCCCCTTCTATATGCGTTAATACTCATTTAGGAAACTAAGCATCAATGCTTGAAGTAGACTATTCAAGTTCCTATTTTCCTTTAGGGGCTGCTTGGTTAGAGGTGGAAGAGAGGAAGTGAGGAAATAGTAACAATTCCCTTTAGAACTTGGGAATTGGTTAGTGAGTTTTCCGGTGTTTGGATGTTGTTGAGAAGTGTGATTTGAAAAATGTTATGTCTTTTCCAGTGTTTAGATAGTAATGTGAAAATGAAAGTGGAAAAGTTGACCATAAAGTTGACCGCAAAATAATATTAAAATAAAAATTATTTAAGAAAAATAAAAATTAGATTGTAATTAGAATGCAAGCGAGATTTACATGACCACAAAATTAACTATTTTGAGCTACAACTTATTACAAATGAGATTTACATGACCACAAAATTAACTGTAACACCCTGGAAGTGAGGAAGTGATTGTGTAGAAAGGAAAAGAGAGAAGGAAAAAGGGTTTTCTCATTTTCTTTTTCCAGTGTTTGGATAGATAGGGAAGTGAGCAATTATACTTCCTCATTTCCTTACTTCCGCCCACTTCCTTGCAACCAAACACGCCCTTAGTCGAGTTCTCACCAGAGATCCATGCTAGAACTCACATGTATTCTAGCATGCATATTTCAGAATTATTTAAGAGAGAAAAAGTTTGTTCAATTTTATAAAAATAGATCTTGACTCTTGAGTACCTCAAAAAATTGATGAGTTAGACGCTATTATATTTTAACAGTCAATAATCCTAATAAGAAAATAAAGAGAGTTTCCCATCCTCTCTTGGTTCAAACAGAAACTAATTAACTCAACATTGCAGGTAAAATAGCTGATTATTATGGACTCAAAGACATCAGACTTGATAGTAGCTCCAACTACAAGTAATGAATCAACAGTATATAGGGAAACTACAAAGTTGATGACGCAGAAAAAGGCTACAGAACCGACGATGATCGTATAGGAAGATAAAACATGACACCTCTTTCTCTCCTTGTCATCTATTATGAAATGAGGGAAAATATGAGAGAGAGGACATGAGTGTGTGTGTGTGTGTGTGTGTGTGTGTGTGTGTGTGTGAGAGAGAGAGAGAGAGAGAGAGAGACTTTTTCATTCTTTTTCATGTTTTTCATTAATCTATCAGAGGGACCACATGGAATCAAGTTCAGTCTTTGGGATCTCAAGATTGACTTTGGTTTCTCCTATTGATTCTAGTTCCTTAAAGAGATTTCAACATTTTCTATTCTTTCTGAAAGAGAACATGGCATGCTTCTAGGCAAGGTTGAGAAACTTTTCATGAGATAGTTTTTTTACATTAAAGACCTACTAGCACAAAAAATATGCAACTTTAAGGTTATGTTTGGTATTGCTTCTAATAACTGTTTTCTCTCCTTTTAAAGCAAAAAAAACACCTATTTTTACAAAATTAGATGTTTGGAAATCCTTTGAAAAGGACTTTTCGGAAAAGTAGAAGTCAAAACATTGCGGTTTAGTGAAACCAAAATTTTGTGGCTTCCCTCAATTTCAGAAGCCCAAAGCTCACCCATGGGATCTTTTCTTCTCCTATTTTTTTCTCTCATATAATCTCCCACACGATCTAACTTCTAACTTAATTTTTTATCTTTTTTTCCCTCTGATTGTTTTTACAAATCTTATCTCAACTCTCTCCTACCATCCTACCTTATCCAAACCCCTTCCGACAAATTTATTCCAAATATTGATATTTCTTGAGAAACATTTAAAAAAATAAAATAAAATACCAAAAACTCTAACTCTTTAAAAGATCTTTTCTAAAAAACAATTTTGGATAATTACATTTAAAAAAGGACTTATCTATAAGAAGAAGGAACGGAAAACACACTCTACATGAAGTATTTGCACTAACTGACATAACAGAGCCAGCCTTACACTCTACAGCAAGGCCGATCCTTGGAGAAAAAAAATAGTCCTTGGTGGACGTCCAAAACTCTATAGAGAAGACATAAATTGAGTTTGTTAACTATTTTCGCTCATCAGGACCTTTTAATCTGGTAGTAGTAGCGCAAGACAAGGCATCTTTGAAAATTTTTATAATCTTATCCTTCTACAAGAATACATAAAGTTCTCTTCATGCAAAAATCTCCCAGGCATTGGTCTTGACTAATGCATTTGACTCCACATAATACGAGTATACTACTGTATTTTATACTTACCTCCGTAAAATCTTCAAATGCTGCACTTAACCCAGCTTATCTGTACAGTTATGTTTATTTGTAATATTCTGGTACACCATTGCATATCTCTTCATTCTAGGCTGCAAAACTCTTACCCCCTATTAATCTAGGTTCACATCTCCGAGTCTCTCCAAACACATTCATTATTCCTATTCAGTTTGACGAATCATTAATCATTAATCATTCTCCATACATGTCACATCTGGAAACCTCCACTAAATACATAACTCCTAGTCATTTTTAAAGCTACCACCTCAACTACAATTCCTTCATGGAATTTTTACCAGCTATTTCATTTACCATGATGAATGATACTTAAGTTCTAAACAATTATCTCTATCCCAAGTTATCAACTAAGGTGATCATAAACTTAAGTGTCCTTTCCTTCACAAGTATATAGTATATAATAAAACCAAAAAAAAAAAAACTAAAAAGGCACTACAATATCAACACACTTGACTGTGAATGGCCATGCTATCAAATGATTTATTTGAACCCACTTCTTTTATGTACCTCATTGGGAGGCTACAAGCTTTATGACAAATCAGGTTACAAATAACTAAAATAAATTGTACAAATTGTGAAACCCCATCAACTTGTCCCGTGCGAGAAGTAGAAATCCAGTGTGTTTCAGTTAGTGAATTTTAACCATATAGTCGCCGTCCTCTCTTTCAGCTGAACATGAATAAATATGGAAAAGATTGAGCTTGCATACAATTGGTTATCTCAGTGCCCCACATACAATGAATAGGTAAGCTAAGAATTGAGGTGCGATGTAACTATAAACAATGCACAAGCAACACGATCAGAAAAAGACCCTCTTCCAGGAAAAATACCTTATTTACGAGGTCAACTGCAACAACAGATCCATATCTTTTCCCTAGATCCAAAAAGTGGCGTTCAACTACTCTAGGCTGCAAAATCAAAAGCAACATATAAATTAGATCTGCACGCATTATGAAAAACATAGTGTAATACTTTACAAATATCATATGTGACTCAGAACTTATCCTGAACTAATTAAAAGCAAGATAAACAACATGAATATACAACAATTGCTCACCGCATCCTCAGGCTTCACAATCTCAAAGCTGGGCTTATATGTCAGATCAACAATCTGCTGCCATAAAAATGGCATCGACCCTCGAACCTACAGAAAAATGATAATAGATGAATGTGCCATCTGGGAACAACTTATGGTGAGAATTAAGGGGGGAACAGAAGGAAGAAATCCCAGCAGGGGACAATCAGTAGCTGAGATCTTTAGAAGAGATACTCGGACTTCGCATTTGGCTAAGCAAGACATCCAAACTGCCAACTCAGCACAAACAACAAAGTAGCGGCTACAACAAAACAATCAGTTTACAAGAATTCCAACATTTCTATATACTTACAATTTAGATTATACAAATAGTCATTTCTTCAATTTTTTGATTTGTCATAGAACAAACTCTAAAATTTTAACAGTCGGTTAATGCAACCTAATCAAGCAGGAAATGAACAATAAAAAAACTTGTATTGTTTTTTCATGAAAGCTCTTGTACCTTACAAATTGTAAGCCACATGAAGCTCAATCAATGGTCATTGTTACTTTCTCCATGACCGCAAGAATTTAAAACATGTGTACAAAATGTTAGTTTAATTAGAATTTTATTTATCTCTATTTTAGTGGACACGCACGTTTATAACAAATATACACACTAGTTAGAGTATACTTTTAAAAATTAAGGGTAATAGTATATTACTTATTATGGAAAGCTATCTAATCCAAAGACACCACCCATTTTAGATCCAATCCTAGAAGGGATTTTTTTTTGGGTTCTACTGCACCATCTTCCTTTTTTTTTACCACAGAACACTTTAAGTTTTAATTATGATCAAGTATTCATCAGTTAAACAATGACTTTCTTGTTTTTAATTTACAAGACAGAAATGGTGAAACAAAAAGCTATCCATGTGTCATTAAAAATATTTAATAAAAACTACTACCAAATAGAGGAATGCTGATTTTGATGACTCCTTTTTTATCCTAGCGACATTTCAAGCAAGGAGATTATTATATGCTTTTCATTTAAAAAAATTCTCTTGTTCTTGGTTTTTTCCATTCTAATTTGAAGTAAAGGCCATTGTTTAAGATCATAATGATTAAAAATATAATCATTATGTAAATTGAATATGTATTATGTTCCTCGCATGTTATTTCTCATTTTATTATAATTTTGCAATATCAGGGCAAAATTTCTTCCCTAAAATATGACTAATTAATTCAAATTTTGATGTGAGTTAAATGCAACACTAAGTTTTTTTTCTCTTCTAACAAATTACTCTTAAGTCAATTTAAAATTAGTAAACATATTAGAAAACACAAAACTATATCAAGTTTACATTTTTAACATACCTACATATGTACACACGTACATATGCATGCAGGGACAGAGCCAAGATTCCAGACTTGGGGGCAGATTATAATGATGTTCACCTGCATCATTTTTTTTAAGCTTTCTACAAGGATGACTTACAAAAAGAAACAAAATTTATTATTTCCACTAACTTGTATTCATTCAATCTGTAATTATTTTTCTCTAAGGAAAAACTTAAGTTGTAATGGCGTACATAAATTATCTAGGTCCAAATAATAAGATGTAATTAAGATACATAAGATTAATCTTGGCCAATTTTGAAGAATTGATGCTAGTAGTTTGAGATAATTAGGCAAATAACAAAGAAATCAACTACATACCGGACTATTAATTTTTCTTCCTTCGCCTCTTATAGATAAAAGAAGGACCAATTATACTCTCAATAGTTTCAAGAGCCCTTTGAAATTAATGAAGGTTTCATAGTCGTTGCTATCTTCAAAAAAGTTGACGACGACAATCAAGAAATGGTGAATAATTAAGAAAGAATTATAAATTAAGAAAATTAAAAACAAGAATTTAGCACTTGTGATCTTATAAGAAATCGAGATAAGTCCTTTTTAAGAAGTAGATCTCTAGAAAATTTCACAATTTTCATAGATAGAGTCCATTAAGGAAGATATTTATCTTAAATTCTTGAATTTCAAAAAGAAATAGAGTCAATTAAAATTTTGAATATTTTAAATTCCTAATATATAGAGGATGTGATTTTATTAAGATTTCTTCTTATCTTTTTTTTCTCTTTCTAAATTTTAGATGAGGGAATTTATCAAGATTTCTTCTTATCTTATTTTTGCTTTCTTTTTATCTTTTTTTCCTTTCTATCCTTTTCATCCTTAGAATCTTTGGGTGAGGGGGTGGGGGTGCTGCAAGCCCCCTTGGCTCTGTCACTGTATGTATGATGTATGTGCCCCCCTACGTGGGGAATTCCTGGCTATGTCCTTGTCCATGGTTATCATATTCAACCAAACCATCTACTGCAAACACTTCTAAACCGTAAGAGAGATATAGTCAGGTCTTATACCTCCCCCTACTTTCATTTTCGGTAATGTATTTTTAACTTCCCTAAGCCTAAATTTCGACTATAGCTTTGATTCCTACTCCATAAACATTCATTTTACTACAACCTAATTTCTCCTAGATGATTTCCATTAAACAACCTATAGTCTGCCAATCTTCAGTTTCTTCTTTCATTTGCTAAGTATTTCATATTGATACACACAACATCACTCTGGCCTCTGTATATGGGAGGCATGCACCGCTCGCTCCATCTAGATACCTCTATCAATATAGATCTATAGATAGATATAGACATATAGAAATTTTTTCCACTTTGCTTTCTAACTTCTTATATAAATTGGTCATATACTTTAGAGATGGTTTCAAATACCGGCTGAATCTGATATTGCTCGGCAATATCATATCAGGTTTGAGGTAGCCGATACGATATAAACAGTATGATATCAGCTAATATCAGGGCCTATATTGGCAAAAATATTGGCGATATTGATACCAAAAACAATTGATCCCGATACCAATACCGAGATTTTGAACCATGCTTTAGATTTAACTTCAGTAACCACTTTCTTAGCTTCTTTCATTTGCACCACATGTTTCAAAAAGTCTATCATTCTAACCAGATGCAAATTCCTAAAACAATGTAGCAAAAGGAAACAAAAAGAAAAACAAACATTAGGTGGAGTTGGCCAAGACTACTCAAGTAACTATAAAAAGCCAAATGTAATGTTTCCATCCGCCCATGCTTTAAAGAGTAGAAACTGTAGAATTGTAAAGTATCACCTCTCACCCATAATATGATTCAATAAAAAGTTAGTAGACAAAACGCTTCCACCATGTCCTTCGTCGCATTTAAATAGTGTAGTAGAAGACATACACATTCATAAATGTGCCACTTGAAAATAACACTCAAAATATGATAAATGTAAAGGATTTTACGACTAGTATGGAATGGAGTGACGGGTATGTGCTAGCAGATCAAATCAGCATGCAGATTACACTAACTCAGAAAGTGGTTCAGTTTAGCAATGTCATGCATGCTACTAGTCACAACCACAATCCCCAGATGTCACTTATCCTTGACATCAAAGTAAAGTTTGAGAGAAATCAAAGAGAACTTACTTGTACAAAAGATGCTGTGTATCCATTTGATTGCAGTATTTGCTCTGTTTCAACAAAGTTTGCAACATAACCATCTGAATCCGCTCCTCTTCTCCACATTCGCGTACCTTTAAATGCAAGCAAGTTCAATTGTAAATCTGTTTAACTGTAACAAAATATGCCAAACTATAACCTAACAATGATAAATAGTTTTAAAATTTAAATCTGTGACATTAGCATACTCTGGGGAACTACACGAATCTAACAGAATTGTAAAAACCCTATTGGGAGGAAATAATCAACAGTGGTAAAGAAAACAATTACCTGTCCTTCGTGTGCATCTACGTGCAATAAGCGTAACATCAACGATATTTGTCCCAATTGCTGCTTGAAAATTCTGATAGCCTGTCACGAAGTTAAGGAATGAAATAGAAGAGAAATGACAACACAGCTTTGATCTAGTATGTAGCATCTAAGCACAAAAGATAGCATAAAGAATTTGAGGATATTTCCTTGGATGACAGGAAGCAAATACGGATCCACCTGTGCCACGAATGACAGAACTCAATAAGCTATAGCACTATAAAACAATAAAATTGCATAAAGCTACAGTACATGACTTGCTAAATCAGATGCTTAGAAACATGTCTTACTTTACTCTCAATGAATGCTTCCAACAAGTAGTTATTCCAAAGAAATCTAGGATCAGCCTGCAGAATAGCAAGTAATCAAGGTGATGATTTATCAAGTCTTTTTCTTTAAAAAAAAAACCTTAATAAGTCTTATAAAATGATATTTTCCATGATACTTTAAACAAATAACTAATACTAAACCCTTCAAGAGAAAGATCATAGCACAAGAAAAATACACTGAAAGAAACAACAGACACAAAACAACAGCAGTGAAGCCTTTATCCCAAAATTTGGAGGTCGGCTGTGTGTGTATGCGCGCGCGTGTTGGGGGAGGGGGGGGGGGGGGGGGGGGGGGGGGGGGGGGGGGGGGGGGGGGGGGGGGGGGGGGGATTTCAGAAATGGACATCAAACATAGAAGTATCTATGGATTGAAAAAGATAAATGCTTGGTGGAAGTCAAAATTACAAAAGGAATTCAAGTTGATGTACTAAAATATTTGCATTCAGCACTTGCATTTGCCTTATCAGGACCCAGGAAGCATATGAGCAACGCGGTTGAGTGGTACGAATGCTTCCAATAGATAACTATTGATATGACATCAGAATATAGAATATCTATATTGTAATGAAAACTCTGACACTTGTTGCTTATACACACACTAATATTAATTGAACAACAGTTTGAAGTAAATGAATAATCTAATTGAGGCATATATGTTCACTTAAAATTTAGACAAGCAATCACGTATTTTCTTGTATCATGTACACTACACACTGCCAATACCATGTTAAATTGTAAATTTAGATTAACTTCACTCACGAGTTGTAAGTTCATCCCCCTCAGACTGAATGTTTTCAAGTCAAGGCAAATCAAGGATACAACCCAAGGACTCCAGGAGCATGGCACCAAAAATCAAAACTACCTTTGCAAGTCCCACAAACATTCGCAACACTCTCATTGTTCACGTAACAATGAAAGCACCATGGATGTAAGCTGAGCGAATTAAATTAACCATTTGACTTGACCTCGCTCCACCTACGCTTAAACCTGATGCTGACTGAACCAAACATCCAAGTCGATATCAACCTTACATGACTTACTGGAACCTGTTTGACCAACCCGATCTTGTATGAACAGATAACATTTTACACTTTGGTAACCCCCCCCCCCTCGCACCACACACACACACAAAAAAAAGTACCCAACCCACTGCACTCCCGACCGCTGACACACACACCCCCCTTCCCATATTTCTCCATCAGAATCAGCATTATCCAAGACCAGGTGATGGAAATTAGGCCAAAACTCAATCCATCAGCCAAGTATCAGTGTCTCTCCAGAACAAAGAAATAAAGAATAATAGATGAAATTCACTTGCCTCTATATGTATGTGTCCGTTGTGCTTTTGCGTATAAGTATGCATATATGCACTTATTTACCCACCAAACTACATATGTTTCTAAGATATGTAGCACAGCACGGTATGGATACGAGATGATAGAGGTCAAGGATACAGCTAATCCTGAAAATCTAGGATATGAATACCATCATGGATACAATGTGTACGGATGAATAATTAATATTCTCTTATTTCTAACATGGATTCACAAGGCCATATAATTAAAAAGCCATAATAACTTAGATAATATAAAATATTTCCAACAAGGTATTGCCAGTACGAGCGAGACAATACCCACATTTCTGAAAGTGCCAATACCAAAACCTTCGGCCGATACCCATACAAATACCGAAATTTCAAACCTTGACTTAGAAAAGCAAGAGTTGCCAGAATAATCAAAAAAAAATTATTACAAGGACAAATTATATAAATCCATCTAGAGATCAAATGGGAATTATGAACCCACATTATGCATTAGATTTTGAACATTTTATTTTAATTGATACATCTCTAATATATTTTTGATACATCTAGGATAGTCATAAATTTTAGGGTGTGTCATAGTGAGTATCAAACAAATCAAAGTACCCAAGTATCAGATACATATCAAAAAGAGGTACATCTGTAATGGATGTATTTGTGCAACATAGGTTATTGAAAAATGGTAGGTCTTAGACAATATGTACTTAAAAAATGTTGTTTACGACCATGTTATCACCACACAAAGTCAGATGTGCATCAAGCAGTTGCAAAGTGAAAAAATGTCTGCTGTAATGCAGTGTGTCTTAAGACTTGCAGCTCAGGATGAATAATTGAAATCCTAGTCAGTGTCCCATCCAACCAATTTAACTATGTCGTGTTCACAACACATCGCCTGATTCATAGGTTAACCTATGTCTTGAGTACAAAAAAACCTGAGTCATAGACTAACCAACATGGTTGGAAGTCATTGTGAAATTGCTTAATAGAAGACGAAAATGGGATTACTAGTATTGTTTTAGAATATGCCCATATAGCCACAGTAAAACTGCATGAGAGACAGCTTACTTATAATTGTTATGTAGAAGGTTTATCTATCATGCATTTTATCAATTAAACATTCTATAATACTAAACTCATACCTGTATCGAACTTTTGGAGAGATAAGTCAGACAAGTTATTTCATATATTAACAACTCATTGCTTAGCATTTATCAAGATCATCACATCATAAGACACATATGGAAAATTCTCACTTTTTACAGGGACTTGTGTATCAAGTGATGGCATCTAACAGATCAGATTGAGAGCATGTATAATGCTCTTGACAGACAACAAGGAGTCATAAAAACATGCATATTTGCTGGTCTACAATGATCTAGAGCATGAAGAATGTGTTATCCCTCTCCCTCTGCCTCTCTCTCAGTTCAACATGACTCTATATCCATTTCCCTTTTCTCCTGGGGCAGCAAGAAGCTGCAATGAAATGTCACGAGGAAAATACTATTTTTCATTTTTTTTTACTTTAATCTGTCTCTCTTACTTTTTTTTCTTCATTTCCCTTTCTGTGTTTATCTATAGTTCTCCTTTTTTCCTACTCTATCACACCCTGAGCAACCAAAAACTCTGGATGAACTATCTAGTTTCTCCATAATGACGATGGGCTGAGGCTTGCGAAACTGTTGGTATTCTTGATTGTTCTTGACACCAATCAGATGATAGCATTTAAATCCACATTGTGAGCCTCAAAATCCAACATTTTATCTGTTCTATGTGTATTTTTAAATTTTGAGAGTTTTAGTGGAAACTTTATGCCTTCCCTAAAAACAGAACCTTTTTTATTATTCCTGTCAGATTCTAAAATTCTCTCCTAGTTGCATGGATTTTAAATACAACGGAATAATTTTGGTTCCGAAACAAAGCGCCAAGGATTTGAGGATGGTGGAGATTTTTGTTTATTTTTCTAATAGAATATTTCACTTTGACTGCATAAGGTTGAAGTTTTTCTTTTAGGGCCTATTTGTTTTTGGAAAAAAGTAAAGATAAGAAAATGAAGAAGAATTCTGAAGAGAGAAGGAGAAGAAAAAAGCTAATTTTAAAAATACATTTTATAATATACTTGGATATTTAATTGAAAAATTTAATTTGAAAGAAGTCAAGACAAAGTTTAATTTCATAGTAAGTTTTCGATGCTTTTGTCTTGCACTTGCAATGAAAAAGGGGAAAGTTTTTTTTCCCTCTATAATGTTATGAGCTCCAACAATTGTAATGCACATACCACAAAACTATATAATATAACAGTAAATGAATTTATATTTTTAAGAATGGAAAGGTATAAGAAATAATTTAAAATCTAAGGTTAGTAAGGGTCCAACCAAATATGAATAGCCTCTTCAATTATGCATTCGGGTTTTTGATATATACACATATCCGCCCTTCTAAAATATGGATGCAAATATGGCAGTGAAAACTATCCGAATACATCGAATGTGTCCAAATGAATATATAATGTAATTACATCTAGTATTTCATGATGGAATATCTTGATTAAAAACAAATAAAGGTAATGTAAAATCTTACAATTTTTAACATTTTCAAGTACGAAAATATGATATTAAATGTAATTCATTTTTCTCTTTTATGTTTATAATCCTATTCATTCATATCCAACTCCAGTTAATGTCTTTAACTGATCCGAGTCATGGTTCACAGTCGCGGTCTCGGCCGCCGACTCGGAGGGCACTGAGACGGATCGGTCTCGGCGACTCGGATCGGTATCGGGCGATACGCGCAAAACGCTATATAGAAAGCTAAAAAAATCTGAAAAAATCACTACAAATCTTAAAAAAATGTAGACATCCACATTCATGTATCACATGTTCAAAATATATCATCACACATTAAACATAAAGCGAAAGTAAAATACATGCGTCGTCAGTAAAAGCATATCAAAATACATGCACATATAGTAAATTACACAAACTACATTCATAAATACATGCTAATGTAGTTATTTCCACATTGAATTGCGATGAGGCACAAAATTATCATCATAATGCCGAGTCGACCGAGTCAACTCCGATTCTCAGCCTAGTCGGTCTCCTCTGAGTGAGTCGACCGACTCGTGACTCGGACTCGTCTCGGAGCGGGCCGAGACGGATACGACTCGGCCGACTCGTCTCCGACTCGGCCGAGTCTTTGAACCATGATCCGAGTCTGAATTTGCTTTTACCAAATATGGACATTGATATGTATTCAACATTGATGTCCGCGAAAGGAAAACAATATGGTGATAGTCGTAACCACGCGGTATCCACTCTGAATGCGCCTACAGAGGTAAGTATATCTTCATTTTGTCAACGGGTTTTCAGATATTCCGTAACAAAAATCACAATTGGATATTAGACTCCCCAATATGTTCTTATTTGAACATTGTGACATTTGTAATGTGTCTAAGACTCTAAAAAAATCGGGCATGAATCGGATTCATGTCCAACCCAAATCCAAGTTTGAAAAGATGTACATGGATCAGTACTAGACCTGAACCCGCACCATGAATAGGATCCCAACCCGATCTGTACCCAATAAGCAATTGGATCTCAGATCAATTTTCACACTATAAGTGTAGGTTATGTAGGAACAAGAAAGGAGATAGAGGTCAAAGTTTAAGTTTATTAGCTGTTATACTAAATTGACTTATACATTTATTGGCCCACCTTCCTAAGCTCTTAGGGAAATGAAAGGTTGGTGAATTGACTTGAAACAAAAAATTATTAGCTGATGTTGCATAGAAGGCATCATTGTTAATAGAAGGCATCATTAATAGAAGCTTTTGGGAAAATGAAATGTTGGAGTTACATAGAAGGCATCATTGTTAATAAATTGTTCCAAGTCGGATATATTCGAATTAATTACTCACAAACTAAAGATGGGATTATTCAACTATGGTTTGAAACATCGTTTAATACCAATATGCACAAAAAATACAGATATGGCTGATATGACCAAGAAAATATCGATTTTGCCGATAAGACCGAGACAAAAATGCACGGTATTGCCAATTTGAAACCAAAAACCTACATCAGATACAGATACCATATACCAATACCCATATCTCAAACCATGTATTGAATTATTTAAAATGGGTTGAATTTTGGATCATTAGTTTTGAACGTTGTAGAATCTGAATTTGCCCTGGAATATTTTTTTATCCTGAAAATTAAACCCGAATCTGATCCTATAAGAATTTGGGTATACTTTTAGGATTCAAATCCAAACTTTGACAGTAAAACTGTGTTGGGTATCATGTTGTCGGATACCATTTACAGCACTATATAAGTCCATGTGGTTAGTACCCATTTTTAAAGGAAGAAATAGTCAGTTATCATCTAACTATTGAGAGGTTTTTCACATTAATACCCTCTCTGTCATCCTCCTCTCTTATTCTTCCTCCATTACAACATTATGCCCATCTCTGCTCTCCTCCTTTCTCATTTCCCTCACCTATCCCCTTATCTTCCTCATATCATATATCATAATCCATCAAATTTAAGCAAAACCTAATAAAAAATTTCATCGACCTAAAATCTTAATAGTTGTCAGTAAGCCAATGATGTCGGTTACACTCCCATCCATCCACCCATCTTATTGAAATTTACCATTTAACAACATGGCTAAACTCATGTCCTCGTCCTCTCCCTTTCTCCATGCATCCAAACCCCAATCCTAAAAGAAACTGACAAGTAAAATCAAACACTAGGAAAAAGAACAGAACAATACAAAGAATTTTTCATGATGGGTCTATGGAGCATCCTCATCCTAACAACCTCAACAACATTTTCCAAACTGCATGTCATCGCTCTTCAGATAATAGGAATAATTCAGAGTGTGATGAAGAAAGCAAGATGCGTTAGATTGTCATTGTTGCCACTGGCGCATGTAAAGGTCAAGGTCATAGAGGTTTCTAACCAGAGATAGGTAAGATGTGAGAAAGCGATGGGATGGGAGTGAGGTAAAGACTTCTGCATATAGAGGCAAGAGACAGTGGGATTCAAACCATGAAAAGATTAGATATTTTATAGCTAGTCCCCAGCCATCATTACATCAACCTGGTAGATGGGAACTAGACTAAAAGGACTCATAACAGGTTGGATACTAACATCCAAATATATATTTGTGAGGGATTAATATCCAATCAAAGCTTTTCATTAGGGGCTTGTTACTGAAAAACCTTTACAAAAGGCATATGTGCAAAAAGGTTACATATTAACTTCAATTTTATTTATGATTCAATTGAGCATCTTAGCAAAATGTTCCCTGTAAAATTAGCAGTTAACAGACTAAGAAGTAATGATGGACACACTGGTGATTTGCAGTTGTGCACTGTGTGGGCCGCATTTATTATGCCTTTTTGTTTAGGATCAAAGACAACCACTTGAACAGGAGTATTCAAATGTAATCATTAAGCACTTTGATAAAGTCCAACCAAACACGTGGCAGCACATGTTTATTATAAGTTTTACTTCTAAAATTATCTTGAGAGTGCACGAGCGTGTTAGGCAAACACCTGTGAGGTGAACTACATACCAAATTGAAATAGCAAAACCTCAAAGGGGTCTGTGTTATGTATAGAGAAGAAAGTTGTATGTTAAACCTGCAACACATTAATGTACATTCTAGGGTTTTCCACACAAACAGTTTACCAAGTGTAGATATTTTAAAGATATATTCATGATCAAAATATTGATCATATGTTTGGTGGCGTAGCATGTCCTTCCTCAACAAGGACAGAAATGTTATTGTTCTGATATATAACCAAATCAAACCCACCCTTGTAGTATGTGAATAGCTTTTACCCACTTCCCATAAAGAGCATCAGATGCAACCAAAAAACAATCTCATTAATAAAACACAGCACCAACTACAGCAATAAAATTGATACGCGCTGCTACATCGTGCACAAAAGGTTCTACAAATGTATGCATGCACACAGGAAGAGTGTGCGCGCGCATACAGAAAGGGAAAGTAAAGTTTCTATTTCCTTTTTAGTGCGCGTGTGTTGTTTTTTTTTTTTTTTTTTTTTTTTTTTTTTTTTTTTTTTTTTTGGGGGGGGGGGGGGGGGGGGTGATAAAAAGAGTGTGTGTGTGTGTGTAAGCTGAAATCGGATGCTAGGAGCATGTCATAAAGACGATGGGCCATATAAAGTACAGTCCAAAACCATTGATCAGAATAAGCAACTTAAAGCACAGATCAAAATACAAGTGAGCTGGATGCATCTAAACAATAAATCTCAGTCAAATATGGAATTATCCAGCTGGTAAACACCATATACTCTATAAAACTCCAGTTCATAAGCAAGAAACCAAAATGTTGATTTTAGAATAAATATCTATGAAAACAACGCATGCAAAGTTGCAAACAGATGTAGCATTCAAACAGTGATGTCGTCTGCATGCACAATTACTTGACTATACAAATGATGTGTGTGTTTGTGTTTAAAGTTTCCTAGTTTATTATTGTTGCAGGTTTTAACTATGTAAGTGCCAAAAGTGAGGTCATCAAACAGGAGATTGACTGATCTAACTATGATCATTTGCACTCATTCAGTCACAACTTTGTTGGTAAAAAAGTAACCTGGCTAACAGATCAGAGAGAAGATTGCATATCCAAAGTATTTAAAGATAGAAATCAATTTAGCAAGGTTATAACATCGAACCTGTTGCCAAAGAGGAAGTAGCTTTGACTCATTACCCAGATCGTGCAGTCTCTGTGCGCTGAAAATAGTAAATATTAGAAGACATTCATTGGCTAATGTTATCAAAGTTAGGCCAAAACAAATTATTAAACGAGAAGAAGAGTAAGCAGAAGGCATAGATAACTATGTCATCAAATACCGAAATTGTTTATACTAACTCCGTTACATCTGAAGTTGTTTTCCCCCTATCTAATTACTGTTAAGGGGATACTTATTTTTATATGAATATTAAAATGATAGATGAGAACGATTAATTCCTCTCTTTTGACCACAACCAACTTTCCTCTTCTTATTTCTCTCCCTTTAAACTGATCCTAACCTGAAACAATGTCATGGTACGAGAGCCATCTGATGTTGATTGAAATCCTCCAATCGTGCCCCGAGCACCACTTCATCCACCTAGTCACCTTTGTGACGCAAGATGCCTCATCCGCTTCCAATCGTGAATGCAACTCCATCTCCGCCCTTGACTTTTACTTGCAACTCTCAACACAGTTCTCATCACCACCCTTGACTTCAACTTGCGACTCCCATCACGATTCTCATCTCCATCCTCAACTAGGGATGCAAATGGGCTCAGAAAGCTCAATGCTCGGCTTGAGATCATTCAGTAACAGCTCGTTCAGGCTCATGTAATTTCTTAAATGAACCAAGCTTGAAGAATAATCTAAGCTCGATAAAATAAATGAACAAGCTTAAGCATAGCTTGGCTCGGCTTGGTTCGTGTTCGAGATCGGCTTGTTAGTGGGTCGTATAAGCTGATTGAATTCAAGCTCGGATTGGAAAAGGCTCAATAAGCTAATATTAAGCTAGGTTTTTAGGTTCAAAACAATTGAATTGAGTTTTTAAGTGGTATCCAGTCTAATATTTCAAGTAGATCACAGTACAATAAAAAAAGAATATTTACCTATCCTAAACCCTAAATAAAAGAAACTTTGTAATTACTGTTAGGTTGCAAAAAAATTTTAATGTATAATTTTACGTATATGTTCTATTTTATTATTCAAAATAATGTTATGTGTTCATAAGTTGTCACTGCTCACCCCTTAAAATTTTAATGTTTATATTATTTTCGCATCAAATTTTAAAATGCTTTTTAGTATTTTTTTAGAATAGCTAATAAGCTCAAGAAGTTTGAGGCTCGACTCGAGCTTGTTGGACACTCGTTCAGGCTCGTTTGATGACCCAAACAAACCAAGCTTGAACAAACTTTAAGATCGGGTAAATAAATGAACAAACAAGAACAACCTAAACTTCGGCTTGTTCGGCTCAATTAGCAGGCCTACCCTCAACTCATAGCTTCATCTCAGCCTTTGGACTTCAACTCGCATGTAACTTTATCTCTAGACTTGTGATCCGCTCATGACTATGACTTCGACTTTGACTTGCAAGTCTGAATGTACTCATTGACAACCACAACTACTTCTACCATGATTGCTTCATTGTACTCATTAACTTTCAACCTCATCAAAAACCTCATTGCCCTCTCTACTTATTGGCCCTTGTGCCTTCAACCTCTTCGACTGCTAGAAATCTTCGTCAGTGACTACTTTTGATGATGCCTTCTCTCCCATGCATCATCAGCTAAGCTACGTCAGAAAAAACATAAAATGCAGTTTGACAAATTGGTGGGGTTTGATTATGTGTTTCGTGTTTGCATCTCAAGAGAGAATTATAGTCTCTTTATTGATGTGATAGCATTCTGACAAGAATTCTCAGAGAAGTTTTGAGTGTCACTGGTTGTTCATCGTGTTTATAGGAGGATTTATTGGTTTGTGTATAAAAGTGATAATGGGAATAGAGACAGAACTTATTCCAATTCCAAAGCTTATATCTAGTTAGATTACCAACAAGAAGCAGAGTGAAAATTTTCAAAAATGGAAAATAGTGGAGATTAACTTGGCATGCCCGGGCAAACAGACACAATTGACAAAGAATCCTTCAAATATGATGACTAATGAATGGAAGAGGAATAATGCTCTGATTTATGGACAGTTACTTAACACTTTGGAGCCTTCAAAGTTTGAGTGTCGTTGTTGGTTATTCGTTGATAATAGGAACAGAGACAAAACCTATTCTAGTTCCAAAGCTTATTTCTAGAAGGAATAATGACAAAAAGGCGGAGTGGAGAAAATTTTCAAACTTGGAAAAGGATAGTGGAGATTAACTTGACAGGCACAGGCAAAGAGACACACTTGACCGAGAATCCTCTGAATACAATGATTAATGATTAGAAGAGGGATGATGCTCATATTTATGGTCAGTACTTAACGCAATGGATCCTGTAGTGTTGATTTGGTGATCCATGTGTAAATTGTAAAGAGTGAGAATATCCTAGTCATGCAACGAAGAATAACTTATCTCGGGCATAAGATTCAACACAAGAGGTAATATGGTATCATAACCAGAAGAGGATTCGATATTTTCCATGATACTTTTCTGACTTTGAGGTGTATGAAGAGGTTAATGCCATATTCTCCATCATTGTCAATGTTTAGAAAATGCAGTTACAGCAAGAGCAATTTGTAGTTTTTGGCTTCTCTTGGACATCTGCCATCAGAATTGCTATGGCTCATCCACAGCTATTAAGGGGAACAGCAGCATCTTTACCACTACTGTATCATTTGCTTATCAGACTATTTCCTAGTCCCAAAACCCTTCTTGTGAGGATCTCAGCGAGGTTGCTATCTTGTCATCTTATATTTCACAAAGTCAACTAATGAAAGGAGACAGTAAATGATATAGAGTTTGTACCTTTCGAGGACATGAAGAAGGACAATAGGTGGGTGTGTGGTAGTGGCAAAGTTGGCTTTAAGAGTAAAGGAGGAGGAAGTGTCATTTTGGTTACGTAGAGAGGCACATTTAGGTTACTTGTTGGAGGTTTCATGAGAGATTAACCCATGATTGCATCTGATCCAGTTTCAAGATCGAAGGTGATCTCTACGAAATCAGAAGATGAGTACAATACCAAAAGTTACATTAATTCCAAAGATCCAAACCACTCAAGCATTATCATCTCTACTACAGCAACTATAGTTTAGATAGGTAATCCAATGTTACATCTGACCCTTTGGCACTTGGGTCATTGACTCAAGTGCTAATGTTTACATCATTACATGACTAAAGATTCAGATCCCTTTTCATATTTCAATCCTAGCTCACATTTTGCTAATTTCACCTTAGTTAATGGCTCAACTTGTGATGTGGAAGATGTTTGTGTTAGTCCTACTTGATCCCTCTTTATCATTTATTTTCTATATGCCTCTTTTTCTAATATGTATGTTGAACAAACTTACTCCTTCCTTGAATTGCCCCCATTTCATTCTTTTCAAATAAATGTCTTTTCCAGGATCTTGGAACGAAGAAGACAATTGGCCCAGGACATGAGCATGGAGGCCTATATCACTTGATGGAATCTTGTCCTGGGGGCATGTTCGAGTCCATCTCTGGTTGACATTCACTATCATCTAGATCACTTATCTGTTTTAGATTGACCCAAGACATATGTCTGGACTATGGAGGGCTATATCACTTAGATAGAATGTTGTACTGGTGGCATGTTCGAGTCCATCTCTGGTTGACATTCATTATCATCTAGATCTCTGTTTTAGACTGGTTTGCCACATGGGTAAATATTATTGTATGGTTTACCCACCTCGAGTCAATAGAAAAGTAGATCATCCATTTGAATGTGTTCACTCGAATGTATTAGGTCCATACCAATTGAATCAAAACTTGGTTTCGTGTATATTGTTCTCTTTGTTGGTGATTATTCAAGACTTACTTGGTTATATTTAATGAAAATACATTTTAACTTGTTCCCTCTTTCTCAGAAGTGTTGAAATGAAGACTAGTTTGAAGTACCCATCCATGCTTTGAGAAGTGATAGTGCAAAGAGTACTTTAGCTCTTTATTTTCAGGTTTATGACATAGGTTGGTATTGTTCACCAATATTCATGTCCTTATACAGCATATTAGAAAGGCGTTGTTGAACATAAAAATAGGCAATTTAATAAAAGTTACTCAAACCTTGTTGATTCATATGAAGGTTCCAAATGGTTTGGGCTGATCGTATTTTCAGTGAATGTTACCTGGTCAATCGCATCCCATCCTCTGAACTTGAAGGTCAGTGACGTCAGTCCCACAATGGCTACTTCCTCTATCTACACAAACCTCCTCCTTCTAGACCCTCGTATCGTTCGTTGTGGGTTTTATTCATGAAAACAGTCAATATGCTTCCAAGTTAGGTCTGAAATCTATTCAATGTATCTTTCCAGGATATTCTTGGACCCAAAAAGTGGTAGTGTTATAATCTTAATTCCAAATAATTCTTCATTTTAGATGATATCACCTTTTTTGAGTCTGCTCCTTATTTCCAAATCGAACATAGCATTCCATAGTTGGATAAAGCGTTTTCCTTTCTTTGTAGTGCATCTTACTAAGTGTACAGGGTCATTATTGTCTTAACCGTCATCATCATTTGATTCAGTTAGAGAAGATTGATTGCGACTAGTGTGACTCAATTGGCAATGTATATGTGTTACACTGAGCAATTTCCAAACATACCTATCCTAACATCAACTTCTTCCACTCCATATTCTGGGGAGCCTACTCCACTTCCCCCGACTTGAGTTGGTGATCTTGATGTTCCTGTTGCAATCAGAAAGGGAACTCGAAGTTGTACGTCATATCCACTCACACTCCTTTCTGAAATTTGATGGATCATGCTTTTGTTTCATCTGTTGATTCTCATCATGTTCCAAAGTCTATTTCAGAAGCACAATCTCAACCAGGTTGGAGGAAAGCTACAGAAGAAAAATGATGGCTCTTTAACACACTTGGGAATTAGTGCAGCTTCCAGTGACAAAGAAACATGGTAAAAAGAGTGGACATTGCAATGAAGGCTTTCCTTTCTCTTTTTGGGAGCCTAACAAAGTTTCCAATTAGAAAATGAAAAAGAAACTTAGCATCCTAACGGGAGGTTCCTTTCCCTCCTTACCATGTAAACTTGCTCAAGCACAATACATGACATTACAGCCAGGAGGATATAGCACACTCCAGTATTTGTCACTAAATATAGTCCAGAGAAACTATTGAGGTGGGAACTGGAGCCAACTGAAGCCAAAATACACAGATTTCACACTTGAGATTGGAATTCACTTGTGAGGATTAAACTTTTCATAAGTGTGTCAGTAGATCTATTTTAAAATACCACGAAATACTTAGATGAGATTTATACATTGAGTCACATGATTTGTAGATTTCCTCCATACAAGATGATGAGGAAGAAATAATGCAAAGCAATTACAATTAAGAAAATTACCGACCTGAGTGTTAAATTGACATCATAGGAGAAGTACAGACCAGAACTTCTCTCTGCAGCATTTAGGAGAACAGAAAATTCACCTTCCAACTTTTTCTGTCAAAGTTAAATGCAATGGAGCAAGTTCAGCAAAAATTGTAAACCTGCTAAAGAATAAAGTGCATTATGACAAACTTCCGAACCTGTTCAGCAGAGGAGCTTTTCAAAGTATGGTTGCATGCCAGAACTTGTAAAGATGAGACTTTGAAAATGGAATGACCCAAGTAAGAACCAACACATTGCCGTTCTGTAATCACTAGTAGATATGACCCTGTTTATGCACAAAAGAATAATCAAAATGGAGCTCAATGAATGAAGAATTCATTAGGAAAATGCAACGCAGACCTCAATAACAATGGTGAAGAATTAAAACAAAAGAAAGGAAGAAGAAAGAAGTAAAAAAGGCAAAAAAAGAAAACAAATTTACACTCTTGAGATCAGCAACTACTGATCAAGCCTTTTCAATCAAATGAGACAGTTAATAAAGCACATTTAGAAGATTCAAGAAAATTGAATTAGTTTCCACCGTCCATTCTCACTTATTGATCCCCAAACAATATCCAAGTGAAGATGGAGCCGAAGTTAACACTAATTTCCATGGAATGTATGCACTAATTCCCATGGAATGAATGGGTCATTTGGTTACTTGTAAAAATTTCAGATGTAATTAGTAATCATTCAAGTTATGGTTCATAGAATTGCAAACCCAATCCATACAATTTGGTAGTGTGTAACTGAGATGTAGTGATTCTACTATTGCAAACCACAAAATATGCTGTCACATATTTGTATGAGCCTTGCCCCATCAAAAGGGACATATATGCCAGTATTCATCCAAGAAGCATGCCACATAAACCATATACACAGCCGTGTATTTGGTTAGGTATCCACATATGTGGTTAAGCAACCGCACATTCGACATACAGGGGGCTTCAGAGGGTTTTGAGACCCAAAAGCTGACACAATTAATTTAAATCCCCACCCCCATCCCCAAACAAAACAAAAGAAAGAAAAGAGAAAACAACCCAAAGAAAAAATTTCACTCTTTTGGTCTCTCTTTCACTTTTCTTTCTCTAAATTCAATACTTATTAGATGTTAAACACATGTTCTCACACATGATAGGTGGGCATGAGTTTGATTCTCCCCTCACAATTTTATTTTGAGTAAACCAGTTATCATTATAATCCGACCCTCTAGCAATAGCGAGGCCAGGTCCAGGTTCCCAATTACCAAGGAAATCGGGTTAGGGTTGCGGTCTTTGACCCAAATAATACAAGGTCAGGTTTAGGCCAAACATATATGGGTCAACCTGAAGCCGACCCAACCTAACCAGATTGTCACCCCTCATTAGGCAGTTACAATGTTTTTTTTATCATATTGATATGTATAATTACTTAGTCTATTTAATTTTAGATGACTAATGGAATAAGAATGGACCCAACTCAGGTTGATAGATTGTAGGCTTAAATTGGAATTCTTGAGAAAGATCCCGTATCAAATCCCCCAACAACAGGTTTTGTAGTATATTATACAAATATAAAAAAGAGGAAGAGAAGTATGGCAGAAAATTGAACTAATTGGCACTAGTGCAAATTCAAATTATTTTTGTATTTTGACCAAAACTTTAGAACCTTGTAATGTGCCAGGAAGCATGTCGTGCATTCTATTGAAATGTGAGGAGTGCATGTGTTCTGAATTACTTAAAAGGTGTAAGAGATGGTTCAGTAAAAAAAAGGAAATTTTTATTCACATGGTTACCACAGAGAAGTGTTACATTTTTCTCCCTTTTCTATTTGAACTATTGGTGTCCAGGGCCATGGCCATTCACAGGGGTACCATAAATGAAAATAAATCCTAATTCCCTTCCGTGTGTCATTTCAACCATTTACTGATAGTCCCAATCACAACCATTTGTCAAAGCCAAAGCGACATCTAATCATTTCTAACATCAACCTGAATTGTAACGTAACCTTATATTATGCATCACAAAGACATCTGGGAATAGAGATAGGGTGGAAAAGTGTGAACACTTGCCTACTACGAGCCTAAGCATTCCAATCACGCCAAAGATGGTTTGAACTTTTGGAGACTGCATGGAGCCACATTGTGGAAGCTCTCCTGTCGAAAGGAAAATGGGCACACTTAGTAAATTATTTCACCTCAGATTGTAACTTTATCATGTAGTACATAAATACCAAATCCAGAAAATGTAGATGACTACCCAGAATTGGCAAGTGATGACTTTCTCTGATATCCTATATAGTCTTTAAAAAAAACCAATATTAACAGAAAAAATTATCATGTCTAACACCTAAAAAATGAGCGGCAACATGCATGTTCTTTCACAACATAAATAAAGGTAGCAAATCACTAGAAACAAGAGCTTGGCATGAGCATCTTAAAATTAATAAGCACACTTCATAAGAGAACAAAGAGAATTTAATAAGTAAAGCCGCTACATAAAGTATCCAACTCCAACTAGGATAACAACATATGATGATATTTTCATAATATGATAATATGAAATTCTGTTTAATATGATCAACATTCTATATCAAACATTGCACATTCAACATATTAAACAGAATGTTTTTTGCTTAAAAATACATTTGCTTGATATAGAAAAATGGTATGTTAATATTTGTGGTGTTTCCTCCTATTCCCACTTCAATACAGTCCATGATATGCTTTGATCCAACTTAACTGGGGATATGATGCAGCGTGTTTTGGAGATATGGTGCTGGTACACGGGGAATCTTTTTCTATTTTCTCTGGACATTGAATCTTAACGCACAAGAGTTCCCAGACTAAAATATCCAGCAGCTTGAAGATGAGAGAGAAGATGATATGCAATCTTTGTTCTATTTCGTCTTATCTTCGAGTGTTAGGATTTGTGTATTCTATTATCAATTTTTTCCCTGCCTGATATTACAATTCTTCCAGTTGGTGTCGACAATTTTAGATTGGTGGAATGTTATCTAGTTGATCACTGTTGGTAGAGTCCGGTTGTTTTTCTAAATATGGATCCATCATGGTTCGTGCCTTAATTTCTTGTGTGAATAAAATCCCCCCCCCCCAACATGCACGCACACATATACATGTATATATAGCAGTTGGAAGCCTGGAATGTGAGAATTTTGATTCCAAACTATAAAGATATGGGTCTAGCTCAATCCATAAGCTTTTCATTGCATCAAGGGTGTGTTTGATATGCGGACTGCAATATTCCTATATCCCAAAATTTGATTCTCAGGCATTAAATTCCTACTAATGTTCCATTACCATGTTTGGTATAATTACAAAATTCTAACACCAATGATATTGTTGCATATGTATGTTAAAAAGATTTCCAGAGATATGATATTCCTAAATATATTTTTTTCCTAGATTAACCTTGCAGTGAGGATAGTGGCAATGAATGAAGTGGTGAACATGCCAGCAATGGTAGTGATGCCAAAGACATAGTGGACTCAGCGACGGTGATGGCAATGGAGGTGGTGGTGCTGGAGGTAGCAGTGAATGTGACGGCAACAATGATGGCAACATTGGCGGTGGTCGACAGTTCCAGCGGTGGTGGCGTGGGGGTGGCAACAATCGGTGGTCACATGTCGAAGACAGTGGTGGGGGGGGAGCCCTCGGTGGTGGCGGCGGTGGTAGATGTCGACGATCTGCAATGGCAACAATCGACGGTTAAACATGACGTTGGTGACGCTAGGCGGCAGTGATGTCAGTGACAATTGGCGTGATGGCAGTGATCTCCATCGTGGCGGTGGTGGTAGTGACGATAGGTGTTGATGGTGGCAGTGGCAGTTATGGTCGGCACCAGTGGCGGTGACGATCAGTAGCGATGGTGGTGATGACAATGATCACCAAGGTGAGGCAAGGAAGAAAGCAAGATAGAAAGAATAAATAGGTAATTTAGGGAAATAAAATTGTTTATGAATTCCCATCAAGTGGGAATAAAGAATATCCACCTATCACGGTGGGAATTATATTACAATCAAATAAGGGAATTTGATGCCTATGGAAATCCAATATTCTCATGAATATTGAGTTAAGCTTATGCAGACATGGGAAATTCACATGGAAATCTTAATTTCACGATAGAATTCCCGTATACCAAATGCACCCTAAGGTCAATTCAATAGGATAAGGAACATCCCATTGATTTAGTTGCCGGTGATTATTACTATTAAAAGTATGCATGGGTACTAGACTATTGCAACTGCAACCCTAAGAACACAAGCACAATGTTCTTGTGACGGTAGACAATTTTTGAAATTTGAAGACATTCAATAGAGACCAACGAGTGTGCCAATCAGAAAAGAATCATTGGATTGTAATTGAAAGAGCGGCAAGGACTTGGGATAGAAGAAAACTAACATGAATAAAGATAGTAAAGGAGGATGCAGCAGTTGCTTTTAAGAGAGAATTAACCCTTAATGGAGCAGAATTGGGGGAAAAGGACTTACAGCCAACTACAAAATTTTGGAATGAACTCTGTTGTTTGTTGCTGCTATTTTTCTTTTTCTTTCTTTATCGTGGTGTAAGTGGTGGTGGTGGTGATTCATAGTCGTTGATGTGTTGGAATATGACGGCAAAGTGTCATCATTAAAATCTAATCAATTGTGTGTGTTCATGAGCATATTAGTTGACGGTATTGGAAGATTGTTCGCTTGCAGGGTATTTGCTGTTTGCATTGGAACAAATGTGCTCACAACCTTTTGTGTTCTCTTTCTTCCATTTATGCATCAGTCTCCCTTTCTTTCACATTCATTTCTGTCAATAAGTTAAATTATCAACCAAAAAGCTCTTTCTCTCCTCTCTTGGATGCAGGACTTTCAAGAACAGCTAAAATCAGAGAACAAAGTCATTTTTTTATTAAAGCCTTTGAACAACCCAAGACAGCTTAAGCATATGAAACTAGAACATGTCTTCCATTATTTTTACAACACGAGACAAATCAGAACTTATAATGTTGGGAAATGTTATGTTGAGGCGAAAGTTACCAGGAACCTTGATTGCTTCAGTACCCAGAATAAAAACAAGTATGTTGAACGTTACTACTTCCAAAATGTGGTAAGCTCGGTTTAGGCAACTTTAAGTTCTTGGAAGGAAATACATTTACTTTGACAGGGGAATGAATTTCTAGGATCGCAAAGCAATTTTGTTATGTTGTACATGTGAATGTGTGTATGTGTATTAGTTTGACTTCATAAAAATTAACCCAGGTGCAACTCTCCTTGCTAACCCTCTCTCCTGCTTGCCACCTCCCTCTCCCCAAAAACTGTAGTTTTTAATTTATATCTATACACATTAAGTACCCTTAAAAGCATTCAGAACCCTACCCCTTCCTTTATTTTTCCAGCACGGCTACTTATTGTCAGCTAAAGCAATAATAAACCATATTAAGTATGGAGGGATAAATTTATACTTAGGAGACAACCAAATAATAAATAAACAATAATCATGTATCACCAGAAACTAAATAAACAACAATCTAGAATCCTTACTGAAATATATCCAAAACTAACTCTAGTCAAATCTTAAGAAATCCAATCAAATCTATCCATATTCAATCATTAACCAATTCGAGTTAATTGCCTCCTCATATTTCCAAAAATAAAATATATCTTTACAAGTATGTATATAAATATAAAAGAAACATTTTAAAAGATAATCGTGAACTTGTCTCCAATAAATAATTTCCGAAAAAATATAAAGGCTAAACAGGTAAAAAAAAATATAAAAATAGAGATAATCAAATTAGAATGTCGATCCATTAAAAGAAAACTCGAATTAGAATCTTTTTAATTTGTTTTCTGCGCAAGGAAAGCAATCAATTTAAAATCTTAGTCTAGTAAGGAAGGCAACTTTAGATAGGTAGCTCACTAATTTCATTTTACCACCATTTGCGTGCATATGTAATTTTTTGATTATACAAGAACCTCCCAAAATTATAATTTGGTTTTGCTTTATTTTGGAAGCTTTAAGTGCATGGTGTTTTCTATGAAACATATCATTGATTGAGTGGGAACTATGATGAAAGTGAAGAAGTGAGGCACAAGGAAGAAAGAACTTTTAATAAATTTATAATTCCTATAAAAATCTATCTATAACAAACAAAGCCTTGATCCCAATTTCTTGGGTCGACTACATACATATTTTTCTTCCATTAGCTCTATAAAAGGTCATCTTAGTAACATGAAGCATTAAAGTGTCTTTTTTAATTGCATCCTTCCAAGTTTATTTAGGTCCCCCTCTTGTCCTCATCGTCCCATTAACCAAGATTCTATCACTTTTCTCAATTGGCACACTTATTGGCCTACGTTGCATATACCCAAACCGTCTCAATCAATTCCCCTCATTAAAATTCTATCTAAATCTAATTATATCCTACTCTTTAAAAAATCTATTAAAATCTATATGCTGAGGAACATATTAAAAAATTTATCTAAATATAAGAAAAATCTAATAATATATTTGACATACTTAGTTCTCTACATTTTCTTATTCCTGAAAAAGACTACATCTATACTATTATAGTCATATATAAGAAGATATAATTAGATTGATAGTTGTAAATCACATATAGTTATCCTAAATAAATTATTTAAATTAAAATATAAATATGGATCCACATTAAATTAGCAATCCTTCTAATTTAAAAGGAAAGCTATCAATTTAGAATCTCAATATAATTAGGATTTCAATAAAGCCCATAAAATTAAATTCTTAATCTCATAAAGTTTTCAAAAAGATACGATGGATGGTTAATGCTAACTTCATTATGTGGTAGATGCTACATTGAAACGGTCAACAATATTCTACATATCAGGTTTGTATTAGACCATTGAAATTCTTTAATTTTTTTCTTTTTTCTAATTTCATGTGATAATGTAAAAATGATTATTTTAAATGCTTGGCATGTGAACTTTCCTTTCGTGTGTGTGCTCGCCCGCGCGTGTGATTTTTTAAAAAAACAAATAAATATTTAAGAAAGGAGAAATAAATATTTGTGAAAGATAAATAAATAATAAATATTTTTGAAAGATAAATAAACTAGGAGAAAAACTTAAGATGCCAATATAAGTACTTAAAAGATAAATAGCATTTCATAAAAAAAATTTGAAATAATTGTAAATTTTCTCTTACATTTGTAATTCTGTTTGTCAATCATCTATCAAAAAGCAAGCAAATCAGGATATTTAGGTTGTGTAATCTTCAACTGTTTATCACACCCTTCTTTGAATCCCACCTCTCTCTCTCTCTCTCTCTCTCTCTCTCTCTCTCTCTCTCTCTCTCTCTCTAAAATATCACCATAAGTCTCGCATGACAGGAGCAAATTCTGTTTTATGTTAGCCTCTCCAACTCTCCATGAGACAACTGTAAAATGAAAGATTACAGCTGATGTCTTGCATGACTGGAAGGCCAAAGTTTTGGACTATTGTTAGCACTAGTCAGTTTCCTTTGTTTTACCAGTAAATTCATAACGTTATTTTACCATCAAACACACATGATTGACATTAAGGGAGATGTGCTTCATACCCTCCTCCCATTTTTAATTTAGTTTTGCCCCTACTTTTCATAACATTTGACCTATTACACCTCTGTCTTTGACAGAGTCAGCAACTTTTCAGACTGGAAAATTCAATCCTTTCAGAGAGTTTTTAGACTGGAAAGTCAATCCTGGACATGTTTGCCCTCAAAAAACTGATAACAGTTACAAATTGCTATTATGAGTTACTATCCTTAATTTTACGATACAATAATTGATTTCATAATGCTGCTTTGAAGTTCCCTAATAGTACCAATGCTATCCAATACTGTAATTTCTTTCATAAGTCAAACAGTTGCTACAGTACTAATTAACTTTCAAGCTGTTGCTTACCACTCGCAATCCCAGAAGGGGGAAATGTCCAGAATTGAACATGAGTTTAAAAGGTTTCAATATAAATGACAGCGAGTTAACACGGTGAGAAGAAATGTGCAGAATTGAACATAAGTCTGAAAAGTTTCAATATAAATGACAGTGAGTTAACACGGTGAGAAGTTATGAAAAAGAAGGGTAAACGTGAATGAAAGATGAGATGGGGTTAAAAAATAAGTTTACAAATATAGAGACAAAAAGAAATGTTTCCCTATGTTATACATGCACGAGTGTGCAAGCATGGATGAATACGTCTTTGTGTGTCCATCTGAGTGTGATACTGAACATATGCCGTGAACAAATAGCCTGCACGCATCTGTGATACTGATCCTACCCTCTGAACGAACAGCCCAAGGCCAAACATGGGAGCATGTATGTGGGTGTGTGGTGCCTGGGTGGGGAAGTGTGGGTGTGATCTGCAGGCATGCTCCTTTTGAATGTGTGTCTGCTTTTGAATGTGTGTCTGCTTTTATATTTAACGCAAGTAACACCATAATCTAGGCCTTCCTCCATTAAAATGTAGTTGGCTAAGTAACAAAGCTCTAAATATAAAATGTCCCATCAAACAATTTTCCAAATTCAATGGCTATTTGATACTTGATGACAAGTTCTTAGTAGAAGCAGCTGCCTGAAGAAAGAAATTGTGATGGATCCTTGAAATCTAACTGATCAGAAGAAATCTTGTCCCACTGCTCACGCAGTTTAGGATCGAGCAATAAGAAAGAGACCCTTTAAAAAAAATTCAAATTTTACAACTTGATGTCAACTCTACATGAGTTGGTGCCAAATTTTCAAATTTTACAACTAGTTGTGAACTTGATGTCAACCAAAATGTAAGGGACATTCAGTAAAACCTAGAATACTAAAGAAGCTACATTGTGGACTATGCAGTTTGAACTCATGCACCTGAAGAACCACTTAACTCCACTAGATTGGGAAATAACTCCTACAGATGAACAGGCACGATCATCAGATTTTAAATAGGGAATGGCATTCATCTCTAAAAGTCACAATATCAGCTAAAGAGAAACTGGTATAACATTCCAAAGGAAGCAGCGTAATAGATTATAAACATATACAACGCATATGATGAGAGAATTACAGTCCTTGCAAGATGCAAAGCATCTGTGGGTTTTATATTCAGTCAAAGGGCAAATGAGAATATCGCGTATCTCTAAGCCTCCTTGGGAGGTCATATTGAATAACCACTTCAAAGACTTTGAAATTACAGCCACCTAAAATAAAATAACAAATAAAAAAGGAAGATCATTTCAAGCAATAATGTGCCATTTAAACTCAGTAAAAGGGACCCATCATACGGCAGCATAAAGAGAGAACAGACCAATTAAGTCCAGTGATCCATCTGAACGGTTGATTGACAGATATGAATCAGCAATGCCATCAACCGGCTCAACAACATACTTGTCAGCAAACTCCCATAATCTCATCCGTGTGTATAGTTTGTTATGAGAACTTGTCTTCTCATTATCATCCATAATTTGATACTCTACAGAATAGATAATAGAAACAAGATAAAATCAGTAGAGCAATGAAAATTTACTTAAATCTGATAATTCCCAGTCATCATAAATGGATAGATTATATTCATACTAATTTGCACGCGTGAGCAAACAAACATGCAACTAAGGACAAGTTCTCATATAAGAACAAAGTGTATTTGAAAGTAAGTCAATTTTGCCAATTAACATGGAACATGCAGTGAGCTATTCATTTATAGAATTAATCTGATTTCAGAAGCAAAAGTTTCCATAAACGTCAAACTAAATCCAGTTAATGAAACTTATAGCCGTACAATTTGTTCATCTTTCGCATAACCTTCAGCAATCAAACGACAGATTTCAAATAGCCTACCGAAAATCTGATACAAACATCTCTAAACTCCAAAAAAGAAACGGAAATGTGGGAGAATCCTCGGTAGCAGCAAAAACCAATCAAAACTCACATTCAATTAGTTATTCGCCAATCAACCCAAAACCTATAAAGATCCTATTATCCGACACATAACAGATTAAAATTATAGAAAATTCACAATCTCAACCTCAGATCGCAAATTTTCCGATTGAAAGAAGTCGAGAACAAGAAAAAGAAGGAGACCCTAGTTCTCAGGAATAATCCATCAAGATCCCGAACAGATCGCAGATGGCAATTATTGAAGATGAAACCCTAAAAACGACGAGAGAGATGAGATTCGTTACCTTCCGGACGAAGGCGACAGGAGCGGTGATGGAAGCAGAGGGCGGGGGGGGGGGGGGGGGGGGGGGGGGGGTGGTGGCGGGCGCGGGGGGTGAAATGGAGAGAGGCGAGAGAGAGGGAGGGTATATATAGGCGAGGAGAGGTGGAGGCCAGTGTCAAGATCGAGAGGCAAGGATCTGAGGCTCCGAGTTTTGCGGAGAGGGAGGGCAGCAGCGCAGGGCTAAAGGATGCCCGGCATGCAACAGCAAAAAACCCTCTGGTCTTCAGTACTAATGAAAATTTCAGAGAGAATTGGTCTTTGAATTTCAGAGAGTATTGGTCTTTGTTCTCGGAGTTCAATCATTCTTTCTAGATAGTTTAGAATTCGGACAAATTTTTAAATTAATCTTAATTTTAAAAACAATTATAAAAATAACTCCCCAAAAAATATTTTTAAACACAAATTTGTCTCTTGTCACGTAGGCACCACGTCAGCCAACAGTCCACTGTGAGTGCCAGCGTGACACAGTGAAGGTGCATCACAGAAGCCCAGCATTGACGAGGCCGGACTTAGAAATGAGTGGAAAAAAAGCAAGGCTGGACTTTTTTGTAACATTTACAAAAAGTCCGGCTACTACAGACTCGCATGCCATCAACACTCTATAAATTAAGTGAAATGAATACTTGACAGAGTGGCCTTGCTAAGGCCGAACTCTAAATGGAAAAATAGAAGGAAAAAAAACTGATTCGTATAAAAGAGGGTCCCCATCTCTCCCTCACACAGCAAACCCCCTCTCATCTAAATCTCTCCTTCCCTTTTCTGCTCTAGCTCCTCCGACAGCCGTCACTCTCTCCCGATAGCCGCCGCCGCTCCTCCACCTCCAGGTTTCTCTCTCTCCTTCCCTCTCCCCCTCTCCCTCTCCCTCTCTCTCTCTCTCTAAGCACTCTCTCCCTCGCTCGCTCTTTCTCACTCTCTCCCTCTCTCTTAGTCCTTTCTCTCCCGCTCTCCCTCTCTCAGGTCTTCTCCCCCCTTTCTCTCTTAGTGCTCTCCATTTTTTCCCATTTTTTTATTTGTTTTTGTTAAAATAGAGTGATTTGTGCAGATTTTGTGCAGAGCGATTTGTGTAGAAACTTTTTGTGTTTAATTAGTTTAAAATTAGAGTAAATTTGATTAAATTTAGAGTAAATTGTGTGTAAAATTATTTGTTTGTAAAATTGTTTATAAACTGTTTGTAAAATTGTTAAAATTGTTGTTTGTAACATTGTTAAATTTGTTGTTTGTTAAATTTTTTGTAAAGTTGTAATCGTTAGTTAATTAGTTGTTGTGATAATTTTTTGTAAGTTTGTTAAATTTTAGAAGCTCGAGCAAATTAATAATCCTTTATTTCATCCATTGGGTACAATGTCTAGTAACCATGTCCCTCTTCTTTGTTAGTTTAATGATAAAATATTAATAGATAGGGATAATAACCCAAGGTATGTCAATGGAATAGTAAAACCATGATTGTTAGAAAATCATTTACAAAATGTGAATTGATAGAGAAAATTCATGAATTACCAAAATTAATTCAAGCGAGCATCAGCTTCACTTGACATGCAAATGGCCAGTATCACATGGGAACTATCAAGCAGTAAGGATATCCGATGATGACGACTGTTATGCTTTGCTTGAATTATACGTGGAAAAAGATATTGTGATCCATCGAGAACCTGAAGACTATGGACAATTCACACGTGTGCTCGATTTAGATAATGGATCAACAGGCTTTATGTCACCGGTTTATAACACGTAAGTGTCCGTGAATTTTATTATAATGTATATATCTCTTTCTACTAAGTGCTTAACCAATCGTAAGTTTTGGACAGTTGTAACAACTTGACGCAAGAAGATAAGATATGTCACAATATGGAGGCATCATATATGGACCTTGGATATGAAGTGTACATTTAATCGTACCCAGACATAATGCATTTCTCCCATGTTCAAGCACTACACGTTGACTCAACGAATCTCTCTCCACTTGAGATGAATATTACACCAACGGTTGGAGGTGATAATGTGGTGGTAAAGCCCAAAATGATGATGACCCCGATACTGGTGAAAATGTGCCGCATAAGAATAGCATGCAAGTAGTAGCGCAAGGCGTTGAAGATGATTATGAAGTGGTTGAGGCTGGTTATACCAACAATGAATATGTAAAACCTAAAGACCCACACCCTAATAAGTTGGAGGGTGATGGTTGGGTTCACTCTTCATGTGTAGAGAATATAAGGGATGAATTCAACTTGTCTAAGTCCAGCCTTGCCAAGGCTGGACCTTTGTGAAACAACTTTACTGTGCCACGCTGGCATCCACAATCGATCGTTAGCTGACGTGGTGCCAACGTGGCCAGAGGGAGGTCGTTTTTAGAAATACTTTTGGGGCGGATTTATTTTTATAATTATTTTTAAAATTAGGATTAATTCAAAATTTTGTCCTTTAGATTCAGAAACACGAGGAAAATATTTCCGTAGCAAATGGCTCCGAATTATCGAAACTGAAAAGATAAATCAATCTATGACGCAAGTGTACTAATTAATCATCATCAAGATGTTAGATACGTGTTCATGCAATTAATATTCTCTCACCGAGATGCCCACAACTCTTGATTTTTTTTTCCTTTAAGCTTCGGCACTCAGAGCCATCCTGAAACTACCTCTCGTTTTAAAGATATCACCCTTCAGAGTCACCGTAGTTTAAAATTTTCGACTTCACCACGAACCAGAAGTGCCAAGTAACGACTACCGAGATCTCCGCTTGCAATCTCGCCACTCCCTCTCTCCCACGTTGAAGACGTACAACGCTCGTGCATTCAAGGTAGACAGTTATGAACAATGAAAATATTCTCTGCATGCAATCTCAATAATCAAGCGCCCATAATCATGGTCGTTACAACAAATTCGCACATGAAGGTCGTGCAGTTACAAAAATCTTGCCAGCACCCCATCCGTCCCATGTCAATAGTTAAGTACAAATAGACATTCTCCTCCAGCGAGAAGGGGGGCCTTTGCCTTCCACTCCATCCAAACTCAATGCATACAATCCAATTCCCATAATTCTTGAAAATTCACGAATTATAGAGAATTTTCTTTTTTTCTGTGGTTTTTTCAAATTTGGACTTCCACATAAAAATCATGTGTTTTCATATATTATCTGTGTTGTGATTATTGTTTTACACTTACACCTCACTTTTTTTATTCTCGCTCGTGGTGTGGATTGACCTTCTGATCACTCGCAGCGAAAATCTCTACCATAAACTAGTGCTTTCATTGAGAGCTGAATCCCTACACTTAAGATCTCGCCCCTAAAAACCCAAAAATCTTCCTCAAAAAAACCTCTTCCACATCGATAATGCCCTAAGAAAGCGAGTTTTCAATGGCCTAACAACCAAATGCAAGGCCATGGGAACTGTTTGGGGGTATGGTCCCTCCATCAACCAATGATTATTCGCATACCATCGAGGACACCCGCTCTTCTTTACCTCAGGGAGTAATCGCCAATGTCCAACCATCATAGCCATAAGAAGATCGGCTCCTTCAGATGCTCGCTGACATGAAAGAGCAGATGAAGAAATAACAAGCCTAATTAGATCGCGATCAGGAGCAGGTGGCGCTCGACCACGAGAATGTCATCCATGAGTAGGAGGCACTAAGTCAGCTCAATGTCAAACTTCAGGCTTAAATCGTTGTCCTCCAGAACAACCATCCATCGATGACGTAAGAAAACGAGCCTGAAGTCGGTAGATCTCCCGACCTCCGAAACCTTAACGAGCTAATCCAAAGACGAATTGCAGAAGCCAAGTTGCAAGGCCTCCCAATGCCTTTAGCTGCCAAGATCTCAGACTCCCCCCTCTCCGAAGACATCATGAAATGTAAGTTCCCGAGGAAGTTTTTAATTCCAGTTTTCGACTATTACTCCAGGATAAGCGACCCCGTCCAGCATATCAGCCATTTTTGGAACAAGATGGTGACTATTCCTTTAACGATCCACTTTTGTGCATTATCTTTCCTTCCAGTCTGAAAGGTGTAACATCGAATTGGTTCTACTCTCTGTTGTCGCTCTCTCCGTATCTTCGAGGTAACCAAAGTATTTCTCACTTAATATGCCTCTTGCTAGGAGGCCAAGAAGAATATCCAGCACCTCATCTCTGTCAAGATAAGGCAGAGCGACAGCTTCAAATCATACATCAGCTTCTTCCAGAGCCAACTCACCAAAGTCTCCACGCTGCGGTGAGGACATCTCTGCATTCACGTTCCTGAGCAGGCTGCAGGTTTCTCACCCCATATACAAGCACCTCCTCTAGCACAATGTCACTCAGATGTCACAATCTTACATCCAGCTGGAGGAGGCAATGAAGACTTCCTTCAATCATATCGCGAAGCATGGCGATGTCAGAAGAAAGTCAAAGTCTTTGCAAGAAGCCTTCGCCCATGCTCAATATCAGAACCGGGGATAACTTGCCTTGACGAGACAAGTGCTCTGCATCCTTTCATTAAATCCGCTCCAAACCCACAAGCCAATGGAATAACATTTCACTACCTTAAGGCTCTCCATCAACGAGATCTTCAACATTATCAAGGACCAGCCGTGGGTTAGGCGTCCAAGATCAATCCGGTACGATCTCTCACTTCTCGGAGTAGAAGAATATTGCTCCTACCATGACTGCAAGGGACACATGTCATCCACTACTGGGCCCCCGGAAGTACTTGGAAGAGCTGACCAGCAAGGTCTCCTCAAAGATTACATCTTCACTCTCAAAGCAGCCTCTAGTTCTGAGTAGCACAGCGCTCCGCCGCATATCCATTTACAACACCTGATCACTCAAATATAAAGAAATTGAGTGATTTCACCTTTTTCAAGAGACAGACCAATACTCCTATCCCTACGATTTCTTATATTCCATTCCAATATTGAATAAATTGATTTTTCTGCTCCGAACCATTGCAGTCTTTTCAAGCTAGACGTTTCGCTGATGGGATTTCCCCAACTCGAAACTACTCCGTTGTTGGTATTTTCACCACTCGGAGTCAGTCCTTCTGCTGATGGGATTTCTCCCACTCGGAGGAATGTGTCTAGACGTATCGTTGATGGGATTTTCTCCACTCGGAGATGGTCCTTTCGCTGCTGAAATTTCCCCCACTCGAAGGTCAATGTCTACACACTCTGCTGCTGAGATTTCCCTCACTCGGAGGCATCAATGCAGACTTGCCTACAAGCCCTTTCTCGATTAGCCTACATGAATTGAAACCCTCCACTATAGGATTCTTTTCCACTCAGAGTCCCTATTCTGCTGCAAGGATTTCTCATTCTCTGAGCCCCCGTTTGATGTTCAACTAATGGGATTTTCCTCACTCAAAAACTCAAACACTAGCTTACGGGCTCCCCTCATCTGACCTATGGGCGGATGAACCCTAAGTAGTTTTTCTCTGTTAGATCCATGTTGGATCACCGCTCCACTGCTAGAATTTTTTCACTCAGAGTAGACGAATCCAATCTGTCAATGGGTGATACCTCCACTTCAGGTTCCTACAGAGGCCACGACTCTCTGATGGGATTTCTCCCACTCGAAAGCGATTATGAACCCGACTCCACTGCTAAAATTTTTCCCACTCGAAGGCCCAACTTCATTGCTGGGATTTCCTTCACTCGGAGGTCCAAATCGCCACTCTGCTGATGAAATTTTCCTCATTTGGAGTCGACGCATCTAATTTGTTGATGGATGATACCCTCACTTAGGCCTTTCCAATTGCAGGCAACCGTTTTGGAGAGCCTATAATTGCATGAAATATAAGGTGTATATATAAGAGATTTCTTCTTTGGATTATCCCCTCGACACACTAGTTTCATGCGATTACAGGCTGGAAGCGTCAAGGATACCAGAGAAGATACAATCACCTAGGTATTATCCGAACATCACTTTTGTGAATATATGCATGTTTTACTCATCCTGAGATGACATGGTTATGCATGTCCAGCATATAACTGCACGAGGTACATTGTATATATATGAGGATTTTCTGGCTTAGATTATCCCCTCGACGTACTCGTTTCGTGTGATTAAAAGCTGAGCATACATTGTCTTGTCAGCCAAATCCATTTAATTTACGCCTTTCGATTTCTTATAATATTGCATCTAATATTTAATTCAAGTTGCATTATTACATGCTTATATGTGCATCACCCCTCCGCTTTGGGATTTCCCCCACTCGAAATCCTACCAAATTTCACACTCCCTTGCTGGGATTTTTCCCACTCGGAGGCCTAACTCTGTTGTAGGAATTTTTCCCTCTCAAGGTCTTAAGTTCAAAGCATTGTTGATGGTCAAATCCTCACTCAGAAGCGCACGTGAATCCAACTCAGTTGCTAGGATTCTCCCAGCTCGGAGGCTAAAAATTTACAGGTATCGCTCATGGAACTACTGATTGAGATTTTACTTGCACACAAAATATAGTATTTCAAATTTAAGAAAAGGATGTGCAAGGTACTCAATACTACCGCTATAGCAAGTGGCTATGCGGGTCGTGATCCACAGGGAGGGACTAGCGATGGAAGCTTGTTTAGTAAGTTCTCTTTTATTTATTTATAATGTTATTTACAATGATATTTACAAGGATATTTACAATGAAGAAGTGTGAAAAAGATTGGGAATTGGTGATTTACACTAAAATTAAAAGAAAGAAAACTAAAAACTAAAAACTTACTTACCTCTTGGCGTCTGCTTACCTTGGAACCGTGTCAATGATGTACCTTTCTTTGAAGGCGAACGAAGCATTGAATATTAGATCTTCCCTATTCCCGATCTATACTACAAATAAAAGGGCGAGTTATACTACCATGGAAATAGATCTTCATCACCATAAACCATCAACAGCACTTGCAAGGAGAAGGCAACTTCGAAGCTCTTGGTTTCATATGGATCCACAAACACAAAAGAGGGAAACAAAAACAAAACAAGAATAGAAAAAAGAAACAAACTTCGATTTGATTTTATTAACAATAGAAGAAAAGATTACTTACACCGATGTCACCTCAGTACAAGCTTGATCTCCTTCCTCCATGAAAGTATCCTCTCCTCTCAGTTGCATAAAGAAAATTAAAAATTACAAAAAAGAAAATAAAAAAACCTAAATTACAATCTACAAATTAGAGAGAATCTAAAGAAAAACCCTAAGCTCATTTCTGTACTGCACTGGACGCCCTTCTCTGTTGCTCTACAGGGGTATTTATAGGAGCTGGAAGACATAGAATCCCAATACAACTCTCCCACGAAAGCCGGTATCCAGAATCATCTGGATTGCCGCGGAAACGCGGCTTTGGCCGCGTTTTCGCGGCCAAGTATTGCCTGCTGGCCACGCGCTTTCGTGCGTGGCCTCCTCTGGTCCGTCCATCTAGGCTTATCTGTTTAGATCTGGCATCTCGACTCTTCAATTTGAAAATTCGGGATAACTTGGGAAGCAAGTTATCCTAAATCCAAATCTCTTCCAAAACGAATTTCATCATTGCACTCTATTTGTAATACCCCTCCCCCGGAATACGTACTTAGTTACGTATTCAGTCTTTCGATCGTATTTTCCGATTTACCATCCGTATTTGACCAATTTCAATTCCAAATATCATTTTCCAATATTTTAGATTTTATGTGATTTTCTGGAATTTTCTGGAATTAAAATGAATTTCTTCAAAACCGGTGTCGGCCAGTACCGCTGGCCGATTTCCGAATTTTTATCTTCCAAACTGTTAGGAATTTTTAGAAAGTCCTTTAGACTTTATTGCTTAGAATCATATTTCCTACTTATACTCTTTTTCTGAGAATTTTATAAATTTATGAAAATCCTTTCGGAGTCGGTAAATTACTGATTCCAAGATTTTTAACTAAAAATCTATACAGTATTTCTTCAAACGAATTTCACCATTGGTCTTCAAATATTATTCTTGATTTTTGGTAAAATTTTCAGACCATTCCAAAATACTTGAATTTCGGGCATTTTTCCAAAATTTGCAAAATTCCTTTTCCACTTCATTTCCACCTCATTTCCCACTCACACACTTCACCTAACCCCACTAACTCTCTCTCCTTCTCATGGCCGGCCAAGTGGCAAGGGAGGGGACACCTCACCCCTTCTTTTTGCAAGAAAACCCTTCCCTTTCACTTTAATTCCTCTCCCTTTACAAAAATCACAAACCTATATATGCATTGTCATTTGCAAATTGCCCTTTTTCTCATTTCTTCACCAAGAGAAGAAATCTTCTTCAAAATTCCCTTCTCCTTCCTCAACAAACCCTAGCTCCAAAATCACCCAAATTCCTTCACTTCCACCTCAAGGTCTCAAGGGTTTTCATCTAGGGCTTCATCAAGGGAGCTCAATTTCAACCATCTCTTCCCAAGGCAACACCAAGGGGGAGTTCTTCAACCCTAGCTTCATCAACAACTTGTGGATTGAAGCCAACACCTCCATCCTTGGATCAAGCTTTAGATTTGACCCCTCCAGGTGAGTATCTTACTCACCAAGACCTAGCTAATATTCCATAGGCTTAGGGTAGGGATCCTTGTACAATTATAACATAAAAATCCTATTTTTAGGACATTAACACCCAATCCCAACATACCCATGTGGACATATTAATCACCATGGCTATTCTCTGTTCTAGTGTACTTGTGATGATGGATCAGGTCCCCTAATAACATAAAAATCCTACCTTCAATCTGTTAGAATCAACCCACACGAATTCTGATTTTCTGCCTTAACAGCAGCTTATTCCAGAGGATCGGTCGACCGGCAGTCGACCGATCACTCTGCCGATGTGCACAGAGTGCACAGCTTTGAGCTGGCGGTCGACCGGCAGTCGACCGACCACTCGACCGGCTTAAGGAATTTGTTGTGGACCAGTCGACCGGCAGTCGACCGGCCAAACCTGGAGCTCACGCACCTTGTACGGTCGACCGGCAGTCGACCGGCACTCGACCGCCTTTGTAAATCCCAGTCGACCG
The DNA here is from genome assembly GCA_038442645.1 of Agave tequilana. Lineage (NCBI taxonomy): Eukaryota > Viridiplantae > Streptophyta > Magnoliopsida > Asparagales > Asparagaceae > Agave > Agave tequilana. The sequence continues at coordinate 45,511 of JAVJIF010005824.1, read as the reverse complement.
GCAGTCGACCGGAGGTCGACCGCCAGGTCAAATCCTGGGACAGAATTCAGACTCCTTTCCTTTCTAATTTTTGATATTTCCCTGATATATGTATGCTGTTTTAGCCTTGTTTATGCTTCATACCTGTACTGCATGACTTGTTACCTGATGGATCTTGCTTTATTATGCTTCATGACTCATGTTATATATTACTATTCCATATCATGTTAAATATGAAATATCACCCCCCTTCATGCTATCACTCAAACACCAAGCATGATATACCCGACCTTTATATAAAATATACCAACTTACATGGGGACAGGGGGAAATATGCGGAATATCGATATGTGTTCGTGTTTACAGTGGTATTAGATTGTGCACTATATTTTCCGGTCTTACCTGCGGTACTCCAGGGGACCGAGGGGAGTGCTTCCTCCCTTTCCTGTTTACTGTCATGACAAGGGCATACATAAGACCCTCCTGTTAGCCTAGCGGCAGGTTCCGTCTTCAAGCAACGGAACAATACTGGGCCGTGGTCCCGGGCATGCACGGGACCCACTGTAAACATAGTTCGTCGATACAACCGCTGTTTCCAATAACAACCTTGTTTCACTAGGATATGGATCTATGTGCTCTGGGACGCTGGGTCACATAGCTAGATATCACAGTAAGACAAGTAATAATAATAAGACATTAATTGTAGATTTATTGCATATGACTTTATCTTTCTTAGTTTACATCTCTTGTCATGCATTGCTACTTAGTACTATCTCATTATCTCTATTCATGATCCTTGCCACTTGGCTATCTTTTATTTGTTGTATTATGTCTTGACCCTTTGGATTTGCATATTCAGATTCTGAGGCTTGGAGCGAAGTGGAGCCTTCCACAGAGGACTTGGCTTACCTAGGAGAGCAGGCTGACCAGCTCTAGATCTATCCTGCCCGACACTTCTTTTTGTTCACGGATCTCCATCCTTACGTGAGCACTTTTGTATTTTGATTGTATATCGTTCTTTTTGGACTTGGGTTGTGATAAAGGACACTTGTAAAGTGATTTTGCTTATCATAACTTGTGTAACTTTGTATTTATATTTTGTAAGTTGGCATATGATTATACCACGCTGTGTGTGTTGTACTCTGATACTTGTTGTACTTATGCTTAGCGTATATACGTGGGGGCACCATCTGGCCTACGTATATGCGTTGCAGTGACGTCCCCGTATCTCTTGGGATCGGGGCGTTACAGGTTGGTATCAGAGCCTAGGCTCTCAAACCTAAAAGTACAACCAAGTGGCAAATTCTAGTGATTTGCTAATGCCAACTACAATGTACAAAGTTATAAAGTCCTTCTTGATTCCTTCGTTGATCAATTCCTTCGTATCCTAAACTCCTTTCCCTTGTTTCCAATTCCAGATCTTATCCCTTTCGGTATGGAGAGACGTTCGGGTCGCAACAATGTCGGGCAAGTACCGAATGGACCCGTAGGAGGAGAGGGTGCTGATGTCCTGAGGATCATTCAGGCTATGCTGGGAAACCAGCAACAGCAGATGGAGAATCAGCAGCAGCAGACTGAGCTCCTCAGGCAGGAGTTGGCAGCTCCGAAGGAGCAGAGGCCTGGGAACGTGTCAGACTTCCGGCGGCTGCAACCGGCCGTCTTCACGTGAGTCGAGAGACCATTGGAGGCTGAACAGTGGTTAACAGACACCACCGATCTGCTGAACGCCGCCAGGGTGCCTAAAGAGAACCAAGTGGAGGTTGCAAAGATCCAGCTGAAGGACATAGCCAGGACTTGGTGGCTTGCAGAGGAGGCTCGCTTGAAGGAACCTATCTCTTGGGATACGTTCTCCAAGAGCTTTTATAGCAGGTTCTTTCCCGCCACTGCTCAGAAGGACATGGAGGAGCAGTTCATCAGGCTTCAACAGGGGGATAGATCCGTTGATGAGTATGCTGCAGAATTTCTCAGGTTGAGTCGCTTCGCCCCGTACATGATAGCAGATGAGGAGAAGAGGGCAAGCCGGTTCCAGCAAGGTCTGCAAATGGACATTCAGATGTTCCTAATGCCCCATCATCTGAAGACCTATGCAGAAGTTCTCACCAGCGCTCGAGAGGTGGAGCGTGGGTTTGAGAAGAAGCAAGGAGATCAGAGGAAGGACCAGGCCATGAAGAGGCCGTTTGTACCGGTGGGAAGAGGAGGACCGTCCAGGGTAGCGAAGGTTCAGGCCAGGCAACCATTCAGAGCAGTTCCTTACCAGATGGCTCGACCAGGTCTTATCTGCAACTTTTGCCAGAAACCAGGACACTCTCAGCAGAATTGCCGGAGGGCAAATGGATGGTGTTTGGTGTGTGGAGCACGAGACCATGCCGTAGAGACCTGTCCTCACAGGAGAATGGGGTTTGCTAACCAAACCTTGCCGGCACCTCAGGGGCAGAATGGGCAGAGGGCACTACCAGGGCCAGTTGGGCAGAGGCACCAGGGACCAGTGATGAGGAGAGCTCTTCCCCTTCCTCCACCGCATGTTGCTCGCCCAGTGCAGAGAGGAGCCCGGACAGCAGCAGGGCGTGGCAGAGGTCAGGCCTACAACCTGACAGCAGAAGAGGCTGAGGCTTCAGAGGAGGTGATTACAGGTAACATCAGAATTCATTCCATACCTGTTCTCGCACTCTTCGATTCAGGTGCATCCCACTGTTATATCTCCGACCATTTTGTGGCTGTTCATTCCATACCTGTTAAGGCTTTAGACCACAAGTGGGAGATAAGTACCGGGAATGGGGTAGTTGTATCTTCTAGAGTTTGTGCTGACTGTCCAGTGGAACTTTGTGGGAAGATCTTGGCCATAGATATGCTCGTACTAGACACCAAAGGGTACGACGTAATCTTAGGCATGACTTGGCTCAGTCAGTACTATGCAGTGATTGACTGTAGAGGAAGGAAGATCAATTTCAGAATCCCGCGTCAGCCGGAGCTCCAGTTTAGCGGAGAAGTGAAGCCTGCTAAGAGGAAGATTCAGATGACCACTTCGGAGGTTCTGAAGGGAGTGCCAGTGTGGGATGAATTTCCAGAAGTCTTTGCTGAGATTTCAGGACTTCCACCGGAGAGGATAGTGGAGTTCTCCATTGATACAGTTCCAGGGACAGCTCCTATATCTAAGGCTCCGTACAGGATAGCACCGACGGAGTTGGAGATCTTGAAGAAGCAACTGCAGGAGTATTCGGACAAGGGATTGATTCGGCCAAGCACTTCACCATGGGGAGCTCCAGTGCTCTTGGCGAATAAGAAGGATGGTGGTAAGAGGCTTTGTGTTGATTATAGGGAGTTGAACAAGGTCACCATCAAGAACAAGTATCCCTTGCCCCGGATTGACGACTTGTTTGATCAGCTTCATGGAGCCCGTGTATTTTCTAAGTTAGATTTGCAGTCGGGTTACCATCAGCTGAGGGTGAAGAAGGAGGATGTTCCGAAGACGGCATTCAGGACCCGATATGGTCACTATGAGTTTCTAGTTATGCCTTTCGGAGTCACAAATGCCCCTGCAGTTTTCATGGGCTTGATGAATCGAGTGTTCTCCCCTTACCTAGATCAGTTTGTAGTTGTATTCATAGATGACATCCTGATCTATTCAAGGAATGAGAAGGAGCATGCAGAGCACTTGAGGATTGTGTTGCAGACCCTTCAGCAAGAGCAGCTTCATGCCAAGAGGAGCAAGTGTGAATTCTGGTTGGACAGCATAGCTTTCCTTGGACACATAGTTTCAGCAGAAGGAATTTCAGTTGATCCTAGTAAAGTCCAGGCAGTGCAGAATTGGCCAGTTCCGAAGTCGGTGACTGAGATAAAGAGCTTTCTTGGACTAGCCGGATATTACAGGCGCTTTGTCCAGGATTTCTCTAGACTTGCAGCTCCGTTGACCAGGCTCACCAGAAAAGGGGAGAGATACATATGGACAGAAGATTGTGATGCAGCATTTGAGCAGTTGAAGCAGAGGCTTATCACAGCTCCAATTTTGAGGACTCCTTCAGGAAGAGGAGGGATGGTCATTTTCTGTGATGCATCAGGTAAAGGCCTGGGGTGTGTGCTTATGCAACATGATCATGTTATAGCATATGCATCTAGGCAGTTGAAGCCTCATGAGAGGAATTACCCAACTCATGACTTGGAGTTGGCAGCTGTGATATTTGCTTTGAAGATCTGGAGACACTACCTTCTGGGAGACAAGGTGTTGATATACACAGATCACAAGAGCCTCAAGTATATTTTCTCACAGAAGGAGTTGAATATGAGGCAGAGGAGGTGGTTGGAGCTTATGGCAGACTATGATATTGACTTGCAGTACCATCCAGGCAAAGTCAATACCGTACCGGATGCACTGAGCAGGATGCCAGAGAACAGAGTGCTAGTCCACCTCACGCAGCAGAGGGAGTTGATTCAGGAATTCATCAGATTGGATTTGATGTTAGTGCGAGGAGGTGATAAGGCCAGGCAGTTCATGGCTTTACAGATCCAGTCATCATTGATAGAGGAGATCAAGGGAGCTCAGAAGGAGGACCCCAGATTGCAGACATTCAGAGCTCAGGTGGAGGCTGGATTGAGGTCGGATATCTGCATTCACCCAGATGGTGCATTGTATTTTGGAGATAGACTTTGTGTTCCCCGAGGAGAAGTCAGACAGAAGATTTTGGAGGAAGCACACAGTTCAGCTTATTCTATACACCCTGGGGGAAACAAGATGTACCAGGACCTGAAGAAACACTTTTGGTGGAATGCTATGAAGAGGGAGATAGCCCAGTTTGTTGCCAAGTGCTTGTTTGCCAGCAGATAAAGATCGAGCATCAGAGACCAGCTGGACTTCTTCAACCTTTGCCGATACCCGAATGGAAGTGGGAGCATATCACCATGGATTTTGTGACGGCGTTACCTCGGAGTCCCAGGGGTAATAATGCGGTGTGGGTGATAGTTGATCGCCTCACCAAGTCAACTCACTTCATACCATTCAGGGTAGGCCAGTCGACAGAAGTTCTGGCAGATAAGTATATGAAGGAGGTGGTTCGTCTGCATGGAGTTCCAGTTAGTATTGTGTCAGATAGAGACACCAGATTCAGATCTCATTTCTGGGAGAGTCTCCAAGAAAGTCTGGGAACTCGTCTGAAATTCAGTACTTCTTATCATCCTCAGACAGACGGACAATCTGAGAGGACTATCCAGATCCTCGAAGATATGTTGAGGGCTTGCATGATTGACTTTGGGGGATCTTGGGAAGACCATCTTCACTTGGCTGAGTTTTCATATAACAACAGCTACCAGGCAAGTATTAAGATGGCACCCTTTGAGGCATTGTATGGTAGGAAGTGCCGATCACCGATTTGTTGGGATGAAGTCGGTGAGAGGAGTCTTTTGGGACCAGAGATTCTGATGCAGACTACAGAGAAAGTCAGGATTATCAGGAATCATCTCAGGGCTGCTCAGAGTAGGCAGAAGAGTTGGGCAGACACTCGGAGAAGGCCATTGGAGTTCCAGGTTGGAGATCATGTATTCTTGAGGATATCACCTACCAAGGGAGTGATCCGGTTCGGTGCTCGTGGGAAACTAAGTCCAAGGTATATTGGCCCATTCGAGATCCTGGATCGTGTGGGAGATGTGTCCTATAGATTGGCATTACTGCCATCTTTGGACGGGGTGCATAATGTCTTCCACGTGTCTCAGTTGAGGAAGTATGTCAGGGATGACAGCCATATTCTGGATCATTCCGAGCTGGAGTTACAACCGGATTTATCATACCAAGAGCAGCCGTTGGCCATTCTGGATAGAAGTGTCAAGACACTGAAGAATAGAGCTATTCCATTGGTATTGGTGTCATGGAACAGGCATGCGCCAGGAGAGGCCACTTGGGAGCGTGAGGACGTTATCCGGGAGCGTTATCCTCAACTTTTCACATCTTGATTGGGTAAGACTCTTTTCTTCTACTCTTCTTTACGTTATCTTTCCTTGTATCCATATCTATCTGTTGCTTTTCCTGTTATCTTTCACCTTATGAAATTTCGAGGACGAAATTTTTGTAAGGTGGGTAGATTGTAATACCCCTCCCCGGAATACGTACTTAGTTACGTATTCAGTCTTTCGATCGTATTTTCCGATTTACCATCCGTATTTGACCAATTTCAATTCCAAATATCATTTTCCAATATTTTAGATTTTATGTGATTTTCTGGAATTTTCTGGAATTAAAATGAATTTCTTCAAAACCGGTGTCGGCCAGTACCGCTGGCCGATTTCCAAATTTTATCTTCCAAACTGTTAGGAATTTTTAGAAAGTCCTTTAGACTTTATTGCTTAGAATCATATTTCCTACTTATACTCTTTTTCTGAGAATTTTATAAATTTATGAAAATCCTTTCGGAGTCGGTAAATTACTGATTCCAAGATTTTTAACTAAAAATCTATACAGTATTTCTTCAAACGAATTTCACCATTGGTCTTCAAATATTATTCTTGATTTTTGGTAAAATTTTCAGACCATTCCAAAATACTTGAATTTCGGGCATTTTTCCAAAATTTGCAAAATTCCTTTTCCACTTCATTTCCACCTCATTTCCCACTCACACACTTCACCTAACCCCACTAACTCTCTCTCCTTCTCATGGCCGGCCAAGTGGCAAGGGAGGGGACACCTCACCCCTTCTTTTTGCAAGAAAACCCTTCCCTTTCACTTTAATTCCTCTCCCTTTACAAAAATCACAAACCTATATATGCATTGTCATTTGCAAATTGCCCTTTTTCTCATTTCTTCACCAAGAGAAGAAATCTTCTTCAAAATTCCCTTCTCCTTCCTCAACAAACCCTAGCTCCAAAATCACCCAAATTCCTTCACTTCCACCTCAAGGTCTCAAGGGTTTTCATCTAGGGCTTCATCAAGGGAGCTCAATTTCAACCATCTCTTCCCAAGGCAACACCAAGGGGGAGTTCTTCAACCCTAGCTTCATCAACAACTTGTGGATTGAAGCCAACACCTCCATCCTTGGATCAAGCTTTAGATTTGACCCCTCCAGGTGAGTATCTTACTCACCAAGACCTAGCTAATATTCCATAGGCTTAGGGTAGGGATCCTTGTACAATTATAACATAAAAATCCTATTTTTAGGACATTAACACCCAATCCCAACATACCCATGTGGACATATTAATCACCATGGCTATTCTCTGTTCTAGTGTACTTGTGATGATGGATCAGGTCCCCTAATAACATAAAAATCCTACCTTCAATCTGTTAGAATCAACCCACACGAATTCTGATTTTCTGCCTTAACAGCAGCTTATTCCAGAGGATCGGTCGACCGGCAGTCGACCGATCACTCTGCCGATGTGCACAGAGTGCACAGCTTTGAGCTGGCGGTCGACCGGCAGTCGACCGACCACTCGACCGGCTTAAGGAATTTGTTGTGGACCAGTCGACCGGCAGTCGACCGGCCAAACCTGGAGCTCACGCACCTTGTACGGTCGACCGGCAGTCGACCGGCACTCGACCGCCTTTGTAAATCCCAGTCGACCGGCAGTCGACCGGAGGTCGACCGCCAGGTCAAATCCTGGGACAGAATTCAGACTCCTTTCCTTTCTAATTTTTGATATTTCCCTGATATATGTATGCTGTTTTAGCCTTGTTTATGCTTCATACCTGTACTGCATGACTTGTTACCTGATGGATCTTGCTTTATTATGCTTCATGACTCATGTTATATATTACTATTCCATATCATGTTAAATATGAAATATCACCCCCCTTCATGCTATCACTCAAACACCAAGCATGATATACCCGACCTTTATATAAAATATACCAACTTACATGGGGACAGGGGGAAATATGCGGAATATCGATATGTGTTCGTGTTTACAGTGGTATTAGATTGTGCACTATATTTTCCGGTCTTACCTGCGGTACTCCAGGGGACCGAGGGGAGTGCTTCCTCCCTTTCCTGTTTACTGTCATGACAAGGGCATACATAAGACCCTCCTGTTAGCCTAGCGGCAGGTTCCGTCTTCAAGCAACGGAACAATACTGGGCCGTGGTCCCGGGCATGCACGGGACCCACTGTAAACATAGTTCGTCGATACAACCGCTGTTTCCAATAACAACCTTGTTTCACTAGGATATGGATCTATGTGCTCTGGGACGCTGGGTCACATAGCTAGATATCACAGTAAGACAAGTAATAATAATAAGACATTAATTGTAGATTTATTGCATATGACTTTATCTTTCTTAGTTTACATCTCTTGTCATGCATTGCTACTTAGTACTATCTCATTATCTCTATTCATGATCCTTGCCACTTGGCTATCTTTTATTTGTTGTATTATGTCTTGACCCTTTGGATTTGCATATTCAGATTCTGAGGCTTGGAGCGAAGTGGAGCCTTCCACAGAGGACTGGCTTACCTAGGAGAGCAGGCTGACCAGCTCTAGATCTATCCTGCCCGACACTTCTTTTTGGTTCACGGATCTCCATCCTTACGTGAGCACTTTTGTATTTTTGATTGTATATCGTTCTTTTTGGACTTGGGTTGTGATAAAGGACACTTGTAAAGTGATTTTGCTTATCATAACTTGTGTAACTTTGTATTTATATTTTGTAAGTTGGCATATGATTATACCACGCTGTGTGTGTTGTACTCTGATACTTGTTGTACTTATGCTTAGCGTATATACGTGGGGGCACCATCTGGCCTACGTATATGCGTTGCAGTGACGTCCCCGTATCTCTTGGGATCGGGGCGTTACACTATTTATCCTCATCCTGCGAGCATTTAGGGTTGAATAGAAGTCTATCCCTTCCCTCTTTTAGCATTTGCAACTTTTGCACTTTGTAATTGTCACTTTGACATTTGTTAATTGCACTTTTGCACTTGGGCTTGGATATGGGCTTGGACATGGGCTTTTGGGCTTCTTTTGGGCTTTTATTTCTTTATTTTTTATTACTCAAGGCCTGCACACAATAAATAATAAAACATAGTAAGTGTGCATAATTATAGAAATAAATATGAAAATGTGATAGTAAATGTATTGATAAATATGCATTTTTTACTACCTATCACACCCCCACACTAATCTTTTTGCTCGTCCTCGAGTAAAAATCAAAAAGAAAAAGAAAAACTAATCTAGCTAACTCACTTTCGTAGGAATCACGGTTGCACTTAGCATGTGCAACAAGCTGTTAAACCCCTAGGTTACCCTAGAGGACGAATGTTGTCTCGTGAGGGTTTCAGCGGATTACACCCACAAAATCCATAAAAAGAAAAATATTTGAAATACGTTTGAAGAGACTAAGTAATCTATAAGATTTTAGGATCATCATTTTATTCATTCTTAAACTTAGTCTTTATATAGTAAATTGTTATCCATTTTAGGTAAGAATCAAAATTGAATTTTTGTATAGTCTTTTTCGTTACCAAAATTCATATGCATCCTTGTGAATCTTTACTAGGAATTCCTTAACTTGGACTCTCATGCCTCTTTATTATTATTTTCTCTTTTTTTTTAAATATGTATAACTCATCTAATTTTCTTTCGTGTAAGCATGAAGGCTTCATGAGGCCCTCATACCTAACTAATTGACTATTAGATGTGTTAGTACATATATAAGTAATTTTTCTTAGTTTCCTTAGGCTTTCTAATCCACCCATGTAGCGAACTTAAAGTCGGTGGCTCCCAAACCGGTCGGTTTTAGGACACCGGGTGAGAAAACACCCCACGGACTTAAGGATTCGAGTGAACTAGGCCACAAACTAAGGACTTTATTTATACAATCACCTTTAGGCGTGAATACTTATGCTTCTTGAGGCACATGTATTCAGCTTAATTAGTGAATTTTTTATTTTTTTTAATAGGGCACAAGAGTCTTTATTTTAGAATCCTAGATATGTAAATGTATTAGGTATGCATATTTCATTAAGGTAAAAATCAAGACTAATTACTTATTCAATTTTTTCTCCTATACCTAAAAATTCAACAATTTATTTATTTTGACCAAGTTTTTAGAAATCATAATCATGATTTTCCTAATTCTTAAGACTAACTTAGATTTCTTTCAAAAGATAAGTCAAAATATTGTCCCTTTTTTTTTAATTTTTTTTAAATTTTTTTTTAAGTATCTACCTATGATAAGTCAAAATATTGTCCTTTTTTTTAATTTTTTTAATTTTTTTAGTATCTACCTATGTTACTTATGTTAGTATGTTAGTAAACCCTTCCCCTCACTTATCTCATGCATTGTCCTCAATGTATGAATGAATGCATGTATGCATGAAAAAAAAAAGGGAAGGCAGATGTTACCTCAAGGTGGTGGTTCCGGTGGTGGTCGGATTGGGCCAAGCGTTGCTACCCAATCAAGATAATGTGGCAGTTCACGGAACCTAACTTTATTGACCTCTTTTCTATTTACATGTTTACAGTCCCCAGTATGAATAGGATCATGGAAGATCCTATCGTGAAACTTACATCCTTTACATGACCAGTCTTGGAAAATCATCACAGAGTCATGGTATATACCTATGTCCAACAAAAGAATGTGACTTGATAGAATGGTTGACGTGGACTCAAGAATGATAGGTTCAGGAACTAATACCGACTCAGGAAGGTGACTTAAGTCAAGTAAAGGTTCAGGAGTCGAGCTTGGTTCAAGAAGTGGGTCCAAATCAAGAAGTTGAAACTCAAGTCCACAATCATTTTCCCACAATGAAATGCGACTTACTATTGGTGATTCAAGTTCAAGAATGACAGGTGTGGGAATCAAAACTGACTCTAAAATATTACCTAAATCGGGTAACAGAACAGGAGTCAATATTGATTCGAGAATTTGAACTCGATCACAACAAATTTGAGAATCAAGGTCACATATCTCATTGGATTCAATCTCATAAAAATGAGAACTTGCCAATTTGTCAATGGGACTTTCAAAAGTATGAAATTGGTCAAGTTCAATATGATGATCATCAAAAATGGGTGATTCAATTTCATGATCTATGGGTACGGGAATAAATGTTGGCTCAGAAAATTGGTCCAAATTGGGTAAGAATACCGGAGTCAACATAGATTCGAAGATGGAAACTGAATCGCAAAGTTGGGGATCAGGTTCACATTCACAGTCTAATTCAATCTCATTGAAATTAAACTAGCCAATTTGTCCAAGGATTGGGATTGATCAAGTTCATATTAATGTGATGAAATTGAATTTGATCAAGGTCTTCTAGACAGAATGATTCTTGGTTCCTATCAACTTGGTTGGTTAGCTCAAGAATGTTTGAAAGTCTAGAAATTTGATCATTCATTATATCTTGCAAACGATCCACTTTTTCTTCTAACCCATCGAATGGATCATTGGAGGACTGAAACATTGGTGATGTGGTAAAAGAAGTATATGAAGATAATGGTTGAACAGGTGGTTGACAATATGGCTCAGGGGCGTTGTATCCCCACTGACTCTGTGAAGAGTAGTGATGATTATTCCAGTCTTGTTCATAGTATTGGGACTGGGGCATGTAATGATTCGGATAAGACCAATCTGGCACACTAGGTTAGTTAAAGTTATGATATGCCGGGTTGATAATTTTCGAAAAAGAGGTTAGTGTGTAATATGCATTAAAATTGGAAAAATTGTTGTTATAAGCCATATCACACAATAAAACACAAACAAAAAAAACAAAAAAGCAAACAAAAAAGAAAAAATTCTAACCTAAGTTAGGGTAGACCTATGACCTAGACGACTCCTAACTGGTTAGACTGTCCACGGGAGGTAGGGTGCAGACTTTGACCACAAGTTAATCAGCCAGGTCAGGGCAAGATTGGTGGGAGATTTTCCGTCAAAGACGTTCCTTAATTAAATAACCACCAATCTTCGTGCTTTCGGCCCTCAATCCCCTTTCTAGACACTGATTTGGCAGGAGTCAAATTCCAACACCGTTTCCCCTTAGGATAATCTCCTAAATGAGTCTGAGATGTCCCTAGGGCCAACGTCTACTCATTTTTAGTTAGGCTTGGGTTAGTGAGTGAGGAGATTGTTTGTGGGCCAAGGAAGGGTGATGAAATCCCCACCTTATCTTATTTATAGGACAAGCCCTTAAGTCAATTTAGTGCACGTGTAAAGCAATAGACAAATATTTACTCAAAAGCAGTAAATCAGCCAAGGGTGCTTCCTAGTCTATATGCAATGCGAACGTAGCTTGTCTCCAGCACTCTTCAACAGAAATTAAAAATTATATAGACACTTGCCTATATGCAAGAGTCTAATTTTTTTTAATTTTTTTCAACAAATAGGTTACTGTTAATTAATTAGCAGTATGCAGGATGATCACAGAGAAAAATTAACAGAGCAGTAAACAAATATTGCAATTTGCAGCAACCTGCAGAAAACAGAGTGAGTAATGAACTACTCAGGCCGCGGAAACGCGGCTATTGCCGCGGAAACGCGGCTCTGTAGTAGGCTCTGCTGCTCTGCCTTCGAGGGCAGAGGCACAGAGTTGCTATATGTCCTTTTCTGCTGTTATTTTTCCTGTTCTCTGATCCTGCAAACAAAAAGAATAATAAATAATTAGTTTTTTTATTTTTGTTTTAGGAAATACTTACCGTCCCTCCCCGGCAACGGCGCCAAAATTTTGATTGAGATTTTACCTGCACACAAAATATAGTATTTCAGATTTAAGAAAAGGATGTGCAAGGTACTCAATACTACCGCTATAGCAAGTGGCTATGCGGGTCGTGATCCACAGGGAGGGACTAGCGATGGAAGCTTGTCTAGTAAGTTCTCTTTTATTTATTTATAATGTTATTTACAATGATATTTACAAGGATATTTATAATGAAGAAGTGTGAAAAAGATTGGGAATTGGTGATTTACACTAAAATTAAAAGAAAGAAAACTAAAAACTAAAAACTTACTTACCTCTTTGGCGTCTACTTACCTTGGAACCGTGTCAATGATGTACCCTATTCCCGATCTATACTACAAATAAAAGGGCGAGCTATACTACCATGGAAATAGATCTTCATCACCATAAACCATCAACGGCACTTGCAAGGAGAAGGCCACTTCGAAGCTCTTGGTTTCATATGGATCCACAAACACAAAAGAGGGAAACAAAAACAAAACAAGAATAGAAAAAAAGAAACAAACTTCGATTTGATTTTATTAACAATGGAAGAAAAGATTACTTACACCGATGTCACCTCAGTACAAGCTTGATCTCCTTCCTCCATGAAAGTATCCTCTCCCCTCAGTTGCATAAAGAAAATTAAAAATTACAAAAAAGAAAATAAAAAAACCTAAATTACAATCTACAAATTAGAGAGAATCTAAAGAAAAACCCTAAGCTCATTTCTGTACTGCACTGGACGCCCTTCTCTGTTGCTCTGCAGGGGTATTTATAGGAGCTGGAAGACATAGAATCCCAATACAACTCTCCCACGAAAGCCGGTATCCAGAATCATCTGGATTGCCGCGGAAACGCGGCTTTGGCCGCGTTTTCGCGGCCAAGTATTGCCTGCTGGCCACGCGCTTTCGCGCGTGGCCTCCTCTGGTCCGTCCATCTGGGCTTATCTGTTTAGATCTGGCATCTCGACTCTTCAATTTGAAAATTCGGGATAACTTGGAAAGCAAGTTACCCTAAATCCAAATCTCTTCCAAAACGAATTTCATCCTTGCACTCTATTTATCCTCATCCCGCGAGCATTTAGGGTTGAATAGAAGTCTATCCCTTCCCTCTTTTTAGCATTTGCAACTTTTGCACTTTGTAATTGCCACTTTGACATTTGTTAATTGCACTTTTGCACTTGGGCTTGGACATGGGCTTGGACATGGGCTTTTGGGCTTCTTTTGGGCTTTTATTTCTTTATTTTTATTACTCAAGGCCTGCACACAATAAATAATAAAATATTAGTAAGTGTGCATAATTATAGAAATAAATATGAAAATGTGATAGTAAATGTATTGATAAATATGCATTTTTTTACTACCTATCAACTACCTCATTCGAAAACAATATCACAAACCTACCAAACTATACACATGCCAAATCAAATATCCCAAAGTTAAAGACAAGCACTCTAAGGAGACACGATCAATTTTGAACAAAATCAATGGTAAAACAAATCAGGCAAGATCTAAACAAATGTTTCCATTCCAAAGAACATTTATACATGTTTTATTCCAAAAGTCTGTTCATTCCAAATACATCCCTTCAAAAATATATATTTGATTACATGTACAAGAGTAATACAAAACTCCATTACAAATTTTGTGTTTATACTTTTTGAAAAGAAATACAGATGATCTGACCCTTCCATCATGTTGTAATGCTTGACCATACCTCCGAACTCAGAAAGCATGTCCTACGAAGAATATCCATCAGAGCGTAGTTCCATTGCTCACACCACTGCCTAGAAGACACTGGAAAAAGCTCTGAGAGGTTCCCTTAAAAAAGATCCTTCCGATGAAAAATCTTCTCCTCTCCGCCTTGAACCCCAGACGGATGTTCGCAAGCCAGTGATGATATCACACACCAACTTGTCATTCCATGGATGAGGTCAGAGCTCTGAAAGAGGGAGCACTTCATCAGCTATATCCTAAACAAAGCACACCATACTCCCTCCTATTGCTCACCACAAGGAAAGAATCTCCGAGTGCAAAGCAACAACTTTCGACCGGGGTGAAGACTCCAAGACATGAAAGATGATGATGGAATATGATCCACATTCATGACCGCCCAGGATAGTCCCCACTCCTACCTCATGCACGCTATAAGAAAAGAAGAACTCTGAGCCCCAAGCTGAGAACTGGATTGATCCAATCAAAGATCAGATGAATAAACCAGGTCAAAATAGGAGCCCTATACATCCTTCTTGATAGCAGAGCCTTATCACGAAAACTAAAATTTTATGATAAGCTAATCGTGAAGACTAATATTTTGCAACAACCAGACTCACGAATACAAGAGCCCGACGACCATTTTTGCCTTCTCCATCTTCTCCCTGTCTTTCCTCCACCGGACGAAGAAGAAGAATACCATGGCAACCCAACAGAGCAAAGAATTTGAAGGCGAGGATTTTTACAGAGAAGAAGATAAGAAATGTTTACCTTAGGGCTCCACTCATTTATAGATGGAGGAGGACTTGAAACGCCCCCAATTCAAATCCTAAATCACCGCAAAAGTCAATCCACATCCCAAGATTCTCGGTCAATCGAATCGACATGATATCAACTGTCTTTGCCACACGATCTCAGTCATTATGGTGCCAGGAATCAAAAAGACATCACTCACAGATTTCAAGCCAGTCTAATCCATCGACGTGCCAGTTGTCATCTAGCCACACGATCTCCAAGTAATCCAAAAGATTCACATTGATGAACTATATCCTTCCCTTCACCAACACCAAGAAAAATTCAAGGCCTTTAAAGAATCTATCCCAACTCTGCTCTTCCGATTTTCCTCTTACAGGCTCTGACAAGCGATAGAGCGGGGACATCTGTAGTGATAAAAAATTGATCACAGGTGGATGACAAGATGCCCATAGCTCTCAGTCCTTCCTTTCAAGATGTTGACACATGTCTATGAACCTGGCATCCTCCCATCCAGATGCCCATAGCTCTTAGTCCTTCCTTTCAAGCTCCACCACCCAAAGTCATCCCTGAGTTACCTACCATTCCGAAGACATCACCCTCGGAAGTTACCTATGGTCCAAGATTTCAGACTTCATCATGAACTGTAAGTCCCCAGTCCTGACCACCGAGATCTCCGCCGGCAATAACGCCACTTCCTCTCTCCCATGTTGAAGACATGCAATGCTCCTGCATTCAAGGTGAAAAATTATGGACAATAAAGAGATTCTATGCATGCAATCCCAACAATCCGGTTGCCATAATCATGGTCGTTACAACAAATTCGCACATGAAATTTGTGTAGTTACATGAATCTCATCAGCACCCCATCTACCTCCATGCCAACAATTCCGTACAAGTTGACCTTCTCCTCTATTGATAAGGGGGGCCTCTCTCTTCCACTGCATTCAAACTCAGTGCACCACCAATTCCTGTAATTCCTGTAAACTCACGAGTCATAGTGAATTTTCCTCCTCCTCCCCATGGTTTTTCTCAATTTAGATTTCCACGTAAAAATGATGTGTTTTCGTCTATTGTCTGTGTTATGATTACTGCTTTACACTTATACCCTATTTTCTTATTCTCGCTTGTAGTGTGGATTGACTATCTAATCACTCGCATCAAAAAATCACCACCACAACAAGGTTGGTTAGTTGTCATTTCGGAACCTTGTTGATATCACATTAGTCGTGGGGATTCGTTTGAGGCTTATTGTCTTTTCTTCTTTGTTTTGAAACTTTTTTTAAACTCTAGGTTATCTTAACGAGTTGAGTCTCGTTAACTCTGGATATTGATAATTTTTCCAGCTGAACACAGATTTGTCTTAGTACACAAGTAAGAAAGTGTCCTTATTATTTCTTCGGCAATTTTTCAAGAAACACTTCTTTTTAAAAATGTCACGCCCCGCTTCCCAAAATACGTGAAAACGGAGTCGCGACAAGAGTCGGCGAGTATATACGCGAGAAAAATACCCTACGTATACACACTAAGCCTAAAGTAACCCGAGCAAGCTATACAATCACTATAATAAATCAATATCATTACAATAACACACATATAGATGTCCGCACATGATCACAGATGAATAAGAGAATGAAAAGATAACTGGATACGATATAGAGAGAACAAGGAATAAACAGAGATAAAGGTTAAACAAGAGTACTGGTAATCAAATAGAGAAAACTCCAAGTTGCTCAAGATGTCTGTGATCCTCTCCAATGTGATCAACAATAAATAGCCACAAATCTGGATTTGAAAATCCAGAGAGTTAGAATTCCTAGTGAATATCTAAGAATAAAGAGAAAGGTGCACGTGCAAAAATAGTATGTATATATGATGATAATATATACTAGAATAAGATTGAAATAATATGTAAAATATAAATGGACAGTAAAAAACCGAATCAGATGTCCAATCAAGTCATGTGTACCACCGGGTATCCAACATAGCATACATGTATCAGGAGAATACAATTAGTCTCAGTACATTATGAACAGTTTGTTATTATTTATTATGTCAGCGAACGCTAATTGTCACTTATAATAGACGCATCCTATACTACACCTACTACACGTATCAATCAGGGTCCTATGTTATTGAAACTGATCGGTTGGAGACATTGTTCATGTTTTAGGTGGGTCCCGTACATATTCAGAACCACGATCTCAGTTTCCTAAACCCGGTCGTACCGCTAGGTACTCAGTAACTGTAACAGTAATCTCACTGTGAAAATAGTGAAACAATAAATAGTATAGATGGGATATCAGGTATCCCCAGGAACCCTGCAGTGGAAACCTCAGTCGGCTGCGCAACTTGTGTCCTAAGTCCACCCAAAATACTGATGCTGTCTACTCCATCAATTTTTCAATCCCAAGTTGTTATTTTACATTATTATTTAATTCAGTTAAAAATAATCAATATCCATGTTACTAGAGCACTGGGACGATACGACCACAATAACGGTACAATAACAGTAACAGTAATCGTATACACGGTAAACAATAACAATAACAGTGGACAGTAACAGTAACCGTGTATATGATGAACAATAAAAGTGCACAGGATGTTACAGTCTAGCAATATTTTCTCAGTGATTTCAGTGACAAGAAATAATACTAATAACAGTTTCCTACTGTCTAGTCAATGTACAATCTCACGTAAACTGATCAAGATCCCATCTACTTGTACAGTATATAACAGTAACTAATCCATCCACTCCGAATCTCAATAGTCATCTCAAATATCAACTAATAAGTCTATATTTAATACCGTAAATTACAAGTCCAATAAATCAATAATCAGTTTTCTCCTCCTATCAGTCAACTCTTATCCTCAAAGTCATCGGCATATCCACCCTCTAAATCACCAATAAGTAAAGTCGATCAAAAGGTGTCATAAAAACTTCGAACATGTAATATGGTCACCGATATCAATGAAATCACTCTCACAATAATTCTATCTCTATAATTAAATAACATCAATAACTAGGAATCAATCATGAAGGGCAGTCTACCGATATCCTTGAGATCAACTAAGTCAACGGATACCGAAATAAATAAAGAGTAGAACATCCTCAAGCAATATGACATGTCAATTATCTCTACATCTAATACTCAACATCAATAAGATCATAAGTACTCAATCAATATCATTATGGTAGATCCGAATGTCCTTATTTCAATAATCTAAAACCAAGATCATGTAGCACATCAATATCAAAAGTAAGCTATACGCACAACACCTGATGACAATCTAACAAGATAAATCCCCTTAAAAACTGATCAAGATCCAATGTAAAAATATATATCACAGGTCAACTCCAACTCTAATTAAGTCCATATCAATCCTTGTATCAGTTCGTCCATCGATAAAGCAATGTCACATCTACTTGTCGTCAATATCCAAACTAGTTCTGGTCGGAATGTCATCAAATATGTTCTCTATCCTCAAATGTGAATTAAACCGGCTGATTAATAGATCAAATCAAGTCACAGTATAAGGTATACCTCAACTAGTTCTAAATCAATATAGCAATCAACCATCACACGAACTGACGCTGATAAGCGTTTAGAACAACTGTACAAATAAAGTTAGCACTCACTGATATCACATGAAATGATATAGGTAATCATACTAGTAAAGTATATCAGACGATTGTATGAAATAGTTCGAATAAAACACAAATACCTAGTGACAATGATAGACAAGAAAACACGTAAGAATAAACACTCACATGAAATGATGCAGTTTTGGAACCGAATCGTCGTCTGGTCTTCATTGTAGGAACATGTACGAATCTCTGGATTATCTCATGGGTCGGTCTTCTAATCGCCAGTATATCGGGTCCACAATGAACATAAATTCAAATCTTCTGTAACGAGTCCGGATCTCACCAAATGGGTCTGCATCGTTGTAATACGTAATCAAACACATAGAGGGACATGATTTAACACACACACACACACACACACATATAGTACACTCACACATGTACCCATACACACACCCACATACACACACACACACGAGTGTACACATACATACTCACTATATATATACATATACTAATATACATACATGCCTGCATGTATATACATCCCCACACTTACCTGCACATACTCATGCACACACACAAAAGCACACATGCTTATCCATGCACATACTAACATAACAAGTAAATAATTACACACACACATAGCATGCAGAATAATAATTAAAACACACCCACTTATATGAAATATACAGAGGGGGGGAGGAGGGAAACTCATGCAGCAAGGGGAGGCACAACCAACGTTGACGGAGGTCCGGCGGATCCCACAGAGGAGATAGATGACTTCGAAGGATTCCTGAGGTTTCTGTGATTGAGTCGATGGGCTCTGGCGCTCGCTGGAGAGGGAGAGGCCTAGCCTAAAGGAGGGGCACGACCAGGAGTTCTGCCAAGGGGATTGGCTCAGGTGGAGGGAGTCTCGACAAGGTAATGAGCGCGGGGATCTCGGGCTGTGCTCAGACCTGGTGGCGGCAGGCCAAGGAGGAGGGTGTGCGGAAGCCATGGTGCATGCCGTGGAGGGGGTCTCACGGCTGCAGAAGATGGTGATGCTCAGGCTGCCAAGGAGTGGGGGCGTTGCACAAGGAGACGGGGTGTTGGTGCATGGGACCTGGTACTGCTGCTGTGGGTGCTCGGTTGGAGAGGCTGTAGGCTGTGAGAAGATGGGGTGGTGGTGGACTAGATTGGAGAAGAGGCCTGGAGGAGATGCACCACAGCCAGGGAGATAGGAGCAGTGACTGGGAGATGATGAAGGGAAGATTATAATTAGGGTTAGGTTAAAGGGCTAGGAGACAATTAAGGAGGTTAGGGTTTAGTTAGGATTAGATATGATTTTTGTTAGAATTTAGATATTAGGTAATGATTTGAGTATATGGGTTTGGGTTTTGGTCATGAGTTAATGGGTAAAGGAATAAATGAAATAAAAAGGAAAATTGGAGATGAAAGGAGAGGGCAAGGCTAGGCTCAATACAATGCACATAGATAATAAAATAATAAATAAAAATGTTAATAAATAATAGGTAACCATAATACAAAAATAATATTATAATAACAATAGTAATAATTATACTAAAAAATGAATAGTAATAATAACTTATGGTAAATATCAATAACAAGGATATTAATTAACAATAATATTTACAATAAAATAATTAAGAATAACAATAACAACAACATAATTAGAATAATAAAAATTTCAACTAGTCATGGTAGTTATTACCAAGCAATAATAATAACTCTAATTAACAATAAAAATGACAATAATAATAGTAATAACAATAACTAATATTAATAATAGTAAATAATAATAACAACAATCAAAATTAACAATAATATAATAAACACTATAAATAATAATTAACAATAACCATAATAATAAAGAAAATAATATTAATAATATTAATAATAATAACTCTAAAAATATTGATAGAAAATAATGGTAATAATATATAAAACCAAAATACCATTTACTATCTTAAAAATATTTTGTATATTTAATAATAATAATTATTATTATAAATCAAGTTAACAAATCATAATAAAATAACAAGTAAAACAAAATAAACGCTAAATAAAAAAAATACAGTATTTTAAATTAGGGATATTACAAAAAAATAATTTCAAAAATCGACCTCCCCAAAAAGTATTTCCAAAAATCGGCCTCTAACAAGCCACATCAGTTCGGCCTGCCAGTATGGCGCTGGCGCTGGCGGGGAGCGATTTTGGGTTCGCCCAGTGTTGACAACCCCTAGTGAGCCAATTTTTCCCCTGTATTCAGTCGACCGGGGTTGCCAGCCACGATCGGTTGGTATGTTTTATTTTTAATTTTTAGCTTGGCCGAGGTCGGTAACCCAGTCGGGCCAAATTTTTTTAATTTTTTGGCTCGACCAGGGTTGCTAACCTCGACCAAGCCAAAACTTCTATTTACTTTAAACCGTGGCTTGGCCGACCAAGCCAAAATTGGGCAATTTTTTGCCCAAATTTGGATTGCTTATCTGGCTCGACTGGGGTTGCTAATCCCGACTGAGCCAGATTTGGCAATTTTTTCTCCCGAGTAGGTGGTTTTATAGATGTGAGACCCCTTCTCACTATCTCACTGTCACACCCTCTTTCTCTGCCCTAGTCCCGACCCGAACACCCATCGGCTTTGTTGTTACCTTGCTACTGTCGGTACCATTGCCCCGCCAGTAATTGTAACTCCACGTTCTCACGGATACGAGAACGTTATGGTGACGTGCATATGCAGGACATAAATACCCTCACATACGTATACTTGGCCTCTGCACAGGAAATAAATACCGTATACATAATTATCCTAGCATTAAATAAGTACTAGAATACCTGCAAAGGGGCCAGTGGTCATGATAGATATAAACACAAGAATAAATTTAGAAGTATTAACAAAATAATAAAAATACCTATGAATAATAAGGGTGACGGGTCTCCTAACAATATCCTGGGAAACATCAAGTACCACTATACCTCGAATCTCTAACTTGAGCATGAAAACTCAGGGTCGTCAGAAGTCAACCTAGTGAGTGGTAAAATGAAAAAAATAGTAATATATACTATAATTGTCACGCTCCACTTCCCAAAACACTTGAAAACGGAGTCGCGATGAGAGCTGATGACGTATATACACTAGGAAAATACCTCATATATACACGCTAAGTCTAAAGTATCATGAACAAGCTACATAATCACTATGATGAATCAATATCACTGCAATAATACATATAAATGTTCACACATGATAACAGATAATCAGAGGAATAAAACAAGTTTGAGTCCAATGCATCGAATCACGGAAACAATAAGAATAAAGAAAAACAAAAGAATATCGAGAAAGGATGATAAAGTAAGAGAACTCCAACTCCTCGTAAAGCGTGCGATTCTCTCAAATACCTGATCCGCAACATAACATACGTAGACCTGTATGTTCAAATCTAGAGAGTCAGAATTCCCAATGAGTACGTATAATAAGAGGAAGGTGCACATGCATATAATGTAATGAAATACAATATAATAATAAAGCAATCAGATCATCAAAAACACAATAAAATATATAAACAGTAATAAAGACAGTCAGTGCTAGAGATCAGTGTACAATCAGGTCATGTATACTATCGGGTGTCCAACATAACATATATGTATCAGGTAAACACGATAAGTCACAGTATATTATGAACAGTTCATTATCAATTATTATGTCAGTGAACACTAATTGTCACATGCAGTGTACGAATCCCATACTACGCCGACCACACGTGCCAATCAAGATTTTATTGTACTGAAAATGATATAAGAGACATTGTCTATGCTTCAGGTGGGTCTCGTACATACCCGAGACCACGGCCCAGAGGCCTAGTGTTGAACCAGGTCGTACCGCCAGGTACTACAGTAACGGTATAACAATAGCAGTATGAAATATCAGTCATCCTTGGGAACCCTGCAGTGGAACCCTATTTCAGCGGTGCAACCTGCATCCTAGGTCCATCCAAAATACAGACGTTATCTCCTCTATCAATTTTTCCAATCTTGATTTAAATTATCCATTTACATTATTATTTATTTCAATTAATATACATGTTATCTAGATTACAGGAATGATACAGTGACAGTAACAGTACAATATAAAAGTAAACAGTAATCGTATACGCGGTAAATAGTAACAATGACAATAAACAGTAGCAGTAACCGTGTATACGGTAAACAGTAAAATTGTACATAGTATTACAGTCTAACAATACTTTCTCAGTAATTTTCATTATCATGCCCGAACCCTGATTCCTTACTATGCAGTCTCATCTAGAATCAATTAAGATCTCATCCATATGCACTAGGATACAATAATAACTAATCCATCAACTTATAGTCTCAATATAATTATCGTGAACATCAAATACTAAGTCCGTATCAGAGTATACGATACCGTAAACTACAAGTCTCATAAACCAATAATCAGTTCTCTCATCCTATCAATCTACTCTGATCCTCAAAATCATCTACATATCCATCCTCTAAGTCACTGGGATATCTTACTCTTAATATCTGAATTAAATACATTCAATATCTGAATTAAATGCACACTCTGATACATTCAATCAAATTCTCAGACTCCATCCGATCAAGACCATCACACACTCTCACTTCTATTAAGCTCAGTCACAATATTCAGAAACCCAAGTAACAATCAATAATATATATGTCCACCAGTTGGTCAATCCAATGTACGCCTACTCCTCAACCGTAAGTCAACTGTACCACAATCAACACTACTGATAATCCAAGTCCACAGTATCTAAATGAATTATTTTCAAAATAATTGTTTGATAAATACTCGCATAAATTATTTCATCCTTCCATAAACACGAACAAGGTCAATCACAATATCAAGCCAAGTCAGAGTCTAAGGTACAACACAACTAGTCCTGAATCTGAAATGATAAATAATATACACATGAAATGATAGGACAAGAATATCTCAATGATATATACAGTCTATTTATATGTTTAAACCTCAAGATTATATCTATTTCATTATCTCCAATGTATTTGAATTCTCTTATAATATCCCGAGACTAGTGATTTATGGCACGTCTACAAAATAACTACTCAACAAAACTGATCCACTTCCCAATCTCGAGCCAACTTTACCTCGACAGAGTCCACGAATAGATCCAGTATCAGATGATTCAACAAATTCAGAATTGTGTTTATCTATCACTAACATGTAAAATAACTGAATAAAAACGTATATGAATATTACAGAGCAAAATATCATACTATCAATTAATCCAAACGTTTATGATTTCTATATGTGATAGAATTAATTAAATAATGCGAACAACGAAAATTAAATAATTTATAAACAGAAACACTCACATGAAATGACGTGGTTTAGGGTCTGAACCGTCGTCTGGTCTGCACTGCATGAATCAGTACGGATTTCTGAATTGCCTCATGTATCGGTCTCCGAATCACTAGTGTATCGGGTTCACAATGAATATAAATCCAGATCGGGTCCGGGTCTCTGTTACTAGGTCCGGATTGTATAAATGGGTTCGTATGCAACTGTAACGCACGGATACATATACACATATTTATACTCATACATGTACACAGACTGACACATGTGTGCACATATACACCAACACATTTACTTATACAATACACACGTACACTTCTCCACACACATACATGCACATTTACACACACAATTATACACACCCACACACATATATAACACACACATTATAAACACATGCACGCACATATATGACACACATTATAAACACACGCACACACGTATATTAATAAATAAATGACACAAACACCCACAACCACATACACACACATAGCATGCACATTAATACACACACACACACAAATCAACATAGAGAAGGAAAGAGAAAAAGTGAGAGACTCACGGCTGGGCACAGGTAACAGGTGTCGACTGTGCATGGTGGAGGATAGAAGGAGAGGCAACTGTGCTCGGGACATAGTGATGGTTGCGCGGCTCGCTGGCGGGGTCACGCGGCAAGGCGTGGAGGCTCGAAGGCAGCCATGAAAGAGGTAGGGCTGCCGGGTTGGAGGTCGCGGAGAGTGAAGGCATGGTCGTCTCCGACATCGAAAAGGAGGCTGAGGGAGTTAGACGAGAGGGCGGTGTTGCCATGGGTTCGCAGGTGGAGAGTATGGGGGTGGCGAAGAGAGGCGACTGTTGCGGATGGTTATTACGGAGGCTCGCCAGAGAGGTGTATGGTGCTCGGCTAAGAGGTAAACAGTGGAGAACTCGGCTTGGCTGAGAGAGGAGAATGGCGGAAGGTGTCGACGATGGAGGGCTCCGATGACATGAGTTCACAAAGTTGGAAGAGAAGTGGATATTTCGTTCTTGAAGGTTGTCGGTGAAGATAGGAGCGGCATTGGAGGAGGGAGAAGAAGATGGCGGTGGGTTGCCATGGTGGTGGAAGCGTGGGTGTAGGGGAAGGAAAAGAAGAAGCTAGGAGAGAGGGAGGGGATATATATATATATATATATATATATATTGATTGGGAGATTCTGTCTCCTCGTTTTAAAATACCGCAAATGCACAGTCATTCGATGTAGAACTTGAGAGTCGGTCCACAGGGACAGGTGGCTCTTACGGTTTTAACACTTTTAGGCGAATTGAGCAAAAAGTTTTAGGATAGTTTTGTTCTGAACTATGTGATAATTTGAAAAAGTCAAGCACCTAGGGTTGAATCCCCTAAACTGGCATCAAGTGGTCAATCTCGTTTCTCCATACTAGTCTATTGTTACTCACCAAAATCTCTAATTCTATTAGGCAAAGTAAGTCTGAACACTAGATCTAAGCACAGGGTATTATCTAATTACATGATCCATCAAACGTAAATAAAATGACTAAATAAATTAAAAGTAGAAAAGCAGTAAAACCCTAAGTATGGACCATTGAC
Source organism: Agave tequilana (assembly GCA_038442645.1). NCBI lineage: Eukaryota > Viridiplantae > Streptophyta > Magnoliopsida > Asparagales > Asparagaceae > Agave > Agave tequilana. The sequence goes on along the minus strand of JAVJIF010005824.1, from coordinate 19,896 downwards.
TATTGATACATACCTTGTCAAATAACTAATGATTCTAGAAATAATCTCCTAAAAGTTCTAGGTCAATCGGTGAGTGCAATAATCATAGTTAAGAAACTACAGGTTTACCACAAAATAATCTAGCCTAGGTTCATCTCCCCTTGGCACTAGAAAAATTAGTTACTCATAACTAAGATTACTCACACAATAATTATCTAAATACTTAACAACCATTAAAAATCAATCTATTAAAATATAATTACCTAAAATTTAAGATATACTAATAATCAATTAAACTAATTAATTAAGTCCAAAATACAAATGAAAATCAAAATCAAAAAGGGGAGGAAACATACCTGCATGTGCATGTGCTATGGTAAATGAATGAAAGTGCATGGCCTTTTAGTAGGTGGACCCCACATGCAATACCCTCTTCCTGTTAAGCAATAGGATGTTGCTTGCACTTGCTCGGTCAACTCATTACACTTACTCGGTCAATGAAGCACCAGAATTTTGCTTGCACTTGCTCGATCACCGAAGCAACAGGGTGTGAGCTCATGTTCTCTGGGTGCTACAGGGCTCGCCCCCTCACGCATAGACCCCACCACGTTTCTTCTCGGTGATCAGGACTGAAGATGGCGTCTCTTTCTCTCTCGTTCCGTGCAATGCGAGGCGCCTGTTAAAATCAGGTGCCTGTCCTTTCTTGGCGGAGAGAGAGGCAGGCGCTTTTCTTTCTTCTCTTTTTTTTAATTTTTTTATTCCTTTCAGAAATAAAGAGAAAACAAGATAAAAAATTAAAGGAAATTCAGTCTCAAAGAAAATTAGCCATCGGGGAAGAAAATAACTTTTGAAGAAATTGCAGAGAATTGAGAAAGTGGCCAAAATCAAAGGCTCCCCAAACCCTAGCCTTTACATTTATATTTATAGCCTAGGGTTTGGCTATTTTACATGAAAGTCCAAAATAATTACAAAATTATAAGGAGAATTGTTAAATTAATTTTGCACTTTTGCATCTCCGTCTATTTTGCGTTTAAGCCCTTGACTTTTAAAAAATTACGTTTTCACTCAAACTGGTCTCGAAATCTTCCGAATTGATGTAAATTTTTTTGATGTCAGTTTTAAACATAGTAGAGCGATCCAGCAGTGCCAAGCCTCCTATCTCACCTTCAACTCCTTTTAACGCGCTTTACGGTCTCGAAAGAGTGCTTTTGTGGTCCAGTCTTCTCCTAATAATTTTGTCTACAAAATAGACTAAAAATACCCAAGTAGCATTATTTATAAACAAATGATAAATAAATATGGGCATGAAAATGTGACAAAACTATGCTCAATATATATATATATATATATAGGTTTATATATATATATATAAACATATATATATGTGTGTGTGTGTGTGTGTGTGTGTGTGTGTGTGTGTGTGTTTAGTTTAGATAGGATTATGGGGATTGGGTTGTTAGATTAGGATTGTAGATAGGATTAAATGGGTTGTGGATTTGGGCTAACTAGTTGGATTTGAGTATGGCTTGAAAAACAATAAGAAATGAGAGAGAAAAGAAGAGAAAATATAAAGAGAAAAGTGGGCTCATCTTATACACAAGTAGAAATACAATTATTAATAATAATATTAATAACAACAATATTAGTGATAACAACAATAATAATAACTAATAATAATCATAACATAATAATAATGGTAACAATATCTACAAATAATAATAATCTGTAATAATAATATTCATAATTTAAGAATATCGATAATAATAATAAAATATTAAGTAAAATCAAAAAATATTTTAAAAGAGATACAAACACGTATTATCAATTAGGCGTATTACAGTAATAGTAGTATAATCACGATAATATATAATACACGTTTAACTATCAGTTATACAATATGATATTAACAGTCAGAAATATATACAAGGGTTACTTTAGCACTAACGCCTAACATGTTACAACGGGGTTACCTTTATGATATTATACAAAGCACAATTAAAACAATAATTATATTTATTTGGGAAGTGCTATATATGTAATATGATTTAAGATATATAATTTAATTATATAATAATGAAGTCAGTTTATATTATTAACATGTATCAAGTCTTACTTCTTTTATATTTATTATTTATACTAATAGTACAGTAACATGACAATATAGTGATGACAAATATGAACATCTACACACGAAATAAGAAGAAGTAATCTCGGTATAGTATAAATGTATCTACAGAGAATACATGGAATAGAGAAAACATGGGATGCAGCGTATTCGTGTACATGAACAGTGTATATATAGAGAATACAAGAAATACAAAGTTTACATGTGACATGATGGTAAATAAAATAGCAGAAAGTATAACAATTATATATGGACAATAATATACATGTATCAAGCATATCATATGGTTTATAAAATAATAACAATCAGTATCGCCTGATATTTTAATCAACCTCTTCTAGTATCGCATACCACTGACAGTTCATACCAGAGCCCGTATTCCAGATGAACCCATCCGAACATGGCATACATGTACCATTATCCAAACGAGAGAGTGACCAAATAACAAGCGTTCCTCACGTCATTATTGTTTATATTATTTTAATATGTTAATTGAAAACTCAATGGTTATGAAACTCTAATGGGTGATTGTATCCCGTGCATAATTGGGATCACGGCCTTAAACAAGCTTATGGCTGCTGAGACCAAGGTCGACCAACTATAAGGAAATAAGTAATGGGAAACAGAAAACAGGAAGGTAGCCAGCACTACCGTGTCTCCTGTAGTGGGAGTAATATGGATCAATGACATTCACCCGACAAGAGCTAGTCAACTATCAAGTCTCCCCAAATCCCATTTTACCTTTATTATAAATAAATTATACAGTGAATCAGTAATAATAATAGTGTGTGTAACATGTTACGATATAACATGACATGTACATACATGTAACATGTAACAGGATAACCGGACATGTACGGGATAACAGGAGGCATGCGATTCATAAGATGTGGCACTTCGGAGGTGGCCCTCACAGATTCATGTACATGATAATAAGATAATATGGTAACATGAGATACGATATTCTGTATGGCACTTAGCTCTGCACATCTTAAATCAATTACTGATATGTCCCAGTAACAAATTATTATATCAATATCAATATCAGAAAAAAAACAATCATGTAACAATAATCTATGTAACAGGAGCAGTGGATTCATGCAATAAGAATACAGAAACTGTCAAGCATGTATACAGGTAAATCAATGTAACAATCATATAAGAACATGAAATAATTGTGTACAGAATATTCGTGTAACGACATCCAATGCAATAGTGTATCCGAGTATCAGTGGTACATGAAAATAAAATAATAGCGTCTAGTGTTACAGTATCTGTGTAACGGTGATACAAGCACATGAAATGACAATGTCCACAAGTATATCAAATGCATAGAAACATGCACATCAATGATAGTCAAACATGGATTAACAGTGTCTAGTGTATTAGTGGTTATTTTCGTCATTCAGGTAATAGTGACAGTGTCATGGTGATATATGTAAAATAAACATATATCAATAGATTTATTAGTATTTGTTATAACATTTTCAATAATCGGTATCTCAAGGTACGTATATATAATTATTTACTTTTAAATCATCACAACTATATTAAAATTATCAATTTATTAATTATTAATATATTAATAATTCATTTAAGTTTTATATTAAATTAAGAATCACAATAAATATTATTTTATTAAAAATGTTTAACAAGCACACATCCATATATTAATTAAAGTATTGTATCATTTACGTGATTTATTATACAGTAAATATAAGTTACATGATTTATTAAACGGTAAATATAATTTAGTCAATAACCTTTTATTTAATAAATTAAAGTATAACTTATAAAAGAAAAACACTCACATAGTTATTACAGAGATGTAATTCGTCTTTCTACGATCGAAACGACTTGAGAATCGTTCAAATTGGACTCCAGATGGTCAAGATATCGCCCGAGCACTAAAAACCATATAAATGGGTTAAACATGTAAATATTATAAATTATCGGGGGGGGGGGGAGGGAGGGGGTTATGAAACTTTACCGTTATTAAGTTTTGATGCCGGTTAGGATGCTAATGAGTCAGGTTTGGATCAACAACCCAGACCCATTAACCATGAATATTGGTTATTGGGTAAATCGGTTAATGAGTTTGGGTTTATAGGCTTTTGGATCCAATATTGGGGAAAGAGAGAGAGAAGTAGAGATAGAGAGAGTGGGAGGGAGTAGAAGCCAGCACCAACCGCTGGCCTGGCCAACATTACAACATAGCCAGGCCAGCGGCGACGTCCTTGACCGGCCGACGGTGCAAGTGAGAGGAAATGAGAGAGAGGGGAAATGAAAGAAAGAGAGAAAAAAGAATTAGAGAGGGAAGGGAAGGTGAGGTAGTGCCAGGACAGCGATGACGACCCTGGTCGGCTGGCATGTGCTAGTGGCACGACTGTCGGCCAAGCTGGCCTATTGTCTACAGGAGGAGGAAGAGAGAGGAGAAGAATCAATGGGAGAGAAAGAAGAATAAAAGAGAGAGAAGAGGAAGAAGAGAAAGAAGAGTCGGGGAGAGGTAGAGAGAGAAAAGAGGAAAGGAAGATGGCAGCGGGGCCTACTGGCAGTCAACAGTCATGGCCGCCAGCAGTGGTTCAGGCCTGAGAGAGAAGATGGGGAGATGAAGATAGAGTATGTGTTAGAAAGAAAGAGTGTGAATGTAAGAATGAGTGAGAGACGTGATAAGAAAGAGAGTCTTTTATAGGGAGTTGGGGAAAGAGAGAAAAGACATTGGAATGGTTTAGCGAAAAGCGGTGGTGGAGATAAGTAGAAGATTAGAGAAGGAAGAAAGAAAAATAATTAAAAACAATATTTTATATTATTATTTTAATTAGTTGAAATTTTACAAGTTTTGAATGGTTCTCAAAAATTTATAAAATAAAAAATATTACCCGAAGGAATAAAGTGAAATCAGATTCAAGAAATTCAATCTGATTTATAAATTAAAATTTTTGAAATTGATCGGTGATACCAATCGACACCGGATTGGTCAGGTTTTTGAGTAATTCAGAAAAATCTCTAAAAATGCAGTGAAATAGAAAATATGATCCTGAAAAATAATTTGAAGGTAGATTCTAAAAATTTAACTCCATTTGTTAATTAAAAATCATAGGGCTGATTATTTGTACCGGTGGTTAATGAATTCGGAGATGTTCCAAAATAATTCAGAAAAACATCAAAAAATTTGAAAAAAATCCAAAAATATCAGAAAATGATATATGAAACTGAAAGTGATACAGTTTGACAACCAGAAACATCAAATCAAATACATACACTGTATCGAGTAATGATACTGTAACACGTACATCCAGGGCCGGGGGTTACAGTAATGCCTCCACTTTCATATATATTGACGTCCTGATCCCGTTGGCCCACATCGCCTTTGATGTTACCACTCTCGCTCTCCTCTCTTTCTTTCCCACTCTCCTCTTTTTCCTCCTCTAACCTGGTTGGTTGTTTCTCTTCTCTCTCTATTTATCTCTCTCCTCTCTCTAATGCTCTCTGTATTACGATTTATTTTAATTTTGTGAAATTTATAGAATATTAAAAAATTAGTGTAATTCTATCTCTGGTTTAGACTAATAGGAAGGTTCATTTGTGTTTGCTATGGGTGTATCCCTTCTTCAGTGATAGAGTTATGTTTGAGGTTAGTGGCGTTGTGATTCTGAAGTTAATTCCCGTCCCTTAGTATTATTGTTAATGTAGTTATAGCACTTTGATAAGTTTTTGTTTCGTCCACTAAATTAGGTACAATGTCTACAATGTCAAGTGACATTGTACCTTTAGCTTGTTGGTAAGCCGGTTGTGCATCGGATTCAAAATTGTATAAGGTCAAAAGAACAGAATTAAAAACTGGGTGTGAAGAAGCAGACATTTGGATAGAGAATAATTTATAGGGGCAAAAACACCAATGGGCGTTAAATCAAGGATAGAGGATATCGATAACGTGTGATGACTGTAAATGCCTCTAAGAGCTTAAATGGTGTGTTTAAAGGATCTTAAGGTTTGCTAATACATGCACTCATTACAAGAACATTTTTTTGCTTAGTTAGATTCTTTCAGATACGGCGAGAAAATGCAGAGAAATGGCACACACTGTCGGCACTGACTAATGAGAAAATTTTGTAAATATGTGTATGGTTATTTCTGTTTTTAATATGCAAGTTTACAATAATGATTTATACATTTTATTATAATTGTTACTAATAATTTATTTCTATGTGCATGTAACATCCTGTTCCCGTAATACGTACTTAGATATGTATTCTGATTTTTCAATCATATTTTTTGACTTAGTTTTTGTTTTATGAGTATTGTGCGATTGTTTTGTATTGGATCCGAATTCATGGACTCAGAGTCAGTGCTAATCTGAACTGGGGATCCGATCCTAGTGTATTGCTCGATTTGATTTTTTTGGAAGTCATATTTGACCGGTTTCAATTTCAAATATTGTTTTCTAATATTTTAGATATTTCATGATTTTTTGAAATTTTCAGAATTACTCTGCAAAATCTTCAAAATCGGTGTCAATCGGTATTACTGACTGATTCCCAAATTTTTTTAGTTTACGAATGACTTGAATTTCAAGAAACGGCTTTTACATTACTTCTTCATTTTTTATCTAAACACAGTTATGGGGATTTTTTTGAATTTATTGAAATTCAAACGGATTTGGTGTCGATCAGTATCATTGGTTAATTCCAAGATTTTCAATTTGAAAACCAGATTGAATTTCTTGAATCTGATTTCACCATTTACATTAAAATAATATTTACTATTTTTAGAATTTTTGGAGAGCTTTCCGAGTTACTCCATTTTTTCGGCTTTTTCGATGCTTTCGGTATTTTTCTAGATCCGGGATATCTATCCATATATTTTCTTTTCTTTCTTCTTTCTTTTTTCTTTCATTCTCCTTCACATCTTTTTCTCTTTTTCTTTTATTCTTCTTTTTTCTCCACCAAAAACCTAAAACGTCTACCCCCAAAAATATCTTCTCCTCCTTTTCTTTTCCTCCTCCTTTTCTTTTTTCATTTTCTTTTTCCTTCTTCTCCTTTGGTCGACGCAGCCTCTTCTTCCTCCTCTCACAATCGATGCCATCCTTCTCCTCCCTCCCTCTCTCAAAATTCCCCCAACTCTCTTCCTTAATCTCTCACTCTGTCAACTCGATCTCTCTCTACTTTCCAATCTCTTTCTCTCTTTTCACTCTTTCCCTTTTCCTTCTCCACCAACAGCCAACTCCGACGCCTTCCTCACCGCCGGTAGTGTCCCCAGGACAGCGACGATGACCCCAACTCTAGCTAGGCCTCACAATCTTCTCCCCACTTCTCTTTCTCCTCCAACTTCTATACCACCATCTTCTTCTTCTTCAAATCCTTTGCCACATTCAAATTAACCACTGATTAGTCCCTAAATATGCATATTTCATACCACAGCTTTACATTTATTAAATATTAATTCTGTTAATAATACCTGTCTTGAATGTTTCTAGGTCCATAGCATGAACTGAGCCCAAAAATCTCATTTATTTGGTGATTTAAAGTGTAGCATATAGCTATTGACTTTGGAAGGTGGTTCTGTCAAAACCAGGTGCCCATATCCAGAAACCAGTAGTACACACCGACAGGGGGACAAACCAGGAAGATGTGACAGGCGATGCCGCGCGCGCGGGCATGCGGCTACGAGATGGCCGCGGAAACGCGGCTGTTTTTCCGGCCAAAGACGCGTTTCGCAACTCCTTTATGGAGCCGCGCGTCAAGATTTGACGCGCAAACCCGTGACACCCTTGGTACCCCCTTAGCCTAAAAATACCCCAGGGTTTCTGAACAGAAAAGGAGGAGAATTTTTAGGGTAGATTTCTTTTTCTTTAGGGTAGTTTAGTTGTTCTTCTTCTTTCTTTTGTTTTTCTTTTCTTTTGTTGATCATGTATTAGGGAAGGAGTGATCATAGGAAGAGAGTGATCATAAGATAGAAGAGATAGTTCTTGTAATGGAGAGTGACACTCTGTGAAAGGTTCTTCTTTTATCTCTATTTGTTTATTCTCTAACTTCTTACATGCTTAGCTAATTTTCTTCTCATGACAACTAACTACGGACCACTAACTTGCTAACTCCTTACTTGATAATCCACGTAAATCTTATAGCCTTTACTTGACCTTACTCTTTCAAGAGTTATTGATGGCTCATGTTGATGGATTCTAACACTTTAACATCTAACTCTCTAACACGCTAACATTACTTTATTCCATACATGCTTTAGTTTAGCTTTGATGTTGTAAGTGTAGCTTGCACTTGTTTTTTGAGTTTGGATGTAAAAGTGATCTTATGGGTTATACTTTATAACACTCTTGAACCAAGAACTAGTGATTGCTGATTAGTCTCTAATTTGGCATAATTTTCATCACATTCTCATATTTATTTGGTATAAAATTCTTCTAATAAAGCTTTGCTTGCTTGATCCTAAGTCCATGGTGTGCAAATACAGGAGAAGACCTTAATCACCATTTAATGGGTGATTAAACGCCTACCAAGTAGCTTAGGGAGGCGATTTTGTCAGTCTAGGACATCATATCAGCAAACTAGCAGACCAATCTGACAGGGAACAAACTGGACGGCTCGCCGCCTGAAGCCAGGCGCGCGCCGCCCTGGCAGGGCCGCGTTTTCGCGGCCCTTGGGCGCGCGCGCCTGCGCTTCGGGCCACGGGTCACCCCCTGGCCCCCTTTCCCTTGGTGCCTATAAATAACCCCCTGGGGTCTGAAGGAGGAGATATCCAGAGCTTTAGCAAGTTGTCATAATCTTGTTTTTAGGATTGTAGTTGTTTTAGTTTCCTTCTTCTTCTAGTTTTAGTTTTAGCCATTAGTGTGAAAGAGAGAGTGTGTACAAGTTGTATTTAAAGGTGACAAGCTAATACAAGCAAACTACTTCTCTTTCTTCTTTCCATTTACTTGTCTTTGCCATTTACTTTTACTTCCTTGTTGTAGTGTAACTTCTTTCCTCTTTACTTCTTTTACTTTCTTGTAGTGTAACTCCCTTTCCCTTTACACCTTTTCTTTTGTTGTTTCTTTTACGACCATGTCTAACTAACTCTTCCATAGCATGGCTAACTAACTACTAACCCACTAATCTCTAACACTTGATTGATAAGCCAAATGAGTCAATTGTGTCAAACAAGTCTTGTGCAAACGAGAGCTATGACATCTTAAGACGAGGGTTCTAACTCAAACTTACCTACAAGTATTTACTTTCTTATATTTCATGCTTAATGGATTTTTGATGATATATGGGTTGTGTACTTTACTTGTTGTTGTAAGTTAGAGACTTTTCCTTATAACTTTGCCGATACCATTAGTGCACTCGTGTCTTCCCTTATTGTCACCTTCTATTGGATCTTGATAAGGGAATGTCCGAGTTTTTGCCTTGTAAAGCTAAGTTTTAGGAAGAACTTTCACTCGATTTTCACGTGAATAGTTTCAATGCATAAGGGTTATGCTTGCCTATGATCCATCGTGAGGCTATATCTTTCAAAAGTTAGAGATTAGTGGGAGCAATTAGTAGAAAGTTAGCCATGCGCCTTTATCACTAAGAAAAATCCACTTTTACAACCACCAAATTATTTTCAAACAATTCTTGAAACCAACTGTTTTTATTTGACAATTCTTTAATTGAAATAAAGAACTTTCTCTTTTCTTGAATATAGAAGCCGCATCAAGCTTCCATCGCTCTCCCTCCTTGTGGATATGACCCGTATAGCCACTTCGCTACTACGGAAGAATCACAAAAGCAGTAACATCGACCCACACTCCTTTTACTTATTCTTGTGCTTGCTTTTTGCCGATCAAATTTTGGCGCCGTTGCCGGAGAGAGCACGACTTTATTGTTCAATAATAAAGATTATTCTTTTTATGTGTAGGAGAAGTACCCAGGAGCTCACTATCATGGGAAGCGAAAGAGGTGGCCAAGGACATTGCGCGAGGATTCATTTGCCCTCAAAAAAATTCGTGTAAAAGCGAGTTTTTCCGATTGAAGTACTAACGAACTCTTCTGCAGGGTTGCTAAAAGCCGCTAAAAATTGCTTTCTAAATTCTTTTTAGTTCCTTTGAATGCTTCACCGTATACATGGGTAATAAACTCAACAGAAATCCACTTGTTGCTTAATTGAAATTTGGAATAGACTTTTGCATTTTGGGCACGTGTCTATTTCAATTCATTTTAATTTCTGTTGAAGAGTGCTGGAGAAAAGGTACGTGTGCATTCATATAGAATAAGACCAACATTTTGGAGTAATTTATCGCTTTGAGTGTTACCTTATTGTGAATAAACTGTACACTTGCACAATTGACTTTAAGGGCAAAACTCAAATAAATAAGATAAGGTGGGGATTTCATCACCCTTCCTTAGCCCAAAAATCATCTCCAAGTGCAATCACACTTTCTCAAGCCTTAACTAAAAATCAATAGACGTTGGCCCTAGGGAAATCTTGAACTCACTAAGAGATTAATCGAGGTTGGAAATTGCAAGAACTATACTCCTGCAAAATTGGTGTCTAAGAAAAGTGGATTGAGAGGCAAAGCCTCGAAAGCTCCGTGATTTGGCGTAATAAGGCCCGTGGCTCACGCCCGGATACCTCCTCCCGAGCTTTGCCCTTTCCTGGCCGATTAGATTTTAGTCGAGTTCCTATAACAACCTTCCCCGGAGAATCGACCAGTTAGGAGTCGTCTAGGTCCAGGTACTTAGACTAAGGCTTTGTGGGTTTTTTCTTTCTTTTGTTTGTTTTTTGTTCTTTTTCGCTTGTTTGTTGTCTTCACGTTGTTTGTGGTGTGCTGTATGCAAGAGAGGGTGAGAGATCCGTCAACTTTCAGATTAACAAGAAACACTTCTCTACCCTTGCATTCAGAACCGGTGATGGCGTCACTTCAGGATAGATTTTACCCGATCAGAACCTCACTTCCATCTTACATAAAACTTCCTGAAGCAAACAGAAATAACTTCGAGTTAAAACCTCAATTCACCGACACTCTCCCAAAGTTTCATGGTTTAGAATCGGAGGACGCATACTTCTTTGTTAGGGAATTTGAAGAAGTGTGCCTTATGATACGTATACCCCAGCTAGGAGATAATGCCGTTAGGTTACGTTTCATCCCTTTTTTCCTAAAGGACCTAGCGAAGAAATAGTTGTACAATTTGGCGGTAGATTCTGTCACGACGTGGGATGATTTCGTCAAGGCCTTCTTGAAGAAATTCTACCCAATTCATAAAACTGCCCTCATTAGAAAGAATATCATGCAGTTTAGGCAAGAACCGAGCGAACCATTTTGGAGATACTTGAGCGATTCAAAGATCTCCTAACTCAGTGCCCTCACCATGGTGTGGAGAAATGGCGTCAGTGTCAGATTCTCTACGATGGTTTAGATTATCAGACGAAAACTCTTTTAGAAGCCATGTGTCAAGGAGGGTTCTTACAGAAGGATGAGAATCAAGGTTGGGATTTATTTGAGGATTTAGCTGAGAAAACCCTGCAATGGGAGCCAGCCTCAGAAAAACCTAAGAATTCACAATCTATAGCTTTAAGAAGAGGGCTCCTATCTCTAGAATCATCCATAACTGCTGAGGCTAAGATTGTACCCTAATGAGAAGGATCGAAGCTCTAGAGACAAAAGAGCCTGCTAGTGTCAACCAAATCAACCCACCCCCAATTCACAATGCGGGTTGTTCATACTGCCAGGCACCAAACCATGTCTTTGAAGAGTGTCCTATTTTTCATGCCCAGCAAATGCCACCGGAACACCTGAACGCGGCTTACTCAAGGTCGCCGCCTAATCCCTACTCGCAAACATACAATCCAGGTTAGAGGAATCACCCCAATTTCTTCTTGGCCCAGAACAATCCTCTTAGGCCTAATTTCTCTAACAATTATCACCATCCCAGTCCTCCACCAAATTTCTCCAGTCAAGCTCCATCTTCCTGCTCTCAAAGTTCACCAATGGAAAAGAAATTCAGCAAATTAGAGGAGATCATGGAAGCTTTCATGAAGTCCCAAGCCGCTTTTATGCAAAACCAGGGACAAACGCTGAACAACCATTCACAGGCTATATCGAGATTGGAAATGCAGATGAGCCAATTAGCTAGCTCCCAAAGTGAAAGACCAAAGGGTGCTTTACCTACTCAGCCCCTAGTTAACCCAAAAACCTCCAATCAAGCATATGAAATTCAGGATCCATCGATCAACCAGTGCAATGCTGTTCACACACTTCGATCTGGAAAAAAGGTAAACAACCAGGTCTACCAACAGAAAAGTCCAGTCCATCCTGATCCTACTCCAGCCTCCACCTCTGCTAGTTCCTCCCAAACTGCTCCTCAAACATCTGACGAGGACAAAGCTGCTGAATAAGTTCATAAGCCTGTAGCACCCTTTCCCAATAGGCTTCGGAACAACAATAAGAATATGCACATGGAGAAAATGCTAGAGATGTTCAACCAGGTCAAATTGAATGTGCCTCTTCTTGACGCTATCCAACAAGTCCCAGCTTATGCTAAATTTCTTAAGGATATGTGTACTAAGAAGAGAAAGATCAATGTGCCCAAGAAAGTGTTCTTGTCAACCAATATAAGCGAAATTCTGTCTGGTCCCATTCCGGTGAAATACAAGGATCCTGGATGTCCTGAAAAACACCTAGAGGGGGTGAATAGGTGTTAATGCTAATCTAATGATCTTTTTAAACAAGTATGTATGTATGATGCAACCGGTCACTCAAAACAAGATATTGAAGCCGAATTCCCCGTGAAGGCTCTAGAACTTCTCCTCTTTGATTCCTCTAGATTATGAGTTGAGGCGCGTAATTGCTTTCTTGTTAAGATGAGTAAAGACCGAAAAATGCAAGTGAATGAAATGGGAGCAATAATGAAGTGCAAGCAAGAGGTATCACAAGATAAAAATGTAAAGCAATGAAAAACAGTAAGGAAACCAATCGCAAACACAAGTAATTTGTTTCGAGGTTCGAGCCACGCTCTACGTCCCCGCCTCCACCATCGTGAAAGATTTCCACTAAATCCGCAAAGGAAATTACAAGAGGTCTACACAAGACCGGAGTACCGAACTCCCACCAATCCAACCTCTACACAAGAGGAATCTTAACACAAAGAAAATACAAGTAACAAGGTGATAAAAAAGAACCACAAACTTTTCTCTTACAACTCCTTATAGAATGGGAATGATTTTTGGCTCAAGAAGTGAAGTGAGAAAAATTCAGTTGTAAAGAAAGTAAAGAGAGCTTGAAAACCACTGAAAAACTTTAACCAAGAATGCACTTAGGAAGAGAGAGCTTTGAAAACTTTTCTTTCTTTTGAAACTCAAAACAATGGGAATTTTTCTTGAATTTAATAAGAGACCAATGCCAACTATACATAGGAATTAGAAGAGATCTAATCATCATATAAATTAGGTTAATAGGTCAGGGAATAGCGTCAGAAAAATCAGAAATAGCTGAAGGAGACATCTAAATCAAATCCAGAAAACAGTTTTCAATAAAGTAGCCGTTGGGGGCTGCTGGCGGCTGTCGGTCGACCGGCCCGGTCGACCGGCAGCCTATCTGGCAAACTAGCCGTTGGACATGGTCGACCGGTCGGTCGACCGGAGGCTAAACAAAAATCAAATATTTGTTCTGTCGGTCGACTGGCCCGGTCGACCGACAAAACCCAAGAGCAAGGGTCAGTCAGTCGGTCGACCAGTCCTGTCGACCGGCAGACGTGCACAAACGTGCACGCCAATGCCACAAGGCCCGGTCGACCGGTGCGGTTGACCGATCAGGCCTGAATTAGATCCGGAAAATAGTATTTTTATGGAAAAAATTTTGAACTTTGAAGAATTTGTAAAATATTTTTAAATGGCTAGATGATTAAGTAGCATGCTATAAAGGATGGTATACATGATATAAACTAGATGTAAAAATATAAAATATTTAAAGACATGTATATCAACCAAGACATGCACCTAATCCAACTATCCGAAACAAAAACCGTATTTTGAAAAATGAAAGTGTGTGTGTTTTCTTGAGCCAACTTATCATAACCTCATTCTTTAACAAAATAATTCTTACAATGGTTCTAGGTGACTGCAAGATCTTCAAATTAGGGCTTCTCCATATGCAATGTTGAATAGCTTGAATCCTTGAATCTGAATTGAGTCAACTTGAGTAAAAAATACCTTCCTTTAGGGAAGAAGAAATCTTGAATCCTTAGAACCCTGAAACACACTTAAACACTAAAATATGATTAGTACAAATAACTATATATGTTTTGTAATCATCAAAACTCAACAACCGGGTGATGTAACTTGGGCCAACATGTCCCACCATTTCTTGCACCATAGGACAAACCGAAATCAGTAGAGCACTTCTTGACCTGGGAGCAAGTATCAACTTGCTACCTCTCTCAGTATACCAGCAACTTGGGTTAGGCGAGATAAGCCCAACTCGAGTCACCATTCAGCTAGCTGACCGATCTGTGAAGATCCCAAAAGGGGAATCACAGACTTCCTTATCCGGGTCGGGGATTTTATTTACCCGTTGACTTCATTGTGCTTGAGACCCAACCTGTGTCCAATCTTAAGTCTCAAACTCCCGTCATCTTAGGGCGCCCATGAAATCACTTAGAGGGGGGGGGGGGTGAATAGGTGATAATGCTAATCAATGCACAAATTTAAAAGTTATGATGCAACGATCACCCGAAACAAGACTAGAAGCCGAATACCCCGTGAAGGGCTCTGAACTCCTTCCTCGTGATTCCTCTAGACAAGAGTTTGAGGTGCGCAATGTAATCTTGTTGTGTGAGTATTGATCGACAATATAGCAATGAATATGAAGCAAGTAAATATAGCAATGAATATAAAGCAAGTAAATGAAGCAAGTAAACCAATCGCAAACACAGAGATTTGTTCCGAGGTTCGAGCACCCAGCTCTACGTCCCCGCCTTCACCCAGAAGGATTTCCGATCCACTAGAAATTCCACAAAGGATTACAACCACTAGGGAGTACCAACTCCTCAATCACACTCCTCTATTTCAGAGGTAGTGGAGCCACAAATACAATAATCACTGGATGATCAAAAGACCACAAACTCTTTCTTGAAATTTTTTTTTACAAAAACCCTAGAGAATAATATATAAGATTGAAGCTCAAGGTTTGTAAGTGATATAAAAATAGAAGAGAGATTTTAAGAACCAAAAACTTTTAGAAAACTTTTAAAAATAATAGCCCAAAACTTAAACAAAGCTCTTTCTCAAGAAAACTCAAAACTTTTAATCTTTGAATTGGTTGTTGTGAAAACCTCTACCCTAATGACCCCTTTATATAGGATTTAGGAAGAGTAAACATAGAAAAGTTTTACCTGAATATAAGAGGAAGAAATTGACCCTCTAATACAGCTAACCACGTTTTATTTAAACTTAAAACATTTTGAAAACATGTTAAAAATCAGCCTCCAGAAAATTAGCCATTACTGTAAATCTGGCAGATTGGTCAACTTTGAGCACATTTTTCAGGCTGTAAACGTCCGAATGCAGAATTAGGTATATAGGAATAATGTGTAGATCTTTAAATCTTCATTTTAATTCAACTGAAATCAACTCAATATCATTTTTTATTAAAAAGTTATCAATAAAACACTGACAGGTGTCAAAACAGAAACTGTAAGCTATTTTCAGAACAAGAATAGAGTTCAACCAAATATTAGACATCTTTAAAATTTGAACCTAAAAATGATTATTGAATAAGAAATTTAGATCTGAAAGTTATGTTTGAAGTTCAAGTTAAATCATATTATTTGAATATAAGAATAAAAAGTTATGATAACAACTATAAAAGGGTGTCAAGCAGATCAGCAGAACTAAAACTGGTTCAAATCCAAAACCCGATATATGTACTTGAAATCCAAAACCGATTAAATCAAAAACCAAACGTATTGAATTTGTGTGTGTGTATTTGAGCTTCAAACGTATATACTATTCTTTAACAAACTAAAAATATAAAACTTTATAGGAAGGTGCCTCTGAACCGCGTTGCCGAGCTAGAGCCTTCTCTCTTATGAAAACGTCTTCTCGCGTCATTTGCCTTTTAGCGCCATTATCCTTGCAATATGCTTAATAAGACCATCATGACTAGTACAAACCTGAAACTCATTCTAACAACAATTATTAGTACCAAATAACTTATATGTGTTTTATTATCATCAAAACTTAAACAAATAAAGAGTGTAACCTTTTGGGCCAACAATCTCCCTCTTTTTGATGATGACAAAACATATAGGTTATAACACAAGATATAAAAGGGATATAAAACTCCCCCTCAAATGATACTCTATTTTATCAAGTATAAAACATGAAAACATATACATATATGAATATGTACAAAACATGAAACCTACATATACATATATGAGATAAACATGTATTGAAACCAAAACATGAAATCACCAATACTTCTCCCCCTTTTTGTCATACATCAAAAAGGGTTAGGAAACAACCAATAAATAATATATGCTTGAACAAGATATAAACATGCATATATGCATACATAAACTCAAATATCTCTTCCCATATTTATCAATTCATCAACAAAGGGGTTAAGGAAAAAACACAATCAATTGTCATATCATCAAATCTTAAAGACCATAACATAAGGTTTTTTTTTAACCAATTTAAAATTTTTGATAAACATATTGATACCAATTGAAAAATATTGATACCAATTAAAGATAGAAACCAAATTTTTAGATAAACGCTAAAATTATTTTGCAATAAGGATACCAAATAGAGAATAATACTAATTTAAGATCATTGATACTAACATTGAAAATGTTAGCATATATCAAACCAAAGTATTTTACATCATAAATGGTGGGAGTAAGATACCAATTTGAAATGAAAACTGATACAAATTGAAAATACAACCAATACCAATTTACATAAAACCAATTTAAAAACAAGAATTTTCTCCCCTTTATGAAATACTAAAATAAATAATGCATAAACTTGTAATAGATACTAATAAAAATAATTGACATGATGAATTAAATCAAGCTTAGCAAACATAATTTGTGCTTTTTTTTTAAAAAAAAATGTAAAGACATGTGAAACAAGCACAATCAAATCATATATATGTATTTATGGATATACTAATTGAGATATGAGGCATACATATATAGAAAACACATATGAGTATATAAACATATGAAATATCAATTTTGATACCAATAAAAATATAATGAGAATCAAGTGTATAACTCAAACTTACCACCCTTATCATGCACAAGTTTAAAAAATATTCAAGAAGGGTATACAAGGCATGGTCGCCCATCCAACCGCCCTTAAATGGGTAGGGTTTTCTAAAATAGGTTTGAAAATAAAATGTGTTTGAAGAATAGGTTTCAAAAAAAACTCTACCATATTGAAGAATACGAACTAGTTATAAGAAAATTTTAAAAACTAGTACGAAATCCTTCAAGGAATGAATAAAACAAAAAATTTTTCATGAAACATGAAAATCACATGATAGCCAACACTCAAAGTCAATGAAGCATGAATATGACTCATGAAAACAAAGCATGAGTAAACAAGAAAGGTGAGTGTACAAATAAAATGTGAAGAACATAATCATGAAAGGTAGACAATAAGCTCAATTGAAATTCCTTTAAACATGAAAACATGAAAATCGTCAAAACTAAATTTTCATTAAAACAATTTATACTTCAAGGCATATGTATGTTTTGACAAAACATGAAGTATACATACATATCCCTAAACACAATTGAGTCCATAATAAAGATTTGTATGACAAGCAAATGACTCAGGGGATATACATGTATATCTTAAGGTTTGGCAAAATAGACATATACATGAAGTAGAAACACATGATCATAAAACATGTCCAAGATGGGGAATACAAGTTAGAATGCATGAATCATCAAAATTAGGCTATACTAGTACATTTAACAAGCACAAATGAGCATTTAAGCACAACATATAGAAGTCTATTTATGACTTACTAGATGTACAAGTATATATCCAAGTTTTAATGAAAACCAACATCTAAACATGTAATCAAATCATGAAGCATAAAAAAAGACATAAATCAACATGATAAACATAAATAAGATCATTATGTAAATGCTATTAGAGGTATGATAAACATGATAGCTAAACAATGATGAGAACACAACATATGGGTCTATATAAACATGGGTGATCTCAAGTGCTATACATGCATGTCAATGATCTAATATTCATGGCATTTAACATACTAATTAAAACATGCTAAAACTCAATATGTGAAAAGCATGTAAATATAAACGGGAGTTAGAGATCGATACCAAAACCGATGAAGGCACCTTTCTAGTTCTCCAAACCAAGGTGGTCCTCCTACCAAACCCCTTGAAAGTGATGCATCCAAATAGTCCTCTTTTAAGCTTGGAACGCATCCACCTCAAGGCACCATAACTCTCACGTCATGTGAGAGCCCACACCTACACCAAATACAATAGGGGTGGTCTTTGGTACCCATACTCTTTTGGGTCCATGGGGTTAGTTCCTTTCCTAACCCAAATAAATTTAGTTGCTAAATTTTCATCATGTATCTTATCATAGCAAAATTTAGCAAGGTGGCCCTTACGTCCACAATGTGTACAAGTGTACACATGAGCATACAAATTGTGATGGATGCGACCGTGGGGAGCATGTGTATGCCGTGTATAGTGTGCATGCAAAGATGGAACTTGTTTCTTTCGAAACAACGATTCCAAACGTGTATGGCTCAAGGCACATTGGCTTAAAGTAGAGCCCAAACAATCCATATTCTTCTTTAACAAATTTATATCATTTTCAATTAAAGAAGTAGAGGGGCATGCAATAGATAAGCTAGGTGAAGCTACACTAGCATGGCAAACATGTGAATCTATATCATTTTTCAAAGATTTATTTTTATTTAAAACTAAATCTAATTCTTTTGAAATAAAATCAATTTCATTTTTCAAAGAATGGTTATCTTTTAAAATAAAATCTAATTTTGAAGATAAAACCTCATTGTTCTTCAAAACATCATCACAATCATTTTTACTTTTCAAAAATTCATTTTCCTTTAGGGTAAGGTCTAGTTGAGATTTAAGTGAGTCATGTTCACTAGAAATCTCTTCCTTCTCTTGCAAAATCAAATCTAGTTTTGAACACAAATCCTTATTTTCTTCTTTTAGTTCAAAACTCTTCTTTTTCAAAGATCATATTTTTTCAAAAAGTTTTCACACTTTGTAGCAAGTTCTACATTTATGATTTGTACCTCTAAACACCCATAGCAATAGGAACTAGTGCTAGCATCTAGTTGAGTTTCCGATTGTACCTCAAGGGAGTCATTCCCTTGGACCATGAGACAACGTTCGTCGGACTTGTCTCTCCTAGATCTCCTCTTCTTTTTGATAATCTTTTGTAGCTCGGGAGAAGTCAACATGCTTCATACTGTAAAAGCCGAATCATAGTGAGCAAACACATGTAAATATTCTTTTTGAAGAGATGCTCTAAGTGCCTTTAGGGCTATTGCATTGGCCTCTATATGCTTGCTATCATTAGGGTGGGATTCCTTGGTAATGGCTTTGTAAACATTATATCCTAGGGCTTTTAAGTGCCAACTCATCAGTATCTTTCATGTGTCAATTTTAGAGATATCAAACATGGGAGGGCTATCCATGAGTGCAAACAAAATGTGTGCAAATGAAAATGCAGATGCAAATCTTAGATTAGCTAGCCAAGATCTCACTCCTAGGTGGTTAAAC